>JAUBNQ010000012.1:25320482-25339932 GCA_032353495.1 Ctenopoma kingsleyae
TCTCAACACAACATAGTATATGTATGTATATAATATGCACATGTTTATTTAAACTATAAAATACATGTTTACTATTTGCATCTATAGTGGGTGTTTTTGTGTTGGGGTATTGTTTCTGACACTACAGCAGATTGCCACATAGCATTTGTAAACTGAGCTGCAAATGCAACAAAGTGCATCCAGTGTTGAAGGACAGTGAAGGAGACTGCTGAAGACAATGTTCACACCTCTAGTGGTGCACCAGATGGAGGTAGGGGCCCAGCTGACAGCACAGCAGTACATGGGCCTGCTAAAAGTTGAACAACTCATTGTACTGGAAATGCAGCCGAACAACTCTTCCAACACCCGTCATCCCCAGGAACACGAGTCTTTAATGGTTGAACTGCTGAGGAAAAACACAAGATATGTAAAAAGTCTCAAAGCAAGTTTGTGCTAAACCCCAAAAAATCCCAAAAGCGTGCTGTGTTCTCTTGGTCTATGTTTGAGTGTATATTCTTGTTAAGCAGTTACACACTCTGTTTCCTTATTTTTTCATGCATGTATGCATGCTCAGAAATGTAGAATGTATACTTCATTTTCCTTTATTCACCACAGTGATTTGGTCAGATTTCTGAAGATTACTCAGGTAGATTGCAAATGGTACTCATGACTCCAGCCCTGACATGTGATTGTGGAATAGTAATAAAATTTGTGTCCACTTTTGATCAATTCTGATTTGCCATATTTCTTACAGGTAAGAATTAATCAGACTTTCTTTCTAGTTTCCAGTGACACACATCACCTAACACACACTGTCTCTCTCTCACTCAAAGACTCACCTTTCGCCCTATTTCAACCCCTCTGTCTGCCTCTATCACTATCACATAAGAAAGTTCTGTCTCTCCTTCTCTCTTACCTGTAAGATCTCCCCATGTTGCAGTAAGACGTTGCATGTCTAGTGTGAGCCAAGTGTGGTCATACATGACTGCTGAGGTCTTTAGGTGTCGATTGAGGGGCAGATCCAATCACATGTCTCACACCTACCACGTTCAACACATACTGTGCACACATAAACCTATCTCTCTGATTAAGGAGCTTTTCGTGATGATGATAATGAGTTGTGGTCATTTATCACCTAGAGTCCTGTATTCAAGCCACCTGTCGGCTTTATGTCCTTCACACATGTATTCAACCCTGTCTCCTATAAATTATGTTCTTGTAAAACTAAACTGAACCTGCAATTTCATTTTTGTGCCAAACGTAATTATGTTGTGGTGAAACATGTTTGGTCATTATAGAAAAGTACTGAGGTCAGGTTTAGAGAACGGTCGTGTTTTGGTTTAAATTTGAATGCAGACATTGTGTGTGTGAGGGTTATGGTTAGCCATTCCATGATACTATCCATAGGAGGTGAAAGCAGGCAGGCAGTACCCAGAAAAGGTGAACATACTTCAGAGAATGTCACCATCGTCGCCTCACTGGAAGAGCACAGGTTACGGAGGAAGCCTTGTCAGAGCTACAACTGCAATCAGAGGTAGTTTCAACAGGCTTTGACTGGTACAATAGTGTTTGTAGAGTTTGAACATACATGCTGGTGATCTTTTGCTATGTGGTGTTGTGACCACCAGATAGCAGAAAATGCATGGGCACATTACACACCGTGTAATATTGATTGTGACCACTATTCCCTGTAACCTAAATAAAGCACTGAACTTGCACATAGTCTTCTACAACTGTGTATTACTCTGAAGCCGAAATAACTTGTGATACAGACAGATGTCTTTTTGTGTATGAAGTGGACAAAACAAGCTCTGTATTGACAGTGGACTTGTGGCATGCACTATTTTAGTGTCTCTGGATGATGCATGACTTCCCTACATGAACTGAATATTTGCAGCAGAATCCATTAGCCTGGATTCCAGCTTCTCTGTCCCAGAAAGTGCACAAAAGATGCAATTCAGTCTGTCAGTCATGATCAGAGAAGGTGCATCAGTTTCCAAATCAGGGTCCTATCATCAAATTTTGCAGGGAGTTTAAGAAACCATATAGCACACCCCAGGCAAAAGGACAGGTTCAACCTATCACAACCATCCTCTAAAAACTAGAGTGGGACAATGCAGCATACAGTGAAAAGTTGCTTACTCGAGATTCCAGACTGAAGTCAAAGCTTCTGGCGGGCTTCGGTTAAAAAATAGTCCAGTACAAAGTTTAATGTCACCAGTTTAACACAATTTGTGTATGCAGGATGAAAAGCTAGCTTGAATAATAAACTGGAAAGCCAACATTTTTGCTCAGACTAAATAAGGAAACTGAAGAAAGCCTTTCCTCAGGTTGCTGTGAGCTGGTACTGTTAACAATAGATTTTCAATCAGTGTGTTCATACACAGGCATGTTGAAGCAAAACCTCTAGCATGTCTTTGACTGGGGGGCAACTTGCTCTGTTAACCCACCTCTATAGGTGGAGGACACTGATTGAGAAGCGAATGTGTTCTCGAGGACCCACAATATCTGGTTTGACAGTACAGAACTTTAGTTTACTCTATTTGATGGAATGAGAGTCTGTGTCCCACATAGCCACAAAATCTCAAGGATAACACAGCAGAGTCCAAGAATATTGAAGATCTGACCTATACAGTATGATTAGTAAATGATGACTTTTAAATAATTCAGTGGTTCCCAAACAACTTGTCATCTCTTGCGTAAAAGCTCTGTCTAAATGGGGTCCTCTAGAGATGTTTTTAAATTGTTGTGAGTGATTTTCCCTCTGCAAGTTCTCCAGTGGCCTCTGGGTCAAGCTGTAGACCATAAAGTTCAATGTCTCCAATTTGCACCACAGTACAACTGTGTAACAGTCAAAAATAGCTAAACCATAACCAGGCACAACAGTAAAGTGCTGCCTTCTCACTGATAGATCATTAATCATTAATAGATCCTTATAATGTCTTATTAGTCACAGGAGCCATTTCTCTGAAGATACACAGCCTTTGCTTGTAATGCATATGCAACACTTTATTGTATTTTGTATATATAGTAAATTGAGAGTTCAATATAATATATGATACATAACACGCTCAAAAAAGTTGACAATATGTTTTAAACTTTTCCGTCTCATTTATCCTCTGACCCTGTGTGTGACCTGTGTGTGTTGTAGCATTAAGCTCTAAATTAGCTTTTATTTGCAAGATACAATTAAGTTGCTCAGTGAAAGCAAAGGAAATATTTTTGTACTTTTGTTGATAAAGCTTCAAGTAAACTGAACAATCTGACATTTTAGTTTTTATTTTTTTGCAGAAAAAGTCTCAACCTTTCTGGAAATATTGAATGCCAGAGTACAAAACCAGAGTACTGCCACCTGGTGGTATGGAGAGTTATTTCTTCTGATGCAGGTGCAGAATGAATGTGTTAAATGTTGTTGCTGTTTGCTGCGGTTTGTTCAAATGTTACTTTTTGGCTCAGTCTCTTTTGCTGCTAGTCCTGCCCTAAATTGAGAATGAGACTGAACCCAAATATATTATTGAAATACAAATGACTTTCAGAAGTAAAACTATTACAGCACTGGGGCAGATCAGTGCCGGTCTCAAAGCAAATCTATGAAAATTCAAACACATTCCCCCCCGAGGAAGGCAGGACAGCTGAACATGTTTGGTGTGGTGTACAAACTATGTCACAATGAAGATCAGATGTGCAACATGTTTTAATTTTGATATATTGAAATTAATCAATTTTCTGTTACATAAAAAGGGCACGGCTGTATATACAAACAGTTCTGTTTATTTTATACATGCAATATTTATGCAGGATCAGTTATTCACATCAGAACGATAAAAGCATTCCTTATAATGAAGAACAGACTGCTACCAGGGGGAATTAAACAGTATGTGATTCCTCATTTGAAATCCTCTGTTGTTGTGACACAAAAGCTTGGCTTGTTTTTAGTGACCTCAGAGACTTTGGTGCAGAGAAAGACAATCCTGGTTAAGCTGAGAGGGCTAGGGAGGGTTTAGAAAACAGGCTAGGGACACAAGGGGGTCGCAGATGGGATCTCAGATGAGATAATTACCATATGTCCCAAATCCTGCCCGACTCCCTCCTCTAATCCAGAAAGGAAGAGAAAACACAGAGAAAGACCAATTAAGTTCTGAACTTTCCTTTCTTTTTAACCTTTACTTCTCTCTTTCTAGTCACCAGTCTCCTCTCTCCTCACTCCTTAAACTGCACCTCTCGCCATCCCATCTCTTTTCAAGGTTTAGTCTGTCACAATCAGAATCAGTCCTGAATGCTGCAGCTGGGTGAAAAGTGAGGCATCACTTTCTGTTTTATGTAATAAAAGTAAATTTGAATTGTTATGTAACAAGAAAAAACTACAGCCGGTGATGTGATGTTAAATGAAATAAATATTGGAATCAGCAAAGTATATTTGTGGTTTTTCACTTGTATTAAAGAATACACAGCATTTTTGTTGTAATTTGTCATAGTGCTCTCTCATTTGTATGCTGAACTGTGTGACTGGCTTTAATGCTGCTTGTCTTATTTAATTGATGGCACTGCCCACTGCTCAGCTGTTACTGCAGGAGCTTTTAACTGCACTGAACAACAGACATGGCCGGAGGCATTACATTGTCAGGTTGTCCCTCCACCCTTTCCTCGTGAACATGATATTTTAGGAATGAATATCTTAGGAATGGCCAAATCTCATTACACCTGGCACAAACGTCCACTTAGAGTCACGGAGGCCAAAAAACATCCTGATTTAGTTTTGAAAGTGTTTGTACAGTGCTTCATTTTTTGTTTGTTTGATCCATAGACAGAAAATAGGCCAGCTGCAATGTAGGTCTTCCTGACTGAAAAAGGACAAGACTTGACAAAAGCAGCGGGGCGTGTTTCTCACTAATTGTTCAATATGTTATTGGATCACCTCACTAACAGGTGTTTTTTTTGTCTACCTAAATGGCATGCAAGATTTGAAGATGCACATAATCTTGTATAGTTTGTGGCAGATAAAATGCCAACCTGCAAGCAGTAGTTACCCACAGAACACACAAAATACATGTGCAGTAATGTGCACAACATAATTCTCCAGTGCTTACAGTGTTTGTAGTGTAATGTTAATATGAAAGTGAGGATGATCCAGTACACAGCAATACATGTATTTCAGAAGGATCTGTATGACCCTCTGAGACACACTTATAAAATCCACATAAATCTGGTCCAAGGGTCTGAAGTGGTGGTACATTTATTTTCTTCTGTGATGGATGATCTGGTGCTAACAATAGGCCTGCGTCTGTGTTTATTCTTAAAAGGCGTGTGTGAGGGAATCCATGAGAGAAGAACAAACAGAGGCTCCTGTATTTGCAAAGGCGGTTTTAAGTGTCACTGTGTGCAATGAGGCCGCCAGATGCCTCAGTGGGTCACTATGTGTGAAATCTGTCAATTTTCTTTCAAGAAGAGCTAACTAGAATGTGAACTAAAATTTTATGTTTCATAACTCTGAATCTCGGTCATGTAATAAAAACCATGTGGGGTTTTTTTTACAATATAATTTTTCAGAAGTAAGAAGTATCACATGTGAAGTGCTGTTTTATATTGATTTGATAAGACTGGTGTTTTCACATAGAATGTACTGTGTTTCATATAACATGAAATTGTGATGAATAGGTACCATGTAACAACATCAAGTCACATGCTTTCTATTTTTATTTTTTCCACCATAACCGTTCATTTAGCTCAACTGATGCTTCTTGAGACAGAAATGTGTGTAAGGTATATATTGTAAGGTAATAAGTTTTTCTAAGATCAGTACAGAGCTCAGTTTATATTCACAGGGTGGATGTTTTTTTTCGTCTTAAGATAAAAGATATTACTGTGAAAATGTGGAAACGTGTGTAGATTAAAGAAGCCACTGGTAAACGCAAACAGTTGTCATCAATATTTTAGTTATTGTTTTACAGCAAAATACTGAAACAATATCTCTTGTAAACTGTGAAATTTTACATGGATCATTGATTGACTTTATTTTCTTTATGACATGTCATGCAGGCCAAGTTCTTTTTCCTCCACTGGGAGTTTTACTGAAGATTAGTAGATCTGTGTGTATGTGTGTCTCTCTGTGAGAAACAGGAACACACACACGGGTCACCAGGTGGCCAGACTAACCTGTCTCTATGTAAGAATTTAAAAATCCCAGAGCCACTGCAACAGTTTGACCTACTGAAAGAGTGCCTCACTGGGCTGAACTGAAAACTAATGCAAATCCTTCTGGAGGAGAACATTGTAATGGTGTTAAAATGTACAGTTTCAATTGTATCTTATTCTCTGGGAGCATTTTAAAGGTGAAATCACTGGAGAAAAATATTTTGAGAAAATATGTGTTCACATGAATTTTGGGCAAACTGAGGGCAGTGTTGTCAACATGTTGAAGTGTTAAAGCAACTTTAGAGTCTGTTTTGAAAGAAAAAAATGAACATGATGTTTCAATCTACTAAATTATAAATTAAATTAAATGTAACTAATAAAAAAATTGCATAAAAATACATTATTTTCTTGGACTGTATTATTTTCCTTTCCAGATCGATTCTGGAAATACAGTACCTCCATAATTGGGGTGAGTGTTATCAAACAACCTTTTGGATTTTGTAAAGGTCACCATTTGATTTTTTAAAATAAATTCAGCTGTTTATTTCTGTGGTTCTGACGTAAAATAAGAGAGGTAAAATCTGGGGCTATAGCCAGAAATCATTTTGTGGATGAGCCCAGACAAAATCAAGTGAGCCTACCTCTAAGACCCTTAGGGACAGTATTTTTGCAATAATTGGCACCTCTTACATAAGCGTAATGTTAGCTGTTACACAGGCAATAAAGCCTGGAATATAAAAACATTATAACAGTATAAAAGGCTCACGCTGCTGCACTAACCGCACACCTGCAGACGCACAATTTGTCCTGCATGTCTGAGAAACAGCAGCATACGTTTTGTCCACAAGGACAGTAAAACTGAAAGAAGTAGTGATAATGAAAACAAGTGGCTCAGCTGTGATCACTGCACTGTACAGCCCATTTTAGTTAGGTCTGTTTCAGGGAGAACATGAAGAGAAGTGTAATCTGTGTAGCTTTATGGAGTTACAGAGAAGAGTGATATCACTGCACTTTTTGATGAGCAATGTAGGGTGACCACAACCCACAGGACATCATTCATCTGCGGAAACATGCCACCGCAACTTTACGCCCAACAGGCAAAACAGTAAGTGCTGGCAGGTTAATTTAAGGATGAATTAGCATCCACATTTATTTACTTACTGTGTGATGGGGGAAATAGCACGGTTCGCAGCACAGTTATGAGAATGATGAATATTAACATTTTATCTTCCTCACGGCAGTGTCATGTGATAAAATTAACCACTATAAGTTCTTTCACTATTTCTTGAGGCTAAGTAAAAGCAATTGGCTTGATAAGCGACTGTTCCTCTGCTCTGAGCAGTGCACCTGCTGTTCCCTCATCGACAGAGGAGGATGATGGAGTGTGATTGACAGCCGTGACAGTGTGACTAGATGGTGATGCTGCATTCAGAAACTAAATCATTATTAAGGGGGAAACATAACCTAAATTTATTAAATGCTTAAAGAACATTTGAAAATAGCTTTTGGCTGGTATTCATTAATTCAGATTTGGTGATGTGTATGTGTTTTCCTTCTTTTTTCTGTGCATTGGGAATAAAGCTTCCTTAGGTTGTTATTAATACTTGCAATTACCTGTCATTAAATTTTATTATTCAGTACTGTGTTTTTGAATCCCTACTGAAATGGACTGTGCTCCAAGTGGGCTAGGCCCTCTTAGGCCAACCCAGGTCTACATGTATGGTGCCAAAATGGAAATGTAGTCCATAGAACTGTTTATTAATCTGACCCCATATTGGAAGGACTAAATGATTTATGTCAACCAAAGCCAAATTTGAAACCAGGTCCTTCTAGCTGTGAGGCTACAGTTCCAACCACCATGTCTCCATGTTACAAATCTGAAACTAGTATCGACTTGATCCTCATCACCTTATTAACACAGCAGAAGTTTTGCACTTTTTCATTGGTTCCACACATTTTTCACACACTTTTTCAAAACAGTTGGCACACGTAATCCAAAGCCCACAAACTTTGCTTGGGATAATTAAAAGGAGAACGCCTATTCACAGCTGATAGAAATTTCTTAATTATGATTCTATAGTACAACCCTCTGTGCACAATTCTTCAGTCAGCTATCAGTCTATTTTGCTGTCAGAGTGGACAGAAGTGTTTAAACAAATGTGAAAAACTGTAATGTTATCGAACAATTGATTATAGTGACTTCCCTTAAATGAAAAACACTGACTGTTCCTTGGAAACAAAAAATGAACACTGATCTCCCAGTCTAGTCATCCACCTTAGACTCCTAACTACACAGACTTTGTTGCTCTACAATGTCACCTGACGTCTTCTTCTGACTGCAACCAATGAGTAGTGTGAAGGCAAAGCACTGTTACCCCCAAAGGACATTTTGCTTTTGCTTTGCCAAAAAAATTAAAGGACCACTTTGAAAACACATCAGATCTCAACTGGAAAAAAAAAATCATGCTGGATATCCATACTGATATGGAATGGGTAAAGTGTTAGGAACAAAAGGATGCCACATCATTTGATGAAAATGAAAATTATCAATCTACAGAGGGCTTAATTCAAAGTCACCAAGAAATTTAACTAAAAACTGATGCAGCAGACTAGTCCAATTTGCTGAAATGTCATTGCAGCAACTCAAAATGGTGCTCAGTAGTTTGTATGGCCCCCACGTGCTTGTATGCATGCCTGACAATGTTGGGGCATCCTCCTTATGAGATCATGGATGGTGTCCTGGACAGTCTGAGGTGCAACCTGGCAGCGTTGGATGGACCTAAACATGACGTCCCAGAGATGTTCTATTGGATTTAGGTCAGGCGAGCGTGGAGGCCAGTCAATGGTATCAGTTCCTTCATCCTCCAGGAACTGCCTGCATACTCTTGCTACATGAGGCCAGGCATTATCATGGACCAGGAGGAACCCACTGCACCAGCAAAAGGTCTTACAAGGAGTCTAAGGATTTCATCCCGATACCTAATGGCAGTCAGGGGACCATCTTCCTCCTGTACAGGTCTGTGCGTCCCTCCATGGATATGCCTCCACAGACCAACACTGACCCACCACCAAACCGATCATGCAGAACAATGTTGTAGGCAGCAAAATGTTTACCGCGGCTTCTCCAGACCCTTTCATGTCTGTCACATGAGCTTAGAGTGAACCTGCTTTCATCTGTGAAAAGCACAGGGCATCAGTGCTGGACCTTCCAATTCTGGTGTTTTCTGGCAAAGGCCAGTCGAGCCCCACGGTATTGGGCAGTGAGCACAGGGCCCACTAGAGGATGTCGGGCCGTCCGGTCACCCGCATGAAGTCTGTTTCTAATGGTTTGTTCAGAGACATTAATGCCAGTGGCCCGCTGGAGGTCACTTTATAAGGCGCTGGCAGTACTCATCCTGTTCCTCCTTGCACAAAGGAGCAGATACGGGTCCTGTTGATGGGTTAAGGACCTTTGACGACCCTGTCCAGCTCTCCTAGAGTAACTGTCTGTCTCCTGGAATCTCCTCCTTATTCTTGAGACTGTGTTGGGAGACTCAGCAAACCTTCTGGCAATGGCACGTATTGATGTGTCATCCTGGTGGAGTTGGACTGCCTGTGAAGCCTTTGTGGGGTCCAGGTATCACCTCATGCTACCAGTAGTGACACTGACTCTAGTCAAATGCTAAACTACTGAAAAGCAGTCAAAAAAAGATGAGGAGGGAAAAAATGTCTGTGGCCTCCACCTGTAAAATCATTCCTGTTTGAGGGGTCGTCTCATTGTTGCCCCTTTAGTGAACCTGTTGTTAATTTCATTAACACCAAAACAGCTGACACTGATTAACAACCCCCTCTGCTACTTAACTGACCAGATCAATGTCCCAGAAGTTTAACTGACTTGATACTATACTCTGATTAAAAAGTCTTCCTTTCATTTTTTTGAGCAGTGTAGTACTGTGTAGGAGATAAGGACCAGTTAAAATGTATTTAGACTCTGCAGAAAGGTGACAGAGCTGTCACAGCGGATTGCTTTCAAACACACAGAATTAATGTTTGATGCCTATCTGCTAAATCTCATGTATTGATACTAGAGATAAATGAAGAGTAAATAAAGCGTAGCTATCCAAAGCAAGCACACTTACATATTCTATAATCTATGACATTCAACATAAGTTTCACATAAGGAATGTCATTTTGTGGAACTTGAGTTGTCTGTTGTTTAGGGGGGTGTTTTGTCATTGAAAATCATTGGAAGCATTGTTGAAGGTGCACACTGGACAAAGGACAAAAAACAAATATAAAAGCCAAGTCAAGAATTTGTTTGTTTGTGTGTGCTGGAGAAATCCACACTCCTCTCCTTTAGCAGCAATTTTCCTCTCTCTGAATTAGCCTGGTACAGCAGCAGCTCTGATGTGATGAGAAGTGACAGCTACTGCGGACTGTTTCAACTGGATGTGATCCACTTGGCTTGCTGCTGATCAAATCTCCAACAACATACTATTAACTCCAAGCAAATTGTGCCAAGTAGGTTAAAGGGAGCCTTGTCTGTTTTAATATCACTGATATCTCAGTTTGTTGTCAGGGTGTAAAAAGACTCATCTCGCTTAGCAGGCACTTGATAGCAAAAGCACATTTGTCACAGTCACTTTCCCTCTCCTTCTGCTTTCTCTCTTTCGACTTTCTCTCTCTTTTCCGCCGGAGCAAATCACCTCTTTGTATGATTTTAAACAACATTTTATAGACCAGCAGATTTGTTAAACTCGTTTTTTTTTTTTTCATTCTCTGCTTGAAACAGCAGTTTTTCATATGTAAAACCATGGATGTCATAAAATGGGGTGTTCGATTTAATATCAGTGAACTACAGCCTTTTATCTTACACAAGGGTCAGGACAATGTAAGACACTGCAATATAATGCACCAAATACAAAAATTAGTAGTAATATTAAGAAGCTAATGAAATGTAAAATGTATGATTTTATCCAAAATTATTCAAATTTCTGATAGTGTAGTTTGTAGTGGGATAGTAGTGGTATTGAATTCTTGCTTTCATAAATGAAGGAACATGCTTTAACATTGATCTTGGTCGTTATATTTACAGGACCTTAGCACTTTGTGTTCTATTTATATGCTATGTTTTGGAGGACACGGGTTATGATTCAGTCTTAACAAGTCCAAGAAATGCAGCCTCCTTATAATGCACTTACTTGGTAATGTGTGTTGTGGCATAACAGGACCTGGAAAGTTGAATGTGTGTTGTACATGACAGAAATTCCTTTATGAGAAATCATCATTGCACTGATATAACCAAAAACCCTTCATACTTCACTGATGTCTGTCTTTTATGTGCTGTGTCATTTTATTTATTTATTTATTCATTCATTTAGTGGAAACCAAAATTCTACTAAAACACGAAGAAGCACACTTCATTTTGTGCTATTTTGGTTTTCAATGATAAGTGAACAGTTTTTACAGACTTTGGTGCTGGTGTGCGCGAGTTCATAAGTTTTGAGAGATGTGGTAGTTAAATCATTTTGTGTCAAAATAATGGAAAATGATCCAAAGTTTAGTTTTTTCTGACTTCTGTCTTCTTGTGTGAAGAAGTTGAAAAAGTGAACTCGTTTTTACGTTTCTAAGTTGTGAGTGGAAACAGTTTAACGTAGCCTGAATGTTAGTTAAAGATGCTGATAAAATGTTTGACTAGGTGATCTTCAAAGTTTAACTTCACGTGAATGTGTTATTATTCAGAAGTCCAAAATACCACAACAATAATAACAATAGAGTTTAATATTAAATGTGCACACATGAAGAGTGAGTCTGTTGTATGAGAGAGGCCAAAGTAACACTGAGTAACTGAGCTGTTCATCATACCCTATGGGGCTTCGTGTCCATTTAGCTGATGGTTCTGATGAATTTTTCTTCAGTGACAGTTAAATCAATGCGCTGCCTATGTTTTTATCTGCTACTGTAAACACTGGAGCTGCTGGAAAAAGACTTTACAATGAAATCATTAGTACGTAAATAAATAGCTCAAGGACATAGGTAAAAAAAACTTTATTGCATAGGGTAGGACACTGTATTTCTCAGCATCTGAAGATTCTGCATCCAGTTTAAAGCACTGGAGGCAGACAGATTTCTTAAAGATCCCATTTGAAGAACTTGTACATTCCTATAGTGGTGTGCACTGTGGTGCATTTTTAGTTTTTTTTTTTCCATGCAAGTGAACCACGCAATCAGTGAGAGATGTTTGTTGGAACATATGATCTAGAGTGTTTGTCGTAGAGGCTCAGAATCTTATCATTTCTTTATTGTATGGATTTATCTAAGGTTTTTATTGGAGTTAAGGTTTTTAGTTAGGTACATAGAAGTTTAAAGATTTGTAAACACCCTCTGCCTTCGGTCACACAAGCATGCCTGACTGTGACGACATGTAATAATGTCAGTAGAGTCGGGGATAGTATTACAGTGATAGAAAATTAAGGTTTGTTAATACAGAGTGAATGTACAGAGGTTACTCTTAGAGTGGAAGTACGAGGGCTTTTATTGCATTTGTGTGTGTCATTTGGGGGGACGGGCAGGGTGGCTGGTGGTGGGTTTCTCAAAATGAAATGGCTCCCCATTTTCCTTGTAGAAGGAAAAATCAATTGTGACATTCTCTAGACAGTGCAGACCACATTTAATTAGCACAGAGACACGTGGGAGAAAGCCAAATTATTCAATAACTGAGGAGAAGACACTGGTTCGTTAGGCCAGAGCGAAGAAGGGCAATAGAGGAAGCAAAGTGATAGTAAATGGGAGATAATAGGGAGGCAACAGGAGGGTTAAAAGAGGAGGCAAGCAAGGTGAGTGAGAGGTGAGGGAGAGGAGAAGATAAAGTGAGTGAAGGAAGAGGTAGGCAATGAGGAAGGAAGTGAGGGAACAAGGGGAAGCAAAGAAGAAAGACAGGGAGGCCAAGGGTAGATGAGCGGGTGGGAATGAGTTCCACGTGGGAGCACACAGCTCTCGTCCATTTAATTTGTAGTTTAGTCTAATTTCTCACTACAGATGCCAGTTATACCTGACAGCAGCTCTACAGCTAATTGTGCCATTCGCTGTGATAGAGTACCAAACTCATGCTCCTGCTGAATCTTATTAGATTCTAATCTTATTAGGTGAAAGCAAACTCTGTCTTCAAGCCTGAGAGGGTGTGATTAAAAAGGTTTTCTTCGTTCACTTTCCACTGAAGTCAACTTTACAGATATGGGGGACAATTGCTAAAGAATTTATTGAGCTGTGATACATTGAACTACTTCCTGTTTTTTCTTTGGTGGTGGGTAGAGCAGTCGGCTGTAAACCTGAGAGTGAGTGGTTTGATTCCCAGTCCTGCCAGACTGCGTAACAGGCTTTTCCTGTCTTTTCTGTATCAATCTGCGCCACTTGTTTCACCTTTCCCTTTTTAATGTGTTTTCCTTTTTTTCTTTTAGTCATTCAAAAAGAGCAGTAGAGATATAACTTGGAATTAACCAACAAAGTGATGACATCAAGTAGTGGTCAACAAAACATATATTTTTTACTGAACACATTTAGCAGAATGACCTAACAACAAACCTGGTTTAATCTTGGCAGGGGGCTTTTGCTGTGCCTCACTCTCCCTTGTTGCCTGTCAGCTAGCATCAGCAATGCCACATGTACTGTGTTGGTCCCGCTGTTAATTTTGGAGTACAGACATCGGCAGTGACACAGATTTGGTGTTTTGCAAACTTTGCAGCAACAGTTTTTTGAGATTCTGAGGTACAATTATAAACAATTTTCAAGGACGTTTATTAGCAATAAATCAAATTGAAGCAAAGAGTCAGTATTGACAGTGATGTACTTCATGATTGCTTCAATTTATTTTTTTACTCACTGTCATTCACGATATCAGCCTCCGGACTAAATCCTGACTGATTAAGATACACACTTGTTTTATCATTGCTCGAAGTCGATGACAGCGTCTGGGCTTCTGCTGGAAATTTGTGACACTGCCAAAAAATTTGACCATGACTATAAATCAGGAACTTTGGATTTGATGACCACTGTTGTTCGGCTGCTGACAATGACAAGCCTGTTTGCATCGCACACATAATTACTTTAAAATCCGGGGCTAGATAACTGTTTATGATTACATTTTTGAAATGAAAAAAAAAAACAGCTAAGTGACTGTATACATTATTATGAATTATTCTGCTGTCAATTTAATTTTGATGTCTACATAACCTGTTCATAACATGTGTATTCCTACACAGATGTAGCAGTAATGTGAACAAAATAAGCAGGAGCAATCAGCACATTTCAGGGAGTATAAGCCCCCAGTAGGTAGTCCTTCTACAATGTGACTGTAGTCAAGGGCAAAATCTGTACTTAGACTTTAAAGGAGACCAACTGTGCGTAAATTATACTGCTGTACAATTGCAAAGTGTGGGAGACATAAAGCAAAGATTTGGTGCCACTCTGAAACCAGTTTTCCTGACCGAGAGCCGGTTTTTTGGCTGTCAAAACGTGAATAACTAGTTCAAAAGTAAGCACTGGCCTCAAACCAGACCTTGAACTAGTTTGGTGGAAAAGAGTTATCAGTATTAGGTGTGCAGTGTAGCATATTTCATTTATTATTTTTTATTATATAAGAACTGCAAAAGGTCATAAGAGATGGATTATTAAAAGTTGGTTAGGTTTATAAAATGTATTTCAAAATATTTCTTCCGTCTTTTTGGTGTCCCTCTAGCTTGTGGCTCCCCAGGCGAACACCTGGGTGGTCTATACCTACAAAATAGTCTGAGGCCCAAAATGAACAACCAAGTATATTCTACTGCTATTTTGTATGTCATTTTTGCAAGTTTGATAAAAGTCAAGTAGAGGTTCCCATTGTGAAGCATAGAGGAGGTGGTGTGATGTGTTGAACAAGTACTCAACACCTCTGGGAACTCCTCCAAGATCGTTGAAAGCTGGACTGGACATGGACTACTTCATGATGTGCAAAGCTGTCATCAAAGCAAAAGGGGGATACTCTAAAGAAAAGAAGAGAAGAAAAAAGGAGAAGTAAAGAACTTATCCTGTGCTGGTTTGGTTTATTACATATGTGCTTTTTCATAGTTTGGATGTCTTCAGTATTAATGTAAAATGTTGAAAATAAAGGAAAAATACTGAAGGAGAAGGTGTGTCCAGACTTTTGACTGGTAGTTTATGACTACTGTTGAGACTGTTCAGTACAAACCCTACTCAGCTGATGTTAATACCATTTTCTATACAGAATACCAACCCCCAATCTTCTCTCTACATTAGGAAGTGAAGCCTCTAACAAAGAATTTGTACCTGAGTCTCTTTAGACTCAGTACTTGGGGACTTTGAATAGACTGGGTGCTACAGTTTGGATAAGTTGCACAACATTTCAAATCTGTTACTGCTAATAACTATTTTCCTCTTTGATTTAAATGCTATTTTTGGTCAGTGCTCTTGGCTTCAGTATTGCCTTTGCTTCATGGATGAAGCTCAGAGTCCAGATTGCGTCAGGGTGATTGGTGCCTGTTATTCATGCCTGCAAGTCAGGTAATTTTCTTCTTTTTATTTGAACACTCATTTACCACACTGACAGACATGCTTACGTACTAGTTTCTCTTTCTTCATCTCTCTCTCTCTCATAGACACATTACAGTACCTGTCAAAGCTGCTACACCAGTCAGACCGATCACTCAGCAGCAAACCACACCTCAGCAACTTGACACACCCATCTCCCTCTTCCTCTTTCTGTCTCTCTGCCTCTTCCTCATGTCATCATGAGCTGAAGAGCCGTCCGATCCCCACGACCACACAGGAGTGAGACAGACGGAAAGAAGAACATTTCTCTAAGCTGTGGAGAAGAGAAGCAGCAGGTACAAATGAAGGTAACAACCATTCTGTTACAGTATTGTCCAGTTTTACGTTTAGAAGTTGAAGAAGTTCTTTGCATGTGTTGTGTCAGACAACCTGATTTCATTGTAGTGTAGTAATAATAGTAGAAGTAGTAAAAACTGGGAAAAAAATGCCACAAAAACAAATTTCCAAAGTAGGTGTCATTCCAAAGTACCACCTGCTGTACTGGGATACTTTCCGAACAAGATCTCTACAGTCCCACGGAAACACAGGACTTGTTTTACATTGAGTCAAACAATCATATTCTATTGGTGTCATCAGCTTTTGTGGCATCTAACCACATACTAAGAGAAGAGCTGCTTTTGTAATCAGCTTGACAAACTAGATTTCTGCTCACTCCCACGGTGAGGTTGCTCTACTATCACTGGAATGACGTGATAACATCCATGTCAGATGTTTTAGTCAGCTGAAAGTAGGTTATGAATTCTTTGTGTTACAACATTTACTTGCCTGAATATGTATATGTATTTGTATAGGTTCAGGATGAGGATTATTCAAGATTATAGATTAAGATTATATTGTCAATACACCAACAGTATAGTGTGTGTGAATATTACATGTTGGTATTCTAACAGCCAACAGCAACATTGCAAGTTTACCCAGCAGTTTCACACCAATTCACACTTTTATTCATGAGGCTCTAACAGCTCTCTGTCCTGTGACTTTAATAGCTTAAGCATGTCAGGGTGTGAATCACCAAAACCTCAAAATCTCCAGCAGTCATGGGAGCAGACAGACTTGTTTGGGTGAATAAATGTTTTCAAGTCTGTTCAGCGAGTTCACTGCTTTTAACTACTGCTACGCATTGTGCAGAGAGCAGCTGTCTGCAGTCAGATTTAGGTTCGACACACTTTAAACATGAATATCTTTTAAAGATATTGGTCTAAATACCACAAATAAAACAGCGCCCTAAAGCACAAAATATAAATAAAGGTCTTATCACTAGATTTTGAAACAGGGACCCTCAATATCAAATAATCTTGGAGTACTCTTCAGCAACTGGGACAGTTGCTTGTTTTTTTATTTTCCCTTCAGAGCTGCCAAAGGCACTGTAAAACTAGTTTCACTGGCTGTCTAACTCGAACCAGGGCCAGTAAACTGACCTATTTGATCAAAGCATTGCAGTCCTCTTTAGATAATGTGCTCTTTGACAGTATTCATTTTTGTCGTCATTGTTATTCATCAGTCAAACCTCTTGATCTGTTTCACTCTCTGTGTGTTTGTCTACTGCTGCTCAGTATGGGATCTGGCCAGAGCAAGGACAAGTTACACTGTAACCGCTATCTGGGCAAAAACGGTCCTCCATCTGTGGAACAACAAGGTACTTCACAAACATACACACCTAATTCTCAGTGTTTGTCAAGCATTCCACCATCATTATTGTTATTAGTAGTAGTAGTGGTTGTATCTGTCTATTTCTGGGTAATTTGAATAAAACTGCTTTATGTGTAGTTAAAGACGGGGTGAATGGGACACTCAGAGCAACAAATGTCCAGCCCCTTGGACAGATGACTTGGGTGGTTCTCCACAGAGACCTGCCCGGATTCCCTCATGACAACACACTGCAGATCAGCTACATTTTCCAGGATGGAGTACAGACAGTAAGCTGGGTTAAATTCAAACTATGCTATCTTTTTTAAGTTACTGTATAATGGATTCACTTTTGGCTATCGTAGAAATCTTTGAATTTTCCCATGGTAAAATGATTTTTGAGATGATTTGTGTGCAAATTATACTCAAAATAAAAATCTCCAAAATGTAAAGTGCTCAGAACCATTATGGTGCATTGAAAATTTTGGAAAATTTTGACTTTCTAAAATGCAGTAAAAACTAAGATCTGTGAGGTCTGTGTGTTTTCACTGACCAATTGTACTGTATTTTGTAAATATAATCAAATACATATATTGTATAGTATATGTATACAAATACTAATTTTAAATGAACATGTTTAAATCCTTACAAATATTCAGTATGTATATATATATATATATATATATATATATAGAGTACCAAGAGCAAACAAATCACACACGGCCTTGAAAGAGATAAAAACCACATCAGGAACTCAGAGTTTACTTTGGTTTAAATGAAAGAAACTGAAAGAGCTCAGTGTGCATGTTTCTATGGAGACTGGCAGCATTCTTACCAATAAGAAAGCTGATGATCTGGTTAGTCTGGTTATTGGGGCTACAGGAGGTTGGGACCTGTAAAGTGGAAAACACTGAAAGCAGCACAGATTTTAGTCTGTTTGTGAAGGAGAATATGTTTCGTAGTGCTGAAGTAACAATTAACAGGTTGCTAATAAGTATATACGTATA
Source organism: Ctenopoma kingsleyae (assembly GCA_032353495.1). Classification (NCBI taxonomy): domain Eukaryota; kingdom Metazoa; phylum Chordata; class Actinopteri; order Anabantiformes; family Anabantidae; genus Ctenopoma; species Ctenopoma kingsleyae. The sequence goes on from JAUBNQ010000012.1 coordinate 25,338,809, forward strand.
CCATTACTGGAATTGTAATTTTTCTTTGGAAGGAATTACATCCTTTGAATGTGATTCATTTCGTTTGCCTGGTGTTTTAAATGTTATCACCCTACTTAATAGTCATTATCAGTTGTTTCACACTTGGAACGTGAATGGGTGAACTGCACCTACCAGTAGTCTAACAGGTACATATTATCAGTGCTTTGTGCTATAATTAGGTGACCCACATTTATTATTAACTATGATGATTGTGGGTGAGCACATAATAACAGTGTACTAAGTCAATGACTAACCTGTATCCATGCCCCTGATGGCAAATTTATCATAGCTACTTCATGGGATGATTACATTGAAAATAGTAGTAGTAGTAATAGTAGTAGTTTTAGATACAATCTACAGTATTAAGTATTTGTTCACTTTACATGAACCTGATTTGATTGGATCAGTCATTACATTTTTATCAATGAGATGAAATGATGCTTAATTGATGTAGGTACAAATATTTATTTTTGTTTCTCTCAAATCTTTTAGCCAAAGTATATAAACATAATGTACACACATTAAATAGAAATTGCAGGAGGCAGTGTTGTTTACTGTGCAATTGAAACATAACTTCCCTTCCTGCAGGACAAACACCCTCATCCTGGACAGCCTTATTCAGGGATGCGGCTCCTTGCTTTCCTGCCTGACAACCGCGAGGGAAGGAAGGTTCTCAAGCTCCTAGAAAAGGCCTTCTACCAGGATCTCCTGTTTACTGTTGCCACAAACACAGATGGAAAGGATGTGATCACTACAGCTTCCATCCCCCTAAAAACCCGACAAGATGGAGGAAGTGGAGTGTAAGTAAACATTACAACCACAACCACAAAATTTGTGCTTAAATATTACAATTTGCTATAGGAACGTACAGTCGGGAAAAAAATTTTTTGAACCCCTGCTGATTTTGTAATTTTACCCACTAACAAAGAAATGATCAGTCTATAAATTCAATGGTAGGTTTATTTGAACAGTGAGAGACAGAACAATAAAAAAAAAATACATGTCAAAAAAGTTATAAATTAATTAGCATTTTCATGAATGAAATAAGTATTTGATCCCTTTGCAAAACGTGCTTTAGTACTTGGTGGCAAAACCTTTGTTGG
>JAUBNQ010000012.1:25359657-25369945 GCA_032353495.1 Ctenopoma kingsleyae
TTTTTCTTTTTTTATGAGGGGGGACCCCACATATATTGGTATCGGTTTATATCGGTATCGGAAATTAAGAGTTAGACTATATCGATATATCGGATATTGGTAAAAAAGCCAATATCGAACATCCCTAATTTTAACCGTGGTAGTGTGAATTATCGTTTTCATTGTCAAAGCAGAAGCTGAGAACAACTATGCACTGACATTTCTTCAGACTCAATGAAGTTGAAACAGCTTAAAACAGATCATGCTCATAAGTAATAGTTAAAGACAGGATGTAAACATACAGTGAACATTTTATATGATCATTCACATTTTAGTCACATTTCACTGCTCCTTATGAATGTCACACTACATCCTCAATTGGCAGTAAAGGCTGTCACTGAACATAAATCACTGATGCAGAAAAGTTAGATATGAATCAAATTCATAGGAGACAGAACTTCAAACTGTCACAGCATGTACAGTATGCACCAGTGGAAGTGTGTACGTATCACATTCAAAATGAAAAGCAGGCTGATAGTCATTTCAGTACAACACCACTGCCTTTAATACACAAACACGCAAGGTTTCCACTGTGCTGCTGTGAACACAGAAGCAGTCACTGGGTCATACTGAAACATCATCCATCTGATGATCCAGTCCCCCCCTTCCTGCTTTCCTCAGCTGAGCTCATGTTCTGTCAGGATTAATGAGCTTGTTGAGGGTTGAGTGATGGATCAGAGCAGAGCTGCAGGGAACCTGCTGGTGCAGCTTCACTGCTTAAGAACCATTAAAAGGCTCCTGCATAATGAACACACACTCAATTTCATAATTGTTTAATGCTGACAAACACATTGCAACAGAATTGAAAAAAGGTGTTTATATGTGTTCATATTTTCAGATAATGATAATAATAGGACCATCCCAGCATGTTGTGTGCAGCACTCATGTGGTGGTATGTGCCATTTGCAATGTAATTTAGTGTATATAAGCTGTGTGAAGATACAAAACACCAAACAGGAGGGAAAAGCAAGCAAATCATAACCTCTTTGGTTTTCGATATAGGTATGTCTGTGAATGTGTGTGAATAACATTTGAATAAATAACATGCATATCCAATGTTACAATACAAGTGGTTAGAGATATTAGCTAAGAACTAACAAGCATCATTGAGATGTACAGTAATCTGAAAAGAAGAACACTGTTTTTAACCTGTTGCAAAAGATATACAGCGAGCCTGCTATTGTGACTTTGATAGGTAATTTATTCCACCACTGTGGAGCGATAGAGAAGAAAGGAACAGTGACGAGTACAACATGAGCGACCACAGCCTCATCTTTGTGATAGAAGCTTAATATCTTGGGAAGGAGTGAGATGGATATTGTAATATTTGAATGGGTATTGTAATATTTTTAATTTATCTGAACTGGCAGGAAAGACATTATTTCATGATTTGGTGATGTCCATAATATAGAGTATCATCCATTGTTAAGACATGGAGGTAAGGTTATCATTAAAGCAAAAGGAGTCAGTATGGAAGCAGTGGCTTGCCTCACTTTGCAACTACTACAGCTCCTCAGCATGTCTGTATACAAAGATAAGCACTTCCATACTTTGACTTATAAGTGTAAAAAAAAAAAATAGCTGTATAATAAAATATACTATGTCTGAAGCATTTGGAGAATGTGTGCAGCATGTGTGATCTTATCACAGAGATTTTTGTGAACATGCATGCTTGTGTACATTTGCAGGGGCCTCCTCTGTTTTTGTGATTTTTATATGTGTGTGTCCTGCTCCTTCAACCAGCCAATATTCTTGTCTCCCTGCATCCAACAAGTCAATGTCTTTTCACTGTTCCAGGGCTGATTTATGACCTGCTATTGTTGTTGCTCTCTGATATTGTTGAATACTGCAAACTGTGATAGCCTCTTCAGACCCCTTGCCATTCCATACCGTGTACTGTCACCACAGGGCCCCCCTGAGGACCTTACATACTCTCTAATTGGTTTGGGAAGGATTTGGCAGCCTTTGAACTAAAGAGAGACAGAGAGAAAAGTGAAGAGTGAGGCAAAGATGGAAGGAAAGAAAGAGCAAGAGGAGAAAAAAAGGGGGGGGGCTTTTTGTGTTGGGTATTTTCTTAGTCGTTCTTTGTCGTTGTTCCTGTTGTTTGAAAAAAGATAACAAATAACAGTCACATATTAAAACTGTTGGCATAAACAATATTGGCATGCGCAGTTATGCACGTCGCATGCAAAGCAGTCCTCAAATTGGACAGATCAGGGCGGAGTGAAATGCATTCACATTGGACACAGAAGGGGCAAATAAAACATGTCAGCCAGACAGAAAACTGTCAATTAAAAATGATCTCTGAAAGCCAGGGCTATTTTGAAGTCAGACCTACTACTGCCCTCTCCCAATGTAAGTCTGATGAGGAGAGTTAGTTATGAGACACAAATCTCAGTTTTATCACTGGAACCATTTAATGCAATATAAAATAACAGCACATTGTAGGAAAATTACTTGAACTCAACTAGTGGATACTGTATTCAGCAGTAAGCAGAAGACATGTGATTTCACAGACTGAGGTGTCAACAGACGTTTAGAGGAGACAGCGAGCACTGAACTGACCATTTGCTGACAAAGTGTCAATTAAAAAGTGTCAGAAAAATTAAACTGGATGTTCAGCTTCTGATGAGAATGGTTTGAAGCGCAGTTAGTATTTTTGCTTAAGTTCACTTCAAAGAATCCCTGTAACTATCAGTTTTTGTACTTTCAAAAGTTAACATTGTTGACAGTTAATATGAGAGCAAAAATTGTAGTTGGGACTTTTACTCACAGACAATCACAGTCACAGTGGTTGGTCAACTATCAGCACTTTAAAGAAACATGGAAACTGTTTTTTCAATTCCATTTCCAATAGAGTATTATAGCTTTAGTTAATTTATACTGATCAACGGAAAGATCATGTCAAAGTGAAAACAGTTATCTAAATTAATTAAAAATGTAAAACTGAAAAAGAGTGATTACATTCACCTCCTTCAAGTCAGTTTTTAGTAGAGGCACCTTTGACGGCAATGACAGCATTGAGCCTGCATGAATCGATCTGTAGTCTGATGGTCTCATCAGACCTTAGAACTTTCTTCCAGTTGACTTCCCATGATTGTCCAATGTGCCGTCTTGCAAAGACTTTCATAAAACTCTGATTAGTGAAGAAACCAACCAGTAGTTGCATTGTTTATGATCTCTCCCATCTCAGCAATGGGGGCTTCTCTCTTCCTCAGAGGTGTAGCCTCCCTCACGAGTCCCCCTCTTGCAGGGTCACTGGGTTAGGTTAGGTTAGGTTGGGTTATTTTAAGTTATTTCTTACTACTACTACTACTACTACTACTACTATTATACTACATTGTAAAGCTTTGTTTTTTCACTTAGATAAATTAGTACAGTAAAGACAGGATGATAGACTGCATGTATGCTAAATGTAATTGTGGCCTTACAGCTGTTCTGTTACACTATGCAGGCTTTCTAGGATGTCACAGGTGTCTGCCACTCAGTTGCACATCCCTGACAAAAGAGACACCAAAGTCCACTGTTCTCTAGCCACAGTGTGAGGGAGGGGCAGGTCTTAGTGATGGATGGCAAAGCCCAGCTGAGCATATTGCACCCTTAATAAAAGCTACCCTGCAATCTACACGCAGCTAAGGGTTTATTTTTTTCTCTGTGGATCCCTCCGCCCTCTACACTCCACCATCATTTTTAAGAGCGAAAACTGGTTTAGGTGTCAGAAAGAATGATGCCCCTCGTCAGACTGCGACTCACCTCTGAGCGGTATCCACAGCTATATTCACACCAAGAGGCTCTCTGTTGGTGTGCACTTTTCTTTTTGGCTCTTGTTTTTACCGAGGACCCAGAACAAAGAAGAAAGGCTGAAAACACAATCAAAATTTAACCTGGTATCTTAAAATCCAAAATTATTTGTCAGCCTCTATATGATGGTAGAAGACTGACAGAGTCGTTCGTATTCAGTCAGTAGATGGTGCAATTAGCAGAGGAGCGTTGTGTACACAGGAAGTCACTGGTAACCTCTTTATATCCCCTGGCTTCAGTTAGACCACTTCCTGTTCAACAAATGACAGAAAAAAAACACACATGATAAGCATCTGGCATCTACCTGGCATTTCCCTCTTTTGTTTTGTGGTTTAGGTTTAGTTGATGTTAGTTTTAATACATTCCACTTGTTTTATTATAACCTCTGCATGAACTTCTCAGGCAACACATCGTGACATAACCGGCAGTTGTTTTAGTAATTATGGTGGCCATAGGTCCTGGTGTACAACATGAAAAGAGATGCCAAATTCATAACTAGTGGTGGGATTACAGAATCAGCAGGTGGAGTTCTGGTGAGATTAGGCCATGAGCAATCGCATAAGACGGCCCAAATATGAATATATGTCACTCCAAATCTACTGTCAGTGGTAGACAGGCAACTAATAGCTGCAGGAATATTGGCTGGACCTTTTGGGCCAATGAATGTTCTGGGTCATAGTAGCTGTTAGTAGCACCTCTCCACACTAAGATATGTTTTTACTAGAAAATACTAGTAGTAATATTTACATACTGCAGCTTTAATAAGTATGTTTCCCTGAACTGCTGGATGGATTGTGAGTGTTAGACAGATTAAGACACAACAGCATTAGCACTATGTTTATAGCATGTTATTCATTTCAGTGCAACAACAGCATCAGCACCAAGGGTTCCAGCAAACAGTTAAAAAATGTTTCACTGAATATGACTTCATCCAGCAGCAATCGAATATGCAAGTGCATATTTCAAGTTGAGTTATATGTAATATAACTGTACTGTAATTCTAGTGTTTGTGACCATCAAATGTAATAATTCTGTCTAACAGTTACCTACCTCCCAACCTAAACCTCATAAATCTTAAACGTCATGAGTGTATTACAGAAATCAGCCCTCCTGGATTGTTCTTTATATCACTGGTACCCGAGGCAACACCAATGCAGCCTCTAGTGTTCTTTGATAATTTTGGACTGAACACTTTTAAACCAACAGGGCCCACCCTGCCCCTCCCTCAGGCTCCAAAATAATCAGTGGAAACTGCAGATGGTTAGTAAACAGCTGTCAAAAGTTTTATCATCACGCTATTGTTTCATTTTACCTTCCATGAGGTTGTAGAGGTTGCAGTAGTTGGTGCCATGATCTTTAATGACGTACCACACCTGAGAGATGGACATGGCCTACAGACAGTGATACAGTTGTTTGTGTTAAATGAATGACTCAGAATCTGACACAAACGGAGAGAAGAAACGGGAATAACAGATTCCATGAAGGATAAACAAGCAACAATGCAGAAAAAGAGCTTAATCAGTTAATCAGACAGCAGAGTTACACAGATGTAGTTACTGTAACAGCCTAAATGAATGTGTGTCAGTGTTAGGATAACAACAGGCATTTAACTAGTTTGAGTTGGCAGAAACTGTCTCATAAGGAATTAGAGGAGAGTGAAAACTTACAGACACGTGGCAGCAAGTGAAGAAGTGACAGGAGACCAGTCGGAAGTTGATGTGGTCCACATAGCCCTTAAAGGGAGTGGTATGTTTGGCTGCTATAAAGTGGACCGAGGCAGACTGTAGCTGTGGAGAGACCAAATCATCATTGATTAAAAGTGTGTGACATGAAACTACTGAAATAAAATTTGCAGCTCAAACCCAAAGTTACAAGGAAACACAACGATCAGATTTTTATATCAACCAGGTCTCTTTATCACATCACCTGAAAATCTCATACAGGGCACAGAACTCATACAGAACTGTAATTTCAATTGGATTTTCAGTTTCAATTTCAAGTATCAGTATATAATAATATCACTTCTGGCAAAGTACAGAAGTAAGAGTGGAAACAAAAAAAAAAAGTTTTGGTCAAAATACTGTTGTCAGGACAACTTACAGACTATTTCATTATAGAGACAAATAGGCTGTCAAACCATCAACAGAGATCAATGAAGATGAAACGGGCGAGAAGTACAAGGTGTGAACACATCAGCCACACATGGAACACAGGATACACCAGCACGAGCTCTGAATCTTGTAAGCATTCAGATAACGTATGTACAAAAAAAAAAAAAGCTTTCTGTGTGGAGTTTGCATGTTCTCCCCATGTCTGCGCGGATTTTCAACGGGTACTCCGGCTTCCTCCTTCCTCCTTTATCATACCATAAACCTGCATCCACTGCATGCATGTGACACTATAACCCTATGTGTCTTACAAGTATGTCAACTACAGCATCTGTGATTCTAAGACCCTGCAGCTGTAGGTGGAAACAGCTTAAGAGATCACTGGCTGCCCCCTACCTTCTTTACAGGACATTATCGCTCCTCAAATGCACTGTTTACCCCTCAGACATCTGTATAAAGCTTCAGCAGCATCTAGACCAGAACCACAAAACTGCCTCTAAGCTACTGAGCTCTTTACTACTCCCTGCCAAACACTGCAGACTCGTTTAAAGTTCCCACGCCTGTATAGACACATAGCCATTTTAACAAACGTATGCACATAGTACACTGTGTTGCTAATGGCACTATTACTTTTAACTATGTATTATAACAGGTCTTATCTGTATCACACATAAACCATTGGTTAGTCTAAAGGTGCAGCACACACACACACACACACACACACACACACACACACACACACACCTTGTACAAGCACTTCTGTCCTCCCATGGTGCAGCCAGCCATTGTTCTCCACATCTTAATCTGTGAGACCAGGGATTCATAAACCACTTGACACGGTATCTCAAAGTACCTGCATGAGAAGAACACACTGTCATTAAATTTGCTTTGGGCCACTTGAGTCCTCTGGTTGTCTTCTTGTCTGTCTGTCTTGTCTTGTCTGCCATCTAATGGACATTGGTTGTTATTGCTCTTCTTCATGTGTGTGGTCATTTTCTGTTGTTTTTACAGCAAAGCTTTTGAAAAGCTCACTTTTTATTACTGTTTATGTTACAACAGCATTTTGCACAGAGCATGACTTACCTTGTTGTACAAAACATCATTTCTCCATTGTTCATTTACTTTATTTTATTCAACATAAAGAACAAAAGAAAGATCAAATTCAATAAAAGCTGCACAATTTAGTAATTCTATCTAACATATTGTAGCTTGGGCTGTTCTTCTTACTTCCCTTGAGGCAGGCGATATAAAATTATCACGTCAAAATGGTCTGCACCTATTGAAAAGTCTGTGAAAGTGAGACCGTGGCTCTTCATTATGGGAATACTGCCTCAGCTTTTACTGGCTGAAGCTCATCTAGAAGACTTTTCCATTCCCACTGTGGCCTGCTGTGTGATTTAATTGGATGACTAGAATACAGTTAAAATAATTAACTTAATTGAATTATTTACATTTTCTTTCTCAACATATTCACAAACAGATACATAATTCTTTTGACTAGAAAAATTGGAAATGTGTGAATATTTTCAGTTGATATTAAAATTAACGAACGTGAAAAATAAGTGGCATTCAATACAACAGCGAATTGAGTCATAGTGAAGTTTGCAAATCCCATGATCTTTTCATGGTCAACTTCAACATGATCGACAAAATTTAAAGGGCAGATTGTCAAGCAGTTCTCTGGCTTTCCTGGAGCACAAACTAGATGTTTGAATAGCAACATGCAACTTAGTGCTGTTCATCACTTTAGTATGTGGAGTGTAATGACCTTTATAGACCTTTTTGTTGTTGCCTTTGTTATTTTGTTATTACAATCACAGTTACAGAAGCAGCCGCAGAAGTAAGTTGTTAAATTCAAAGCTGATAACAGCATGTTGCCACAGAGGTCTGACAGTGATCTGACAGCTCAGTGCAGATTCTCTGAATATCAAATCAAACGCTGAAAGCTAAAGTATCCAATATAGTTTTTGTCTACTAATGATAATGTGATGACAGTTTGGGAGGCACAGTACAGCTGCCCTGGTAAAGTGGAGCAATGATCACATGCAAGAAGTAATTAAAAAACAATCATCAGTCTTATTTAAAAGCAAACTTAAGAGAAAATACTTTGGTATAATAACTGTAACAATTGACTTTGTGTCCACTTTTAGTTTAACTGTAACTATTTCAAAGGTTTTCTTCCATTGTAATTTTGTACAGATAATGTTAAGCAGATGGAAAAAAGAGAAAAATGAATAAATGCATGTTCTAATAAAGTATGCAAAAATACAAAACAGAAACACCATACCATTCTACTTTGCACTGGGCATGGAGAGGTCCAGCACTGGAAAACTCAGAGGCTCCAATTACCAGAACTGCAAGGAACCAACACACTAAGTGCATTCTGCTTCAAAGTCTAAATGAATCTGGACATAAAGCTCAGTGACCACAGCTCCAGTCACTGAGACATAAAAGAAAAGAAAAAGGCATCAAAAAATCACAGGATGATCATGTGCTTGTCTGAAAAGCACATGATCATACAAGTAATTAAATTTACTTCTGAAGAAGAGACAAGGAGAGGCTGCAAAGTTATTTGATTTGCAGAGACCTCTAGAGACAGACAAACACACGCACACACACTGCGCTCTGCCTTTTTTTGTACAGCTTGCTAACTTCTTTACACTAAAACCATCCTATCTGATAAAAGAAATTATAAGGAAACATGTTTGCAGCATCATTTAGCCTGTTCCACCTGCTCTGCTCCCAAAAGAGCGGAGCTTCATTTCTGCTTGGTTGCCTCATACTTTTGACATTCGTGTCTCAACAAACGTTGACATGTCCCACCTCGTCTCCCATTTCTACCTCGGCAACTGGAAGAAGTAACACAGAAATAATGAAGCAGAGTGATCACGCAGTTAACCTCTTCCACTCTGTCAGCTCTGGACAGACTGCTGTCTTTCACTCATGAGCGAGCACAGACATAATTGCATCTCTACAGTAATTGTATGAGTCTTATCTGTCACAGTGTCTTCTTCCAGTATTACTATAGTAAAAACTAACTAGTGTTAATCCAACGGGAAGTAAAGTTTTAATAAGATATTATTTTTAACCTCAATAGAAACTAATTAAACGACTCAAATTGAATTACTACATACAACACAGCAACTACACATAGCAGCTAAATTATACTTTCTGTACTGTTCAGGGTTTGTCCTCCTCCCAACACTGTTCATTCTAACACACTGATAAACATGTTTACATGTGTGTCACCAGTGAGGTGAAATATGATCACTGTAGCACTGCTAAAACCAATTCTTTCCTATTTAAGCCAAAATTCCTTTAGAACCAAATTATTCACCACTCAGTCTAAAATAACCTTTTTCTACAAATATCTATAACCTCAGTGATCCCCCACAATAGATAAAAAGATCTTCTATCATGAGGGCTTCTTAGGCATCTCATTCCACTGTATCATATATCCACTCTCTCATTTAACCATGTGGTCTTCTATAATTTGACCCTGGTTAAGGCTGCAATGCCACTGACTCCTCTATTGTGACTCAATCAGGCGTACTCTCCGTTTCCTAGAATTACTCATGGCCAGCATCTCCACTTTGAATCGCCCTTGACTTTCATTTCTTTTTAGAAATTTCAGCATCATTTGTTGGATGTTTTTTGGGTAATAAAATTCATCTGTAGTGATAATGTAATGACAGCAGGTGCTGAAATGGGCAAATTGTAAGGTTTACTGCTTGTTTGTAAGGTGTCCGACACAACTGAGAAGTTTACCAAGCAATCCTGCAGGATAATGTCAACTCTTTGTTTACTCTTTGCAAGCTGAAGCTCAGAAGACACTGAGCGATGCAGCAGGAAAATATCTGAGTAAATCTACTACAGAGTGGCCTCAGAGGTATAAAATCCACCTTTTGGTGTGGCCCAGTCAGAATCAGACCTCAGCCCAATAGAGATGCTGTGGTATGACCTCAGGAGAGTCGTCCACACCAGATGTTTTAAGAATACAGCTGAGGTGAAGCAGTTCTGTAGGAAACATTGGTGTAAAATCCCCCCTAGATGATCTAACCTGAAGTGCTTGCTTGAGATTATTGCTTGTTCAACCAGTCATTACAACACGTTTGCCATTATTTTTTCCCACCATTGCTCTGTATGTTTAATGGGTATGTTCAGTAAAGACATGAAAGATCAGGACTGTTTTTTTTTTTTTATGACTTTACAAATACAGTATTGCGTTTGTTGATATCTGTGTAGATCAGATCAGAAAACCAGCAAGCTGCAAACAGTTCCATTGCTTTTTCTTGCAAATTCAAAAGTTATTGATTAAGTAGATTCTACAAACTATACCA
>JAUBNQ010000012.1:25426931-25437380 GCA_032353495.1 Ctenopoma kingsleyae
AACAGTCTTGTTACAACACAGTGTCTCACAAAATCCATTAACATGTGTGTCTGTGGGATGGGAACATGTTGTATTTTGGGAACATGTTGTATTTTCATGTTATATTTTATTTGTTTTGTGTCTCTTTGGTCATTTCTATTTCTATTTGTATTTTCTGAAATATTTACCATCAGTTTATACAGATGCTCTGATCCAGGGTCTCGGGCTTATACCCATAAGGCCTATTCAGTAACCCATCCATGGAGCTTCTAAATAACTCATCTCCTGGAAGAAATGGTTTTCCAGCTAAATTCTATAAACATTTCTCCCAGAAGATGGAGCCATTTTGTTAAAAGTGTGTGAGAGCTACGCTGAAACTCCGAGTAATTTGGACAACTGCCTCAAAGGTAGGCCAGTAGTTGGTTGTAGTAGTACAGTAGTAGCCTGCAAAGATTGATTACATTGCTACTTCAACCCCATTAAAGAATCAAATTGATGTTCTATATGTTTAAGTCAAGCTCCATACATTTGCAGTATTTGCTAGTTGAAGTTTATTATTACCATATCTGCTTCCAAAAGACTTCTTGTGAAGTCTGAGAACTAAAGGGACTGTTCCTAAAGAAAACATGGTCTTACTTGAATTTTTAATCTAATTTACTGTATGTAGCATTAGATAAGCTTGTTTACTTAGGGGACGCGGTGTGATTAACAAAATGTTTCTGGCTACATTAGTGATGAAGTTGTAAAACGTGAGATTAAACGAAAATGCCATTGGGATAAATTCCGTTATGAAAAACAGACTTTAAAAAAGTCAAACTGATAAGATGATAAAATAACATTTAAGATAGTTGTCTTCATAAATTCCTCAATTATGCAAAATATTTGTGGTTATTTATATCTAATATAATAAATTAACAAATTCCCAACACATTCATTAAGTTTTTTCTTTATCTTTTAATAACTATTAACTTTTTTCTTCATTTTGAAGTTGCTGTATCTGTTTTCCTTGTGACTGCAGCAGGTAGTCCTCCTACTCTTCTGATTGGCCAGCCCGCCTGTCAATCACCACGAGCTTCCATGGTAACTAGAAGCTCCGCACATTTCGGTTTGACAGTGAAGAAGACCAAAGTGAGGAGCGCACACTGTAACGAAAAGTTTACACAGGATAACTTCTACAAAATGAGCTGGTCAGTTCCGTTATTTAAAAGATTATTAAACTTCTGCAATGCTTTCAAGTCGCCCGCTGCCAAACAGTAATATCTCTCTGTCGCGCCAGTGTTTATTTGAAGTAGTGGCTTGTCGTGTTGTTTAGTATCAGTGTGCTAACGTGCTAACGTGCTAACGTGACTGTTAGAAGTTTAACGGCTCCAGCGGAACAATGATCCCTGAATGTCCACGCGCCGGGGAGTCCAGAAGCCGGACCCGGGTCCAGCGCGGTCCCGCACCCGAACTGCGCCAGGACCGCAGCGTCAGCGGCTTGTTGTCCGAAATCAAAACTACCATCCACACCGAAGCTTTCACCGACCACTACACCATTATCCCCGGTAAAGAGCTCGGGAGGTAAGAAACTCATTCTCAGATATTTCATGTTGTTCACTCGGCAGGGAAACAGCCAGGCTGTCTGTACCAGCAAGCGAAGGTATCTGACTAAATATCTTCACTACTAAATCTACTAAATCATATCTTGCGTTTTAAATTGAACAACACCTACTTTTTATAACTTAACCACCTTAAATTATAGCTCTTATCATGTGAAGTTAGTTAGATTTGTGTGAATAAGGTGTAGTGAGTTAGCATGATAGATCAGAAGTGATGAATTGACTTGATATCTGCTGCTGCCCTCAGTGATGCACTGATGCATAAAAATACACCGGTATTGACTTATGTCTGGATTCAAAAGCGTTATCATTATTTGTTGGGGATTCTACTGGGAATGTCATTTGATTTTTTTCTTTTGTGACTAAATAAAACTGACAAATGAAAAGGTTAATAATGTTATCATATCAGAAATCACATTAGTTTTGTTGTCTTTGGCACTTAAAAATTGACATCCAGTCCATTGTTTGATGCCAGGTATCTGGCAGCTATGTACCCTTTTGAGCAGCTAGTGTTTTACAGGAGTGTTTTCTTGTGGTTAATTATTAGAGGAAATACTCTTCATCCTGTAGGCTCAAATAACAATGTCACAAGGCCAATCCCTTTTTGATTAGAATATTCCTTTGCTATGACTAATCGCCCGTAGAATTACTTGAATCACATTGTCAATGTGACTTGGTTCTCTATCAACTTTTTGACAAAGCTAACAGTATCCTGACTGTGGTGTTGACCCAGGTATTGTAGTGATAAGAGCCAACAATCTCATATTGTACAGATATGCTTGAAATGTATGTTAGAGGCTTAGAGGGCCTCAATAAAGGCTGTGTGTGTGTGTGGCTTTGCATCTCCTGAGCTGACATTGTGACTGAGATTAGCTGCTGCAGAACAACATGAAAGGTTACATGAATCTGCAGCGCCGCTCTTATCTACAGCATTGTAGTCGACAGATCAGCTGACACAAGTTCATGTTGTCAAGTTCATGTACACGAGGGTTGTACACGTTGTCTTGATGTAAGCACACTCATAACTGTGAAGCAACTTAGTATCTCAGCACAGATGTTAATTCGGCATATATTTATACATCTTTCTGTCTTTTGGTTAAATGTGTCCCCAGTGTACTTCCTGCTGGGGACCTTTGTTGCATGTTGAACTCTCTCTTTGTCTTTATATATTTCCTATCTGCCTCTCTGCAACTCATTGCCAGTAAAGGCAAAATGGCAAAAACTGTGAAGTGTAAAAAATGTTCAGTTATGATTGTTAAAAGCTGCAGTATCTCCAGTACTGCTGTGTACATTGTTGGCCTGCGATTGCAGTAGTGATAAAGTGCTATTGAACCGTGTATGACAGTGTTTTGATGTTGGACTACCGTTACCTTTAATACAGTTCAGAGCTCTGCACACACTTTTACAGAATGGGTTCACAATTTTTGGTTCGTCTTAAAACTAGAGAATGAAATATTTTCCAATATGTCTGCTAAGTAAAGTAAAGTAAAGTACTAGAAACGTGCTCCAAACCTTGTTGTGGAGAGGTGCTGCTGATTCAAGTCACACTCACAGAACTGCCTGCCAACAGTGCAGGAATATTTCCTTCTAAAAGTTTTGCTTTTAGCCCTTCTAACAAGTCAGAGAATTTCAACAATTTCTGCTCACTTCCTGACAGTAATTGTTGCAGCTTATTATTTAATGTAATTTGAAAATAACTAATACCTGAATGACTGTGCAGAGCTTGGTGGAGGGTAGCTGAGAGTAGAAGAGTGTAGTGGAGCAGGGAGATGGAGCACTGGGCTGGGTGGAGCAGAGTGAATTAATTTCAGGTCTTAGACTACTGTCAGCTTAAGTTACATATTGTAACTTTAAAATAATAAGCCATTTTCTCATATGAACTCTGGACAATGTCTGGAGAATCAGGTCTGGACCTTGTCTAGAGTTCACACATGTAACATGCAACAGGAGACTGTCAGGCTCATTCTCACCTACTGTAAATACTTTACTTTGATTTATGTGAGACGTGGGACCTGGGTAGAGCATGCAGGAGGCAGGACATGCCACAAAAAGAGCACTGCAGAAATGTTTTCTTTACAGCACATCAAGGCACCGCAAGTTGTGTGGTAGAAATATCAACATGCCCATTCACTCATAGTAAATTCTCCAAACATTTACCTGCTGTACATGCTCAGACTTTGCACTGAGGAACTGGCTGGACTTTTTCATAAAATTAAGACTTCAGTTTCTTTCTGAATTGTTTATATTGAAAGGGTTCTTTTAAAACCAGTGTTGATGTGCCAATGTGAGAAGAGGTCTTAGCTGCTTTGAAGCTGAATTCTAAGAAATGAAGATAAAATACTCTGTTCTGTACCTTCATGGATATAATTAAGTCACTATACGTTTGTTTTCTACACCCTGTTAACTCATTATTAACTATGTAAGCAATAATTTGATGTTTGGGAGCTACTCCACCTTAACAGCTTAGTTTTCAGCAGGGACGTTGTTCTGGTGGTTATTCAGTGTAACAAAAGATGAAGGGGATGTTGTTCTTTGGTAATACAACTCCCTGGCTGACTCTGGGCCAGTTACATGGTTGATCCCTCTGAACTCAGCGGTGGAATTCCATTCATGAGGCCTTTTCAGATTAAAGGCTTGGACGTAAACTTCTGCCAGTACACTGCTCTGTGCTGGTCTGTTGTGACTGTGATCAAACTTACAAAAAGAGGTTTAGTGTCGGTATTACTTCAGTACTTTGTTTTCTGAAATTATATATTCTGAGGGTAATCATCTTTATTTATTCAAATTAAATTGAATCTGCTCTTTTTGTATGGAAGGTTCTGTCACATTATTCCACTCTGTTTGTGTCTCTGGGTGAAATTCATGGCTCTACAGCAGGGCCTAAAAACTAAAGCACGACCATGAAACAAGCATTCAGAACATTCTGCCTGTAGCACAGTTCTAGCAGTGTGTGTGCATGAAGTGCTAAGTGTGATGTGCATGGTAAGCATTTTCCAGACTAAGATGGAGATGGATACTGCCTATCTGATGCTTTTCCACCAAATTAACCTCCCAGAATCTCTACTCTGTGGGGAAACTCCCTGCATGTGTGGACTGAAGTGCACATTTTCCTGCTTTTGACCCATTCAGTTCCTCACTGGACCTACAAAGGGGCATGTTCAGGTTCCAGACAAACCTCAGTTTGTACATTCACAAGGCACTCGCTGCTCTAATCAGTAAATGCGTTTAAAATCTATAGAAATAACAAAATAAAAGACAAATAATACATTGTAGTAATGGGCTACAAATCTGTTGAAAGAATGGGAAAAAAAAAAACAGGGAACAAATTTAGCACCAGAATGGTTTTATTTACAGTACGTAACTTTTTTTAATGTTTGTCTTTACTGGATATAAGGTCCAAAATGTATCTTAATGTTGAAAGGTGCTCTTGTTGCCTTCTGTGAGCCAGACTCATAAAACAGCACTGACAGCTGTGAAAAAGAAGAGAGAGAGCTTGAAGAAGAAAAGTTTTTGGGCAAGGCTTTCCCTTCTAACCTATCAAAGAATTTCAATTGTTTCTGCTTTTCCATTTTACCATTACAATGTACCCAAAAGCTCAGTCACCCTCTTTGCCTCTGTCAGTAAAAAGTATGACAATTTCAACCATAGGTTAAGGTATCACAAATATGACACATGGTCATATGATGGGTTTCCTTCTAAATGTAGTATAAATTATAACCACACTAATAATCTGTACATTCAAGGTTGGCTGTCTAACCACTACGAGCTACCAGCTGAGTGCTTTTCACATTTAGGAGTTGAGGTAGCTGAGGATAGATGAGTTTAAGGTAATCCCTTTGAGTATGTCTCTGCAGTGGGAGTCCCAGATGGCCCACAGCCAAGCTCCTTTAGTTACTGCGACAATGGTGCAGCAGTCATGACCATAAGGAATTATGGTCAAGACCCAAAGCTTTTTTCATGATGAGTCTTAGTGGCATGAATTGCCACTGTCTTGTTAGTCCATATGGTCCTGAGCAGAGCTCTTTAGTGATTGCACATAACCACCCTAGCCAGAAAATACCACTAGTTTGGAACCTTATTGTCATGGCTATGATCACAATAATTGTTTATGAGATTTGCTGATAGTTGACATTTTTAATATTTAATATTTTGACTTATTCCATTTCAGGTCTGAAGATTGACTAGTAGTTTGTCTCCATAAAGAGTGTGATTCTTTATAATCTGTGTAATATATATCAATATGTTTTTCACAGACCAATCAAAGCTGCTCTTTTTTATTAGCTGTATGTTCTTTATACAGTAATTGGCTCAAAACAGAATACTTATATGAAGCAGATATTGCAGCAGTACATTTAATGAGCTGTGATATGGGCCTTTTTATCCTTATGGCTTTAATTTAAAACAATACAATAAAACAATTCACAAATAATTACCCACATGCTTGAACATACTAAATTGACATCATTGGTCAGTGACGTCAATATATTAAGTTCATATTAAAATTACCTAACCCCACCCCATCTCCCCTAGAGTCATAAATCCTGAGAAATCCAGTCTGAAAGGGGCTCACATAAGTGTAAAGAAGGCCATCCTAAAGTATTACAAGTGTACATTACCAGGGCAGATATAGAGAATTATTTACTAGTTTAAAGATATTTATGCATAATTAATTAAATAGCTCAAACCAGTTGGTGAATATTTTTTCAGTGTAAATATTTGCATTTACAGTTAAGTTCCATATATAGCTTAGTGTGGGTGCCACAACTCATATAAATCAGTGATGCACAAATCTTCACTTAGTAACCACTTACAGTCATAGCTAACTGTTCTGCCACAGTGTGCCCACGTTAGCAAATTAAATATGCATTCTGTATTGGATATGTTACAAAACATACAGCTACAGTATATGACCAATGAAGCTTTGTGTATGCATGGATTAAATACAGGCCTGTAGCCTTCTCTGCCACTTATTTTCTCCTTGCCCTTTACTTTTCTCAGTATAACAACAGCCATTCAATATTCTATAAAAGGCCTCCACAAGGTCTCCATGATCTGTGAGAGCCATGTTCCAGAGAGGAGAATTCAGGGAATTTAATTTCTTCTCCAGTACACTTGATACTCTTGTTTTAATCCAGCTGCAGAGGATCTGAAGCATTTGTAACCTTTTAGCACAAGCATTCTCCCTCTACGAGATATCTCCACAAACATTCTCTCGCCTGATTGCAGTGACATGCCAGTTGCTGGGCTGTCTGCAGTATTTACTTCCAGTTTTTATACCTGGGGGGAAAAAAGAAAGCTATTCTGCTAATGTCAAATTTTTACCAAACTGTTGATCAAATTAAATTTTTAAATGCCTTTATCTGATTTCTATCATCAACACATTGTAACAGTTACTGTATGAGAAATAATGAACAATTGATGTTTTTTGTTGACAAAATCTATGACATTATAATGTCATTTTGAAGACAGAAAAAACAGTTCCAACAATTTTGTCTCTATGTCGACGTCCAATCTCATAATCAGGAAAAGTCTATAAATGTTGTAATCTGTAGCCCCATGACTGTCACATGAGGCCAGCTGAGGATGAGGCAGCTCAGTCTAGTGCTTCAGGCCCAGAGCAACTCCTCATGCTCTGTATGCTGATACAAGTCCTTTATGGCTTCCACACAGTCTTCTTCATTGTGTTTTAATCTTGCAGCTTCATATCTTGCTCTTAGCTGTGGTTTCACAAAGAATTAATGGGTAATCTCATCTTAAGTATCTCTTGTCTCTTGTTGTGCAGGCCAGATAGTTATAATTGATATTTTTAGTGCCCCTGTAGCACAAAATGATTTGAGTACTCTCCATTGTATGTGTTTGAGAAGACTATAAAATCCATTCTCGTTCAACTTTTAATGAAAACATAGTATTTTATCATAAGAAAAAAACCTGCAGCACAATTAGAAGTTATATTTTATTGTTGTGGCACTGTAGGTAGTAAAAATGTCAAATAAACTGAGGTGAGTTTTTACAGGTTAAGGGAAATGACTGTTTAAGTACCAATTAAGTACCAGTCGTTTAAAATGAGCAAGGTCATAGTTATCTTCAGGTGCTGTTTATCACCTTTCAAGAAAAAGGAGTTATGGGTTGTGTACCAGAATTAGCATTAATTCTTTAAAACAATGAAAATCAAAAGCAGAATGTCAGTTCTATTAAATGTTGAATGTCTTTCTTAAGTGGAAAGGTATCAACACATTTATCCACATCTGTACATGTCTGTGGATACTTTTTTGCTTCTTCTGCTTCTTTGCTCTAATCTTAATATGCCTTCATTCTGACATGAACAGAATGATTTCTAGCCACATTTAAAGAAGCAGACAGCAGTTTTGACATGACCGTATGAGTGAGTCTTTGCTGTGGATTGGTGAGGTTTAGTCAGGGTGCTGCTACTGATTACTGATGCATTGACAGCAAACAGTAGCCAGAGGGAAGGCATGATGTTGGTCTGTCATCTCCATTACTAGCTGCATGTCAGAGGATTTCCCCTGGGTAATGACCACCTTCCAGTCTGCAATAAATCTAGGTCAGGCCTGACAGTTGTGGTGGAAAGAGAAAGGGAACTACTGCCAACAACATCCACAGCCTTGTTCAGAAAATGTGTTTAACCTATGTTTTTAAACCCGTCATTAATACCAAATACCAATAAGTGAAGCTGTGTTTCAAATGGAACTTGATTCTGTGTCTGTCGTGGTAGCTGGCAAACATTCCAGTGTTAGCAATGAGTAGTTTCTTTCTGTTTTATGCAGCATTGGAGTGACATACTTGATATCAGTAATCACTTAGCCAACAGTCTTTTGTATCATAATTGTCCTTTACTTGCTGCTGTTCTTTCTCGACTTTGAGAAAACCACCCAAGAAATCTGAAAGGTCAAACTGGTGCACATAATAAACCCTATTTTATAGTTATTACAACTTTAAAGTAGTATATTGTAATTTTCCTTTTGAGCAGTGGTACCACTGTAGATCTAAGGTTGGCAATGACTGAAATATCTCAACTTCTATTGAATGGGATTCAATTTTGTATAGGCATTCATAGTCCCCAGAGGATGGTCCCCATCTGTATGAATGTTGGATTTAAATATGTGTTTGAATTGTGCAAAAATGTGGCTGTGGCTCAGGAGGTACAGTACGTTATTCACTAATCATAGGGTCGACTGTTTGATCTATGGCTCCTCCAGTGCACACATTGAAGTGTCCTTGGCCAAGACAATGAATCCTAAGTTTCTCTTGGTATGTGTGTTCTTCACTTTTATGTTGCTATGAATGAAAGTACTATCAAATTACTAAATGCAATCTATTTGTCGCTGAGGTCACAAAAGTGGCTAGATTTAGCTTTAAAGATTTGTACATACCGTAGCAGTATGCACACGTTTCATATGCAGAGAGGGATTATACCTGCAGATTCAAAAAAGAGGTTTTGATAATCTGGATAAACTATTGGGTTGTTAAATAAGCTAACTACTTGTCTTTACCCATCTGACCATCCAAGTCTTGTTTAAGACAGTGCACAGTTTTGAAAGTGTTACGTAACAGGAAAAATGAGAGAGCAAGCTTTTTTCCAACAGTCTGATAAAATATTCCCCATTCAGTCACACTCGTTGTAGCTAAAGAAAAATTCTTATTCATATACAAAGGCAGTTGTTTTTGTTATTGAAGCATTAAACAAAATAGATTAGTGCTACATTCGTTGTTGAAGAACATCTATCCCCTGACAAACATTATATTTTGATGGGGGCATTTCTGTATTGCACACACACATTGTTCATGTGTTGGTAAGTATGGTATCATGAAGTCACTTGACCAACCAGAGAACAGAGTTCAGAAGATAAATCTATGGAATAACTAAGTCTTTAATTAAAAATCAGCTGGATTAAAGGACTGGATCAACTATGGACTATGGTTACTATAATCTATGTTAGCTCAAAGAAAGTACTCCAGTTCCATTCTTACCTAAAGAAGGTCAATCTGTATTCAGAACTGATGGTATTCTTGTCTTCTAGGGGGAAATTTGCAGTGGTCAGAAAGTGCGTGGAGAAGTGTACAGGCCATGAGTATGCTGCAAAGTTCATGAGAAAGAGACGGAAAGGACAAGACTGCCGGATGGAGATCATCCATGAGATTGCAGTGCTTGAGTTAGCCACAGCCAGCCACCGGGTGGTCAACCTTCACCAGGTCTATGAGATGGCTTCTGAGATAGTGCTGGTCTTGGAGTTGTGAGTATCCATCCTAAGCACACTCACTGAACACTCAGAAACCTGAAATATGAACATCTGTCATACTGTTGCAAAAATTTCAGATGTTGCTACATTTGTAAAACTTGTCAGATGAAAATGAAAAAAAGGGATGATGCAATATGGCTGGAGCATTTTAGCCCCAGAGAACTTTAGGCCCAACTTTAATTCTCCTGCAAACATTAGTTTTTTTAACCTTGCCTGTGTCCTGTATTATAAATGCACACACACATACAGTTATGTTGTAGTACTGTATAAGAATGGATTGGGTTTCCTGTGTCCCAGATTTATGAGTGAGAGGTGATGGGACAGATACACTGACAGGCATTTGATGAGTTAAGTCCATCAGTAACACAGAATAAAGATCAACTGGAGCACAGCTCAGTTTGACCCAGTATGTGGGATTCTCACACACACACACACACACACACACGTGATGCTGTATGGGGTTGACTACAGTAGCCACACCAGTTGTCGATGATCTCATCTCACTGGTCATGCCAGAGCAGTGCTTGACCTGGTTCCCATAGAGTGTGTGTGTGTGTGTGTGTGTGTGTGTGTGTGTGTGTGTGTGTGTGTGTGTGTGTGTGTGTGTGTGTGTG
>JAUBNQ010000012.1:25513504-25540292 GCA_032353495.1 Ctenopoma kingsleyae
AGATGAGAGGAGATGCGAGCGAAGCACCGGCAGCTCAGAGGCCTCCCAGGTGATTCCCAGCTGCATGTCTGGCCTTTACTTTACCTGATGAGGTCTGAGCTCTTGTTGGTTGGGTATGTGATGCGTGGCGGAGGCAAGAGTTGAGATGAATACCAGTTGCATTTGTGGGCCTTTGATGAATATAGTAAATGAGTGGAGGCTTTCTTTGATGCCTCAGTTATCCCCTTCAGACAAACATCTCTGAACAGATGCAGCATCTGTTTCTCCATCAATGCAGCCATTCATGTGTGTATGTCAACACATTGCAACACACAAACACGTGGTTATTCAGTTTCAGGTGCAGGATTTCTCAGTTTGTCAATGAATGAAATGGGATAAGAAAAAAAAAAGAGCACAAAGGGAAAAGTCTTTAGTTCCCTTCAAACTAAAGGGGAGGAACAACGATGAATAAGAATGAAGTAGTAATAATGCTGTAATGCTAACAATATGAATGTCAGTCCGAGGTGCGTGTGTGTGTTTGTGTGTTTGGTAGTTGTGTCTACATCTTGATTCCCTCCTGTTGGCTGAGCTGAGACAGGGTTTTCTTGATTCGTAGAGCGGTGAGTCGGGCAGCACCGTTGGCATACCAACACTCTCTCATTATCTTCGCCATCACCCGCAAAGCCTGCAGAGCAGAGAGACGACAAAAGTCAATATGACTCGATCACAACATTGCGCTGGAACTGTCACGGAAAAATAAAATGACAGATGCAGAGTAAGTGAAAGTATAGCTTTTGACTGAGAGGTTGAGACACTTTTGTGCAAGTGGTTTAAAAAGTCCCAGACGGATATACTGTGACTTCAATCCCCCACTGGCCTTACGCTACACGACTTTTGTGTTTAATGTAATGTGGATTAAAACTAGATAAATTTACTCATGTACTGCACTGTACTATAATTTATAGGCACTTCTACTCAAACTTGGCCAAATTTAAAGGGGTATTATTCATTATTCTTAATATTATTATGTATTTTACTCTGCTATATTTATTTTACGGCTTTATTTAATTTCTTCCACAGATCAAGATTTCACACTGCAGCATTTTTACTGCTGCAGCTGGTCTAGTTACTCGTCCAATTGCAGTAATAAAATGCTGCTGCCACTGTCAATTATCCTGGGAATACTCAAAGATTCAGAAATGGATTTATTCCCTTGCCCCAATCTATGCCTCACCATAATTTTATCACAGTGGTTTACAACGCCTTCCTTGAGCTTAGTTTTTCCCTTCACATGCACTATGAATTGTGGGACTTATTAAACTACGTCCAATCAATTTAGTTTACCACAAATTGACTCCAATCACTGATAAACACACCACAAGCATAATTAAAGCAAACAGGATGCATCTGACCACAACTTAAATACTTTTGTAAATGAGAGTTTTCAGTTTTTGATGTTTAAAAACCACAAACTAATAAAAGTATATTTTCACTTTGGCATAATGTGTCATTGACTGTATTTTGATTTGGTAATGGCAATTTGATAAATATAAAAATAAGTCTACAACACAAAAAAGGGTGCAGAAAGTGAAGGGTGTGCAGCCACTTCAGATTTTCCCTCATACCTAACAGCTGCTTTTTCCTTACAGACAAACCTTGAATCAGCCAAGGTGTCTTTTCTGCTGTCTAGCGTTACATAAACACATTTTCAGACTTAATCATTGCCTGTTTGCGTCTTGTATTTCCTGCATTTCCTTTCTTTTTCAAAGAAATATTTCTTCCTCTTGTCTCACTAAAGTGGTGATCTCTAGACATTCCAAACAGACTTTGAAATAGGGTTAGAGCCTCCAGAGTTTACATTATCATCTCCCTTGGTGGGGCTGTAAACAGCATCTGCTATGTGTGAGTCAACATGTCTGTGTCTCTCACAGCGTCTGTCTGTTGAGATGCTTGTGTTGATCTGTGAAACTTCCTACAGTGCTCATTAAGACTGCTGAGACATTCCAGTCCTCCATTCATCATGTGGATTAGTGCCAACACCACACTGCCACCAACAATCTGCCAGGCACAGACACACAACACACACACACAACACACACACACGCACGCGCGCACACACACATAGTTCCAATTACCTATGTCTCCTTAAGCAGCTAGCTACAGCTCATTTCTTATTTAAAGGATTCAATTGTATTCAGACACAGCTTTATTTGCTTTAATATGCCATTCTGATTTACAGTGAAATATTTATATAGTGGTGAGCCAACTGACCAAAAAAAAAAAAAAAAATCCCTCCTAGGTTAAAACCAATGTTATGCACAGCAACATAGAGAAACAACTGTACAAGACCTGACCCTAAATGAGTGCTTGTTACTATACAGGAACTTTATTCAGTGTTAAGTGTCCTCAGACTGAGTCATTTTAGAGCCCATGGAGTCTCATTAGGTCACACTTAGTTACAAGAGCCATTCTGGGAACATTTCATTTGTTAGTGTTGATTTGTATAAGTGGGTGCAGCTAGAGAGAGAGCGAAAGTGTTTCCCCTGCGTAAAATACAGTGAACTTGGGGCATGTAGAATAACTGTTAAGAAATCTAGTTTAAAAAAAAATTACATTTGACCCTAGTTACGCACAGATTGATTATTTCAAATCGTCTTGAATGCATCATGTTTCTCATGTTCACTAATAATAGAATAAAAGAATGCAAATCACAGTTTTTGTACTTCATCATTATAACACTGTACTATAACTACATAACATTTCCAGCTCCTGTACACACAGCCAGCATGCTGTGGTCTGGATTTTTGTAAACACTGTAGATAACATCAGGCAAGTATTTAAAATTAGCCCTGGGATTTGCGGGAATGGGCAGATTGTTTTAATCTCTTTTCTCCAATTATTCTAAGTTTGGAGTTTTAGGTGAGAGATTTGTCTTTTGTTTAAGAAAACAATTTTAATTGAGCTCAGTTTTGCTTAATTTGTGTTGTTAGCTAATCTTGCAGTCAACATGTCCCCGTAAAATAAATAATTAAAGAGCTGGTACTATATATTACTCCTATCTGTAAACACTGAGTATATTAAACTTATCTGACATTTTACTTGCCTAGTGTTAGTTAGATCTATATAAATGCACCTTTCCACATTTGCATGATTCGTGCACATACTCAAATTGGCTAGAGGTGTGGTCCCCGTGTTCAGTCAATCGGAATATTACATCATAAATAATGCTAATTATCTGACACACAGCATTTCCAAAGTAGCGACTGCCACCAGAGATGTATAAAGTGTAAACAGTAATCTTTACTGGGAGAGGGGAAATCCTGCTGTTACACAACTGAGACATCAACAGGATGTGTCAGACCTGTAGGTCTCAGTTTCCTAACAAAGTGAACAGTTGTTTTATCAAATGTAGATGGAGGCAGGTAGGTTAACTTTACCACAGAAACTACTATAAACACAGTGTAACAAGTATTTAAAAAAAATATCCACATAACGCCTCTTCTATGACAAATACAGTTTAAGTCAATATTTTTGGTGTTAATAATCAAGTAGCAAAAGTTATGTTTTATTTGCTCCTATGAGTATCTGCGACTAATTTACTTAAAACATGCAAATACTCCCATGTAGATTTTCAACAGTACAACTTGACCGTGAAAGTGAAGTTAAGTGTACAGATTATGTGTTGGTATAGTCTGCAGTACAAGTTTATATCTTGTTTAAAAAATGCAACATTTGGTACACACTATTCTAGTGTAGCCTATTATTTTACCTGAAAGATTCTGGTAATAGATCTACATCCTTGCTAAAGTCTGGTAGCTCATTATTAAGTGTTTTTCCCTACAAAAGGTCATACTTGTTTTTAGCAGAAAACATTATGCTGCAAAGCAGCATCAACAAAGCACTACAGTAATTAAAAGACAAAGAACGGCACATTCTGGAGTACTTCAACTTGGACAAATATTCAGAGGGAGGCAGAGTGCCACTATTATTCACTAAGCATTGTTAATATAATAGATTGAGATGGGTTTGCAGACATTATGTTTAGACACTGTCTTGTCTAAACCGGCTAAACCAGTTTGTCTGTCTGGATGAGTATCATTATTGCAGTGGGTAGGTCATTGGGTATCATTGTTGTGTATATGTGAGTGGCTTTTTGTGTGTACGATGCACTTGAATACATCTAGACATTCCTACGCTCATCTCAAGACTAGAAGCTTGAAACCTGATCCACGATGAATGTACTGTATGAGTAATGTCAGGATATGATTCACCCACAAAAGGTTGGTCTGACGGTGGTACAGGAAGAATTATTCCCTAAAATGTGATGGGTTCCATCGGGAAAAGTAGAAATTTGTGCACATTTACACTTCACTCAGTTTGCACACACTCATTAACAGAACATAAAACAATATTCTCAACAAATTGAGTTAAAGTGAAATAACAGAGTAAAATAAAGAGATACTTGTCTTACCTCACAGCTCTGCCAGCGGTTGGGAATGTTGGGTCGAAGCTTCTGTTCGCAAACCACTTTTCTCATCTCCTCCACTGATGGATCTGACTGGACCAGGTCGTAGTAGGGCAGCTGGTAGTCCTCATGAATGCCTGTCAAGAAAATAAGCAGTTAATATTCTGGATTTACATGAAGGTGGTTTACAAGACTGGCTGCTCACACATAAACTCCTCTGTTTGCACAGATATTTGTGTATCAATTTTATAATTGTTGTCTTGCTCCATTCATCTATCACCCCTTCTATTAATCTGGGAACCTCCTGTTAATTTAGTGAGTGATTCACTGGCCCCCCGACCATTCTCATTTGATCCTCACCCCCCATAGAGCAGCGGCTGGCAATTTCCCAGAAGACCAGTCCCATGGCGTAAATGTCAGCTCGCTTGAAGGACTCAAAGTGTTTCATGTTTATGGAGTCATCCAGGACCTCTGGAGCCATATACCTGAGCAGAAAGATAGTGAACTGTTATCAGATGAGACATTAAAGCAACCGTTGTTGAAAAGATGACCTGAAACAAAGTTGAGATTACTGGAAAAACCGCACAGAAAGTACGACTGCCTGATCTTGAATTGCACTTTGCCTTTCTGTTTAGTAAATCCAGAACAACGTGCACAGGTGGGAGTGCAATGCAGAGACATTTTTATATTATCACGTTTATATGCTGATGTCTGTTTAACTCCATCTTTAAGTCTCGACAGTCTGATTTTTTTCATGAAGCTCTGTCAGCTACTTTTTTCCAGAATGAAAGACTTTCCTTCAGTTCATTAACGCATGAAGCAGTCTGAAAACAGCGGGACAGATATAAGTGATGATTCTACAGTTGTTAATTCAAAAAGTGCCACATCTTTGTTAAGACCCATTACACACTGAGATCCACTGTGCTGTCCTGACAAAAAAGTCAAATCACAAAAAGCTCAAACAACTATCCATAACAAAGTGGCTGATGTGCTTCGATCTCAGCTTGTTCTGAAATGCGAGACATCAATAAGAACTAAACAGTGGGTGCAGGGTCTCGGCCACATGCTGCCAATGATCCGTAATGAGACAGATCCAATGTACTCAAGTAACTCCCTCTCTGGACACAAGTCTTAAAGGAATGAATGGATGGCCTTCGTTAGCAAACCGCTGGTCCTGCTTCAAATTAATTAGAAGGGGAAAACATCATGCTAAGAGCAAAAGACCTTCATCCACAGTGTATCTCTAAGTGTTGTACAAGATGAACCATCTCATACACAAATTATATTCACTTTGTAGTTCAGTTCATTTAAGATAAAATAAGGAAATGTTATATAACTGTCTTTCATTTCTGGTCCATTGCATGTTTTCACTGAGCATAACGTATAGATACTGAGTGGTTGCTATGCTGCACTTATTCTGTTAGCACGATCAGCACACGACCTTGAGTTTTGGTCCGTTTATTTTTCACACTACGAATAAACGGCACCACAGTCTGACTGGAGGCAGGCTGAGACTCCCCTGACCCCTGTCGAATCATGCCTAAAAGCTTAGGCAAACGTGCAAAAAACAATCTAACAAAAGGTCGAGTCCATTGACTAAACAATTTACTAGTCAATTTCTTTAGCAACATAAACAGCTGAAGTAAATTTTTGACCTTGGGGACAAGAGGAAACTATCTCACAAGATCAATTTAGTTATGATTGAACATTCCAGAAATGTGATTGTTTCTTCTTGTTACTTGACCATTGGGGTTTTGGTGGTGCATGACGACATATGAGCGGAGTTTGTTCTCATATTCATCTGCTGAAGGGGTAAAGTGTGTGTCTGTGCTCCTTTTAAACTTCAACTGAGAAGGATTTTGTGACATCAAAAAGAGGTCCAATATGCAGCTCACACCACCATGATGTAATAGCGTGAAACCTCAAGTACAAATGTGCACGAAAACATGTCTGAAGGGGATCAACAAGGTGCTTAGAATGAAAAAATAAATTTGAACATTTATGACTTCATGACTGGCAGTTCCCTAACAGTGACTAATATAGTAGTAGTGACTAATACCGGTAAATTATTATTATTTTTTTTTTTTTCTCGCCAGTTGTATGACAGAAAAAGCAAAAGCTATTACCCAAGCTGTCATCATTAGTTTGGAGAAAGATACGATTTTATTTTGTTATACTATTTGTTTTATACAGACTTTTACAATCCAATAGAACAAAGGGAGAATCTTTTTTTATTTTATTTTACTTTAAGACTAAATACTTTACTAAATAAAGTTACTGCACTGTGTAATATATTTTTCAAGTTTTTACAGAATATTTTAAGGTAACCTGTTATGTTTATGCTGCCAAATGATTAACAAGCATTTTTTCTGTATTGTGTTACATTGTCAAATGTATCGCTATTGTCAGAATACTCTGAAATATCATGATTTTATGTTTGTTTTATGTATGTTTTTTTAGTTCTGAGTATGTCTAACTTTGCTCTATCACATCCTCAGATATCATGGTAACCTGCTCACTAGCTCTAATCAATAGCTCTGCCATCTCTGGTTTCAGAAGAATCAGATCTGGGTCTGAAGGTAACTTTTTGAGTCACTGGCCTAGGTGGCTAGTAGGTAAAAAAAAATATCCAACAGGCAAGCAGATTTTTTTTTTTTACTAACCAAAATAAATGCCTGTTTGCCTTTTATTAAATTCATATTTGAATTCCAATTTAAAAGCCAAAATAGACCTCCATGAAGTCTTGGTCAAACAATTCTACACTTCATGACCTGAGTTGAACGCACTGCTTGGACAACGTACTTCTGGCAGACACAAGCAGACGCTAGCTTGTGACTTTTAGTGTAAAACCTGAGGAAATGATAGGCTGACTTACAATAAGAAGAGGAAGTATGCATCCCAGCTGCCATCATTAGCTGACAGTACAGACAAATATCCAATTAGCTGTTTGATTAGCTTGGCAATGAGCATCTATCATACACCAATCACACAAATGGCCAACCAAACATTGATTGATGTTTGGGAGGTCATTTTGCCAGCTTACTCTGCCAGTTTGTGTCAAACTGTGACACAGACAGAGGACAGAAGTAGAGTGCACTAGAGACTCTCAGGATAGTGTTTTTCTACATAGCTATTTAACCCGCCAGTGGGTTAGTGTTTGTAGCTAGGTTAGGTGATTTTTTTACTCAAATGTACTCAACAAATTGAAAATCTACCCCCATTTGGTGCTTGGCAGGTCTTAGTTTCAGACCCTGCATCAGAGCATGCTTGATATTCAATTACCCGTAGACTTGGATAGACTTTTTGGCAGTGTATATGGAATGAATATACACCTACCTAAGAATCTACTGGACAAAGTTCATATGTATACAACATATACACATCAGATTATATCTAAGTGCCCTTGGTGAGAAAGAGCAGTATCAGCTCCCAGTTGGATGACATTCTCACCCCTCTGTAAAGCATGCATGTGTTTTCACTTTTCTGCTCATGCAATAGCATTTCACAGCTAGCTTGACACTGCTTTATTTAGCCAATGAAGATCTAGGACAATGTGTGACACACTGTCACTTTGTCATCGAAAGGCAGAGATGTAGGCAGACTGAACAAAACATTGTAATTATAGTAAAGACTTCAGTGAATTATGCTGCAAATATAGTTTTATGTTCTCTGGAACATTACTGTTTTTAAATATAGACTTAATGCTTTAATTATTTCAACATGTTTTTTTTCCTTGACTATAATATGGGGGACACCAATAAAACTAATGCCTCAATAAAAAGAAACAAATTCACATTTCACACAGAACTACACCTTTTAAAATCTAACTTTTGGGTCGACATGTTACTGGAGGTTTGGCATTATGATAGTTGGAAATACACTAGTGGAATCAAATCATCAATATGTAATACGATTTCAGCTAATGCCAGAGAGACTGTCTCAACTGACCCAAGGCTTACTGAATCATTTAGTGCCACTGGAAAACACCCGCGGCTTCAAACCACTGCGCAGAGAAGAGGGCGGGGGAGGTCGTGAACAAGACAAAAATGGAGGAGGGAGAGAAAAAACATTACAAGATGAAAGCTGTCCTAGCATCACTGTAGGAGGACGGGAAATACAGAGTGCTACTATGGTCTCAACATGCTGCTCACTTTTAAACCCTGCAGCTACACAAGTTTACATAATAGAACAAGAGAAAAGTGGACGGAGACACACAGAGAAAGTCTAAACAGCTGGCCAGACGAGACAAAGTAATAAGTAACTTTTTGTGTTGGTACAGTAATATTTTATAAGTCCAGAATAAAATGTTTTTCAAACTCTGTAAAGTGACTTTTTACCTTGATGTAATTTTACATTTGATATTTCCAGAAGAGCTGTGTCAGACTCACAATTTCACAGTACAATTATTTTGACTACAAACGGAAAGGTAAACCATGTATAAAGTCTATACATTTGAATAAATAAATAAAATCTGTAATGTAGTTTCTGCCACTATAAATAGTTCAATAAGCGTTTAAGTAATATTTAATAAAAACTCCAGTGATAAGCTGGTTTAAGAAAGAAGCTATTCAAACTATGTATTTGTCACTCATATCCGCCTGTCCTGCTCTCTCTTGCTTAATGTTATGATTAACAAACAGGTTTCAGGTTTACTAGCATATGTTCAAACCATGAGCCACGGCCAAGAAGCAAGACGAGACAAGAGCTTTGCTCTCTGTTTGACAAGCTGTACAATGCTCCTGTGTGGCTGATCGTAGTGAGACACCACATGAGTTACCTCATGACAGAATTACAGCTGACAGAGAAGAGTAGTAAAGTATTATCATCACCAGTGTTTTTTGGAAAAGTCTGATAACCTGTTTGAATTCTGAAAACGTTAGGTTACCTTTTGGTCCCCACTCTGTGGTTTGGAGCGATGTCGATGGTATCAGTTGCCGAGTCATGGCGGACAGCTAGACCTAGGTCAGCGATGCAGCAGGTCCCGTTCTTCTTCACCAGAATGTTCTTTGACTTCAGGTCTCTGTGGGCAATAGCTGGCTTACCTGGAAAAACAGGGTCATGTATTCAACAAGAGCCCTAATTAACGAGTTATGTAACCAGAGATGGAAAGAGGACGGACTCCTCAAAACCACCAGTTGTTGGTGTGCCCGCCGTCTCATCGCAGACGATGTAAATTGTGTCCTCAACACATCACATCTCCAGAACTATAGTGGAATCCTGATATTTCAGATTTAAATACGATGACGTTAAAAATATCTAAAGGTAATACAGAGACTAGAAAGCCATTGTCTGTGTTTGAAATTAGTAGCAGCCCCATATTGACTCTCAAATCTAGGTGACCCTGCTGTAATCAACTGACTACACCACAGGTCATTACAGCTCCTTAGCATTAATGACTAATTTCAGTTTGCCTACTTGACTAAATTGAGGCAGCACAGTAAATGTCAGAAATGCTTATGTCATAACACCACTCCATCTGAATCCCTGATCCTTCAGTGACCTAGAGCAGAAACTTTGCTCCATCGACTAACATCAATGCACAGATGAGTAACAAACATGACATATGTCTTGCTTGTCTTCACAGCTCTCACTCACATTCCTCCTTCAATTAAATAGCTGAATGAATATTCCTTATCAAGTACATGCTGAAATCACTATAAATGTCTTCACATTGAAGCAGCAGAGACATCATCTAATTTTACTGTGATTTCAGTTGAGATGATCACAGAGAACAGACAACAGAAGCTACCATGTGTACTGATAGCAGTCAAACGTGTAAGTATGTATCTACACTATTGGTTTATTGGGTTATTGATACAGCATAGTTATCTAATACCATAATATCAACAAAGTGTGACTGAGGTCTGTGACTGTCTTTAGGCCACAGGCAGTGAAAACTGAGCACTCAGACTCAGACATTTCCTGTGACAGCAAGCTTTGCCGCTGTCTGTGTGAGACTGATGTTTACCCCTGTGGAACAGCAGTCTTTTATTTTGGTTGGTAATAAAATTCAGCTTTCACCAGGCTCGCTTTAGAAAATAAGGCTGTGTCCGGCCAGTCGAGTTCAGACACATTTTTTCATCAGTTTGGATGTATAATAATAAGAATCTGCTTAAAAAATTTGACTTCATTCATTTTAGGATATTCTGGTATTTGCACTGCAACAAGACATGAAAGAAAACCAGTGGCACATAATTAATTGTAAAAATGAAACCATTTTTCCACATTTCTGAATGTATCCTCAGTGAGGCTGCTATAGGTGTGTCTGGGACAAATGTGTGTCTCACCTTGTGTACCCACTATCTCCATGTGAAGGTGTGCAAGGCCACTAGCTGTGGACAGGGACAGTTTGATCATACCCTCCACAGTGACGGTGTAACGATTCAGGTAGTCAAACAGGGAGCCATGTTCATGGTAGTCTGACACCAGCCACAGCTGAGTCCACGTCCCATTATCTACACACAGAAATATAAACAAAGATGTAAAGGGTTAAAGACTCAGATGAAGCCCTACTGATCACACATATGATACCCTTGTTAGTTTCAGAATGTTTTAAGCTAATCGGATATAAGATCAATTGTTGTGCAAGTGGCACTTAATAGGTTCAGCAAGAGTTTCTATAAAAAGAGTTGGGCACAATTTGAAATTACTGGGATTTCTTTCATTTTTGAACAGAAATATCTGTGAATGAATAGCCAAAGGAGTGTAACAATTTCTGCCAGTAAAATGGCAAGATAAGGTTCATTTAGCCCTGTTTAAATCTAATATTTCTTCACATTTTGGTGAATCAGAACAATCTATCAAAAAAAGTCACACACCATTGACTTCTTGCAGTTAAATCACTGTAGACATTGATGAAAATCTCCAAACATGACTATTTCTTTCTGTAATTTCTAAGCAGAGTTAGAGATTTTTCTCTGTGCTGAATATCAAACTGGAAAACAGGTGTGAGCTTGATTTCAGCAATTTGTCTATGACGTCTGTGTGTTCTCATTTGATGGTGAAATCACTGATATGAATTCTAGACACCAGGTAGTTGAAAATGTTACCACGGTAAAATCTCAATTTGACTACATGTATCTATGTATCTACACATATTACAGCTGTTTAGATTTTCCTCAGACAGAAGCAAACAGCTGTCACCATGACTACATCACATCTTAGGTTAAATAACATGTATTAACAGTGACCTGCGTAACCTTGTGTCAGTACAAATGTAATGAACACACAAACGCATCCATTTGCTCCTGGGCTGTCTCACTCACACAGACAGACAGACACACACGCTCCCCCATTAAACACTGTGGTAACGTCTGCTCGGTTTTCACTGTCAAGTGTTACTCCCCCACACTGTCTATTCACAGTGAACGCTTGTCTGCACTACCTTCACCTTTACACAGGTTCTTCACAGCTGCTTCGCTTTTAATTAGAACAGCACAGTCACTTGCAGATAAGATTAGAAAGAACTAGCACAGTTTGATTTGTTTTATGAATCTCAGTTCATTGATAATATTTCATTTAGCCTCACAATTGTCTCTTCTCTTCACATGTTTATTTATTGGTTTACGTTAAATATTTATAGTATTTTCTGACTCTCTCTAGTCTGATTCATATTCTATTTTTCATCACAGCATGCTAACACTGTCTCTTTCCTGCAGGAAGGTGTGCAGTCTTGTCTTAATGTGACCTCACAGAGCTCTTTAGGACAATTTTCACCTTTGTTGTCAGCAGCGATGAAGCCCAAAATATTCTCATGTCTTAGCATCACAGTCTGGTAGATTTCTGCCTCACGGAACCAGGAGCGCTCCTCGCGGGAGGAGAAGATCTTCACTGCAACCTCCTCACCGCGCCATTTGCCCCGCCATACCTCCCCAAAACGCCCTTTGCCAATGCTCTCCTGGAGGATGATGGTTCTGGCGATGGTTCTCTGGACCAGCAGCGGCAGGCCTGGAGAGACAAGACAAGAGTAACAATATTGTTAAAGCTGAAAGTGACATGGTAAAAGAAACATACTATGTGTTTGGAAAAAAAAAAATCTGTTTTAAACTCAATTTTTATAACAAATATACAGCATAGGTTTGATAAACTAAGGAGGAAATTAAAAATGGAAGAGCAGTGAAAATCCTCTGATTTCAACTGACACCAAAAACACACTGTGACTCAGCAAAGTTAATTAAACAGCCCACACAATTCTGACAACAAATACACATTGTATCAGTTACAAACACAATCGCATATTGTGCAATATGGTGTGAATTTCTAAAAAGACTGAATCCAGTTCCTTCCTTGACAGCATGTTGGAGGTGCCAGTTTCCACAGAGAGGTGATAATTTATGACTCGCATAAAGAACAGCTTGTAGCCAGTTGAGATTCTGTAAGTACAACCTGAATGTGTATTTTAAATACTTAAGTCTGTTGTAATCACAGATACATACTACAGCATAAAAATATTTATAGGGGTGTATCTATAATTGGTAAAAAACATCCCTATAAACCCTGAGTTATAACTACAGTGAAAATATTATTAGTGAGCTGACATGTTGAGCTGAAGAGTCAACATGTTAACAACACTAACAGCAGCATGAAGGAACAGTACTTAATGAGGAGTTTTATTTGAAAATCTGAAATAAATGTGACATTTATCCTGAGAATGAATGCACTGCGTTGTACTTCACTGTTCATGCTCTCCGCTTCAAAAACATGTTTTGTTGCTATGACATGATGATGCACCACCTTATCAGGCCTGAGAGTGTCCACCTAGGTCTTCTCAGTTATTAGAGACACAGACACCTGAGATTGGTAGAGCACAAACATGACCCTACTGGACCCAATTAGACTATAATTTGGACCCGTCACACCTGAGGTCGGGTCTTGTTTACTGGGACCTGGGAAGACTGACAGACCTTCACATAAATTTTGTGTGTTGTGAGTCACAGCTCTGCAAAGTGATTCAGAGACACAATGTTTTTCTTTGCAAACTTGAAACTTCCTTTAGCTGATCTGTAGCTGAGACTGCAATCACTGCTATGCCGCAGATTTCACATGTTCCCTCTTATTTAATTATATTAACGGCCACAACATAACACACAATGTAACCATGTCTTGGTACATCGGGTTCTCAGGGTGCCTACCTGATCCAGAGCCAGAGGTGGTCATGTCGTAAATGAGGTCCTTCAGCGTTGTTCCAACAGTGATGAAAGGATGGTCCATGGAGGGGTCCTCTTCGTTGGGCACACGGTGGTGGTGATGGTGATGGGCCCCGGCACCCCCCGCTGCCAGGCCCCGGTGGCTGTGGCAAACATAAAATGCTACAACAAGCAGCAGGCAGAGCAAGCACACTGGACCGGCAATCACTGCTGCAAGGGACACAGGTCCCAGAAGAGGCGGCTTTTCAGTGGGGACTGCAAGACAAAAAGGAGAGACAGAATAAATTCTATTAAAGTTAATATGTGATCTGTGAGTGTAGTGGGTTACAGCTGGTTTAGAGCCTTATGAGAGCAACTGCAGCTTCAGACACTGGGTGTGTGTGTGCTTGGTTGAGGAGCCTGTGGTACAAAGCTACCATCCAGGGGATCATGACAGGATCCCTCCAAGTCAGAATTCCACCTAGACAACAAAGTGCTGCAGAATTCTGATTAGCCCTTTGGTTGGTGAGTAGAGCTGTTAATGAGTTAAGGTGCACCCAGATGATGGTCACCCCCATCCTATGTCCACATGTCTGTGGAGAACATGGTGTTAATCACTGGTGGACAACCTAATAGTTGTGTGAATGTTATCAACATGGAGAGCTTGAATGAGGCAGCACACCATTGGAAAGGTCAGCTTCAAGTATAGCAATGACTGGGAAGTGGAAAGACTGACTGCAAGCGACGAGCCAGGAAGTTAACAGGCCAAGTGGTGCAGAGACAGATTCCATCTGCTAGACTGATGGGTTATTTGGCCCGTAGCTAACACAGCACACACAAACACACAGTCCCACATGGTCCAAAGAGGCAACAATAATGATTCCACCAATCTACTAAAGAGAATGCAGATAACCTGAACACATGAAGGAAACATGAACTAGAAAATCTAAATCAAGTCTTTGAGTTCTGGGTGTATTCTTGCCTTTGTCCCATAAAAATATTACTTTTACATCCACAACTTCTGTCATCAATTTTAACAACTAATCAGAATCACCACTTACAGTACTGTGCAAAACTCCACTAATAGGCCACTAATAGATTTTCAGCAGTGCTATGATGTCCATATACATATTGGTTTTTACATTAGAACAACTAGAAACACAAAAAGTGGTTCCTTAGCTGCTATACTTTTGTAAAGACCATTTCTGATCCTATATTTTCTAGTTGAATTCTAATAAAGATTTTAATAAATACTTTAATATATATAAATAATTTATTGGGGGCAACTTCAGCGTCTTGCCCAAAGACACTTCGACATGCAATGGAAGAAGCCGGGAATCAAACCACCGATCTTACGATTGGCAGGCGACTGCTCTACCTCCTGAGCCACAGCCGCCCCCAAGTCCAACCAAATCCAAAGTTCTAAAGGTGTAGCTCACCTCCTCCATGACCTGTTCTGAACGCTGATCTTCATGAAACATCTAAATCATCACTTCAATAAAATACCTGTAAATGCCCTTTTCAAACATGAAATTGGTTCATTTAGCTCCATTTGTTAAATAATGGATTTAAGTAAGTGCTGCAATTAATCATGACAATGCCATTTTGAAAAGATGTGTGGTCTTCATCTGATATTTAGCTTCTGGGGTGGTTGCACTTAAAGAAAGGCTGAAGTTGAAAAACGAATTTTAATATGCAGCAGTAGGCAGTACTTTAAAACTGTGTGGCTATATTAGAATTTCTAATCACACACAATCCATGTAGACTTCTGAATTAATTTATTATCAGTGCCATCATTTATTGATAGAATATACCACGCTGCTGCCAATTCCATTTCACAACCTATGGGACCCAGGTTAACGTTAAAAATGAATACATGTGAGGCTTTAACTCTCATTTGATCTGTATATGCCGTAAATTATTTTGATTGATATGCCTACCATAAACAGCTGCCATGATTTTATTGTGTTAAAATGTATATTATCCATTACATCCCACTGCACCATCATTCATAACTCATTTGATGAGGTTTTATGGGCTTTTGTTCACCTGGTGGTTTTAATTTTTAAGTTACAATCTCAGTTCCTAATAGGCCTGTCTTGCTTCCATCAAATTAACCACTTTTGACATCCTCCATTTTCACAAAAAAATTCAACCTCATAAAAAAATGTAAAAAATAAATAAATAAATAAATAAATCACAGGAAT
The DNA here is from genome assembly GCA_032353495.1 of Ctenopoma kingsleyae. NCBI lineage: Eukaryota > Metazoa > Chordata > Actinopteri > Anabantiformes > Anabantidae > Ctenopoma > Ctenopoma kingsleyae. The sequence goes on from JAUBNQ010000012.1 coordinate 25,529,281, forward strand.
ACCGGCAAGTTCACAGAAAAACAGGAGGTAATTGGGCTGTAATTACACGCTTTAGATCAAAATCACTGGCCAGCACAGATAATATTAAACTTTCCAAATGTTTTCAGAACAGCCTTTGTTCGTGTAAATATATACTGAGGGCACTGGTAGTGTAATGGTTTGTGCAAAAGTCACGTAACGTCCCTGGATTGAGGGTGGCTGGAGACATCTGTTGCACACCCTCTCTTACCCCTGTTTGCTTCCTGTCTCTACTGTTAAACTATCAAATACAGACTAAAAATGCCTGAAGAATAATCTTCAAAAAGTATGAATACACAAACATGAGTCACAACAATAAAACCGCTGACAAGTCAAGTTAATCATTATCTTGTCACAGTGGCACCTGTAAAGTGGTGAGATATGATAAGGCATGAATCACTTTTTTCTTGTGGACAACAGTGTGTCCATCGTTCACCTGGGGAAGAGATGGAACCAGGATGCATTATGGGAAGAAGGTACGCTGGTAGCTGCACTGTGGTGCTCTGGGTAATATTCTGCTGGGTATAATGTGGCTGTTACTTTATCACCTACCTAAACATTGTAGCAGCCCAAGTACACAGCTTCATGGCAACGGTATGCCTGATGTCAGAGTCTTTTTCAGCATCACAATGCACCCTGCCTCAGTGAGGTTTCCTTGCCTTATTTTTTTAACTCTCTTTTCAAATTCATATTTTTCAAAAAACATTTAACAGCGCTAATTTAAAGTTGCTAATTACCTTTTCTGCTAAAGGGATCATGACAAATAAGCTCAAGCACTAGCACACTTTACTTTTTTTTCTCTGCTCAAGAGCACCTGTAGTGACACAGACTGAAGTGCTGCAAATACTCTACATACAATACTCTGAAATTTGCTCTATCCTGATTTTTTTTTTTTTTTAGCATATTTGTCAAACTCCAATGATTCAGATCATCAAACAAGTTTTAATATTACACAAAGATAACCTGAATAAATACAAAATACAGTTTTAAATGATGATTTCATTCAGTAAAAGAAAAAAGTTGTCCAAACTTGCCTGGTCCTATGTGAAAAAGTAATCTATCCTTGAAGTTACAACAAAAATGGATGACATTGACAGACTTATTTTCATTAGATAACAGAAAAACAAAAATGAATGTTCATGGTAAATAAAAAAGCCACTTGAGGCTGAATACACCAGCCAGGAGAGGCTGGCACTCTGTGACCCTACAAGATAAGACTGATAAGAGAGCATATTGTTCCCTGCCCCCTCCATTTCTGTCATCAACATTTAATTTTTTCAAGAAATGTGCAATTGCGAAGGTCCCAACAAAAGGAGAGCAACAGAAAAGCAGGTTTTTGTTCTTCTTAGTTTGGTCTGAGCAGCACAAACACGAACTGAGGAGCTGCTGTGGAAGCTGGATTTAGTCATTTGTTTTGGGTGTGGATGAATAAACGGTTTGATAATGGGCAGGGCTGGTGTAAAATATCTGCTGCACACATTCCATCCAACAAACACCAATTAAAAACGAAATAAAAGAAAAGCAAAGAAAAAAAATGGGTTAATCTATGCTAACTGATAACTACCACACACTATTTTAAGTGTGACATTTTGCAGGCAGTGAGCTAAAGACAAATGGCTATATTCTACCACATTTCATGTTAAATTAACCTTTCTGGTGTTCTCCGTCAGTACACTTTGCCATTTGAAGAGCAGCCAATAAACTGTAATCTACTAAAACAAGTGCTCAGTTTTTGTTTTTTTCCACAGAGGTGATAATAATAATTTTAGTCTACTAATTGCAGATTATTCTACTGAACTGTATTACACTGAAAAGTGCCTCAAGTTTTCTTACATAATATTGCTGGTTTAAAGAATATGTTCTGTACACTGCTCCTATAGTGTTGCAGCACCAATCCCTCTTGACTTCAAGGCTCTGACGGATGCAGCATAGTCAGTGATTTAAAAGCAGAGTAATGAGTGTTTGGTTGACATACAGATAACAACAACAGCTGCAATCCTCAATTAACTTTTCAGACGACCATACGAGGAACGAGGGGATTAGTATTTGTTATTCAAAACACATTTGTGGCAGGTTGAGAATGCCAACATTGGATTGAGAGAAATTCTATTTCTGGGTGGGTTTCTGGGTGAGGCTAAACATTACACAAAAACCTAGAGTGTAATGGAAAATCAGAACAACAGTAAGAAACACAACTATGATCAGTACACTACCACAGATAGGTTTAAATCTGTTGTAAACTTAGACAAAATATGAAAGGGAATGTGTGTGTGTGTGTGTGTGTGTGTGTGTGTGTGTGTGTGTGTGTGTGTGTGCGTGTGTGCGTGTGTGCATGTTTTTGTCACTAAAAGTTTCCAGCGGAATAGGTGTGCTGCTGCTACTTCAGCAGACAACCAGGTGTTCAAGCAGTGTAAATCCAGAGATAAAAAGACATCTTCTTTATTATACCAACAGTTTCAGCACAGGGTTTTCTTTTTGTCCACAGAATATGTGGACAAAGGTTATCCACCGGGGGCTAGATACATCAGTGAGGTGTGTGAAGTGTCTAGCCACTAGAAGCCAAAACAGTCTGGAGTACTGGATTAGAACAAGTTAAATTTAGGACACAGAGATGGTAACATCAACTTTCTTAGAAAACGGAAGCATTTTGGATTTATAATTTTAAAAACCTACATCAAGGTAAGAACAAAGATTTTAATATTGTTTCCTCACAGCTAGTATGGTTTCCACGTGGGTTTCCTCTGAGTTTCACAGACCAAACACCTGTACCGGGTATAGCCTGCCTCTCACACACTGGCAGCTGAGATAGACTCCAGCGACCCAGTGAGAGGATGGATGGAAAACTTAAGAGAGGCTATGAGAGGCTCCAGCAGAGCATGTTTTGTAAAGAGTTACTTTGCCCCACCAAACTGAATTTTTGAAAAGTGCTGCAGTGTTTGTTGTTGCCAAATAGCTTTGGCCTGTGTGTGACAGGATATGGAGCATTCACTTCTCCACCATCAACTTGCCAAAAACATTATGAAGTCACTCAAATGTTTGAATGATAAACTGTGGTGATTTTCTGATTTTAACAAAGAAGCATTAAGATAATGGGCGAACCATTTAAAATCACTGAGTGTATTGGTTTTGCTCTTTCTCCTCTTGCCACTTAATCATGCATTCACACCCGCACAAGTACTGTATATTAACATGTGTGTGTGTTTTTACCAGGTATGTTTGGGTTGGGGTCTTTGTTGCAGTAGTCCGTGGTACAGCACACCGGGTATATGCCTGTGTCATGCTTGACAGACGGGGCGCAAATGAAGGGCCGATCTCGTGGGATCAGTTCAATTTCGGGGACGCACTGGCGCTGATCCGCGTTAAGCCGGTTGCCGGACTTGTGGAAGGCGACGAAACAGACACCATCTGTCGTGCAGCTGGAGTTGGCACTGCAGCGGTCACAGTAACACTGGAGGGCTGGTGGAGGAACAGAACAGAATAAAGAGGGTTGACTTGTTTTATGTCACAACAGATATGAATGTAATCATAAACAAAAGGTCAAGAGGGTTTATCTTCTCCACTTTTGTCTTATTTTAGTGAACAAAATTTGACATTTTAGCTTGAGCCAATAAAATTGATATTTGAGCCACTTTATTTTCAGTCCTGTAATGAAACCACTTAATTATTCTACTCATCTGAAATTCATTTTTCTTCTTTTATGATTCGCATCTTTGGTGCATGAGCTATGCTGTCAAATCTCAGTCTATTTACTGCCCTGAGATTTTGCACCAACTGACATTTTCTTATTTTTTTTTTCATTTAATCATGAACATAAAAAACAAACTTCATGAGGAATTTTATTTTACTTTCCCTATGTTGGGAAAATTTTACACTTTTTACACTCTCACATCTATGGTCAACAACCAATCAGAGATTTCTTAACCCAGCTGCACACATCTTCCCTAATGTGTGCATGTCTGGGTGTGTATATGCAAAGGATCTCTCACAGAGGGGAATATGAGACGCTACTTCACTCCAGTCGTACATTACACACACTCTTACTGACTCATTTTCCTATAAACGTTTGGGAAAGAGAGAGAGACTGACATGCAGAGATACACACAGCTGTATCACAGCTGAAGAGCACATGGTTCACATCACAACAAGGCCAAGTCTGAGTGAGCGTTCTGGTTTAGAGTGCCGCTAACTTCACGTATGACTGGAAATGACAGTAAGGTGCTTCTCTCCTCTGTAACGTCTGACGTTTAAACGAATCTGATGATGATACTGAACATTTCAATCAAATCAAATCAAATCTAGTTTCACTACATGAATCAACTTTCATTCATCTTTAAGTTTGACTCAACATCAGCTGGTAAAAACCTTTACTTAGCACTTTAATATGATAGGACTTATAAAAGATAGCACAGAGCTCTAATGTGTTTAAAAATAAATCACATTCCACAATCAACAGTATGATGAAAAGTTGGCTTGGAAAGGAAATTGCAGCTCAAAACTGAATCTAATAAATGTTGCAATGCACACCAGGCCTTCGGCTAGAAAATAAGAGCGCTGCTTCATCTTGTGCATTGTGAATTAAAGCTAACCTCCGCATCAAGTGAACTGCAGCATCCCACAGCTCGCTTGATGCAACTACAGTCTGCTAGAACAAAAACAACACACAGACACATAATGTTCTGATGTGCCTCCAGGGTTCTTGACAATTTGAACAATGTCAAATTCATTAATGTCTAATGTTTCCAGTCAATCTTATGGCACTCGTTTAGAGAATCTAGAGCATGCGTAGTTATTGTGGCTTTTTTTTGGTTTCTAAAAAGTTACTGGAGCCACAGGTCGAGGCATCTTTAATCATCTCTAAACACTTGGGAAATAACAGGCCAGACACTAGTAGACTCAAGAATGTGCTTAATGTAAGAAAGTCTGCTTAGCAGTCCCTCAGGCTTCGACCCATTAGCAGTGGTGTTATAGAGTACTATGAATAAACCAGGTCACACTCTCCCAGCGTCCTTGCCCCCAGCACAGGGCAGACAGGGAGAGTCTCGGAGTCTGGTATCATTATGCAGCTCAGAAACAAATGATGCATGTCTGGACAGCTAAAACAACAAAATGTACCTTCGAAGATAAAACCCTTGAATGACTCACACATAGTGGTGTAAAGACATAAAAAATGTCACAGGGTATTAACAAAGGAAATCTGGTGATAAGCATTAAATTATTAAGTAACTGAAAAAAGTGCGTGTTATTCTGACATCATCCACATGTTAATGTAACGGAAAGATTCCTCTCTCATGGAATTCATGAAATTGTCTGGAGGTGAATTCCAGACAAAGTCAGGGTGTGTGTGTGTGTGTGTGTGTGTGTGTGTGTGTGTGTGTGTGTGTGTGTGTGTGTGTGTGTGTGTGTGTGTGTGCGTGCGTGAGAGAGAGTGCGAGCGCTGCATGTTTCTTAGGAAAAGGGGAAAAAGAACAGAGGCGAGACAGTGGATGACATGAGACAACTAAATAAAAGCCATCTGAGACTGGTCTCTTCTGACTCACTCTCACAACATGTAAGTCAGATGAGTCCTGACTCTACTGTGTCTGTACTGGAGGGGCTGCGCTGATGCAGACAGCAGTGACATGAATGTAATATAATCTTGCGTATTTCACCAACAGGGACCCAGAACCAAAACGAGACCAGCTTTCAGAACTGAACCACGGTGAAAATACATACGTAAGCACAGCTGTGCTTTATCTCACATGATAACATCTTAAAGCAACACACACAGAAGATGACTGTTACATATTGGACCAGAACGGGTTCTTCATGTGAATTAGTCTGTGTGTGAAACAAGAGAGCAAGCTAACCAGACTCACAGGTCTCTAGATGCAAACAGCAGTTATTGATATTTGAGTCAACAACATAAATCAGTCAGTCAGTCACTGAGGAAAACAAACCAACATAAGCATGCATTACTACTGTTACCAAATGGGACAGCAATGTCTCAACCAATATTTCCTCATTACTCTTTCTCCCGTGTTTCCTGTCTGTCAAAGTAAGTAGAGGTTGAGCCTCGTCTGGCCTGAGCCTAGAGTTAAGAGCCACACAAATTATTAAAATGAATCTCAATTTTGGAGGATATGAGTGCACATGGCTGGCTGACAAAGATTTCCAACACTAGTAATTTTAATAGAAACACTGGGGGGTGAAACACTGATTGTATTAATAAGTTATGAAAGCTTAGTGAGCGGTTATCTGTAGTGTCTTTGCTATGTAAAAAGACCAAAGTATTTCATGAACTTTTAATAATTAACAGACTGCTTATTATTAACATGACTGACTACTTAATCAAGAAATTGTTAAAAATAAATAAATAAGTAAATAAAATATGACTGAGCAATTAACCAAACAATAACGCACCCTCAACTATGTGCCTCCTGGGTGCAGACTCCTTTTTTTAAATTAGCGATGCTCTTTTTCTCTCAGCAACACAGCAGCTGTTTCTCTGTGAAAGGCCAATTAGAGCATGTCTATCTGCACATAACCACGTAGAGAGAGAATACCGAAAAAAAACAATCATCCTGACCACAAAGAACGTATGCAAGGGAAATCAATGACATGACTGGTTTGCTATTAGGTGACACACACAAATAAAACACACAACAGATGTATAATTCAGTAATACTGCTGTTGATGAATATGTTTGGGCTTTAAAGACAGCCTAGCTGAGGTTCATGATTACACCTATGGGTGTATTTCATTTTCTCACCAGTGCCTGCAGCAACATGTTTCCATTTGTTCCTGGTTAGGAGGATCATTTCACAGATCTGTCTCTCAGATGTCTCTCTTTTGAAATTGAAATTTTGTTTGTGTTGCTCACAGCAGTCAATGCCACGTTCTTATCAAATGCCGTGGATTATTTAGAGTCACAGGAATACTCTTTCTGGGAGGAAATGCTGCTGCTGAATTTGAACAAATCACACATTACAACATGTTTTGATAAAGGATCATGTAATATTCTGACCTGAGATACATGGTACGTCAGTATTGAGGTCGGTACGTTTCCAATTAAATCTTAAAACCCTGAAAGATTTGACACTTGTTACAGAAGTGGGTTAAAATGACACACACAGACACACACACTGTGTCTGATATGAAAGAGGAAGCATGTGAGGGAAGACAGACACAAGGCCAGGGTCTTACAGTGTGATTAGACAGAATGTGGTCGACTAATCTGAGCCACTCCTGACAATGACGCCAGGCAGACAACCAGACTAAACACACACAACTTGGACCAAAAGCCAGCTTTGCTGCTCCCAAGGTTGCTCTGTCCCATTTAAATATGAAGAGTGTGTGCGCGTGTGTGCTTTTCTGTGGAAGTGGTTTAGACAGAATATTGTTTAGAGAAAAGTTTGTCACTATCAACAAGTCAGCGAGGTGTGACGGCAGAGAGATAGCTGTTGTTTTGCCACAAACAATCCTCTGATGCTTCACCCAGTGTGCAAAGACCAGTCATTTGCATCTCTTTACATCAGCCATGACAGAAACTTGTATCTCTGCTGCTCTCTACATCAACACACACGCTTACTTCGGCTTGACCACAAAGTATCTGTCACAACATCAATGATAGATGAGCAGCAAATGTGTATTCAGCACACTTGTAAAACACAGAGAATGTCAGCAAAACAGCACTAATCAATATTAAAAACAAAGCACCTTGAGGTTGAATCTGAAATGTCAAAGGGAAAGGAACAGAACAATCCTGCTGACCGCAGCTGATCAACTGAGGGGCTAAACAAATATGCCATCAAGTTGTATTATGGGAAGTGTAGGATCTTGGGTTGATAGGACTTGACTCGCACTAGGGACATTTCTCTGACAGTAGCTGTGGAGGTACAGACAGGAAACATTAAGGAGAGAGAGAGAGAGAGAGAGAGAGAGAGAGAGAGAAGCACGACATGGAACAAAGCACTGCTGTCCGGAAGATGAACTCTGGATGTAATATTTCCCACGATTAATAATGCAAACATCTCAGTGAGACAGATTCTATTATGGCTTTAACTACTTTTCTTGTCCTCTCTCCTCTCCTCAATCTTTGCTCTAGCAGCAGAAACACTTAACTTTTTATATGCTTTACACGTTCATAAACGTTTGTTCAAAATCAGAAAGTCAAAAAAAGAAGGGAAAAAAAAACACAAAAAAGTACTTTAATATTTGGAAATGATTTCTACTTGTTTTACTGTTTCTTTCTTTGCATTTGCAAACCTTTCTAGAACAAATGGAGATACAGACTGAAAAACTCATCTAAAAGTTTCCAGGATTTCCAGGACTTGTTCAGTTTTTGGCACTGACACTATTAACCCTTTCATATTGGCCTTCATAGCTCTCTGTGACTGAAATCAGGCAGAACCAGTTTGAGTTACAGTTTGGATTTCACTGTTGGGTTTCTTGCCTCTTCACCATAACTCTTCATCTCTGCCTTTTGGCATGGCAGGTCAGACCTCCAGTGTCCAGGAATTTTCACCAAACACTATGGCTGGCAGCCTTTAAGAGCATGCTGATTTTGAATCGAGTAAACCGGAGCTCCAAAGCGTACAGCAAGCCAAGACTGGGCCTTGGTGCCAGCTACTTTCTCCCCTCCATGCTTAAAGTTCACTAGGCTGTGAAATAGACTAGTGAGAAAGACTGGGAGTGGGAAGAGTGGGAAAATAGGCCAGTTATTTATTCCTGCAGTGTAATCCAGAGAATTTCAAACCATTCAGAGTAAAGTCCTCTCTTCACCTTGTTTAGATCTGAATTGTGGTGCTAGAAGGGAGCTTATGATAATTGCACCAAATATAATGTCAGGCTTGAAATTAGAGCTGCAAAATTATTCATTTTTTTATTGTGTTATTGATTCATGTGATCTCATTCTGCATGACAACGATTGCATCATGTTTGTATTAGCATTGGGAGTGTAACAGATCTGAAACCAGCTCTGGTGCGCTGTGTGCGTGCCATTCAGGGACAGTAGTGTAGTTCATTTGTGTTTTGGAAGCACACACTGCATCAAACCTAGTGCTCTGTACACTGTAAGGAGACAGGTGTTATTTTAATTCATTTAATTTTTGTTTATCTTCCAGATTACGATTTTGATCATTTGGTTGATAAGATGTCTAAATATAATGAAAATTTCCATTATTTGTTACCTGTATGTATTTAACTACAATTACAGATCATTTTTTGTCAACTGACTAATCGATTAATGCACTAAAGAATTAAGAACTAATTATTAAGCTTATAATAAGCTTTGTTCCTACCGAAAACCACTATATCAAGCCCCGTTTTTGACCAGTTTCTTCTTATTCCATGCCCCAGATTTTCTTTGTAGTCTTTCATTTTTGAGTCAACATATAAGAGCAAATGCTAATGAACTGCAGAGCCGTGCGGAGGTTTAGTGTATGCTGGGCTTTATATTCAGCCAGAGCTGCCTCTTGTCGTCCCCAACACATTGATCCATAAAACACAATTAAAAATCCACCTTAAACACTGTGCATTATTGGCTGTGTACTACCCAGGCAACAAGGGAACAATACATTACAAAGCTACCCATCAGCAGGGGCCAAAACACATTTATCCCTTCATCCACCCCTCCTCTATTCCTTGCCTAGTGCTCCTTCCTTAATTACGCCCCCACCCCCACCCTGTCACATTTTCCTACCCTCACCCCTTTGTCCATCTCATCCTTACAATAATAGAGGGAAAGCGCTCAGACAAGTGTCGAGAAGTAAAAAAAGAGAAAAGCAGTCTTCAAGCTGTGGACAGTACAAGTCAATATTTCAGGATACAAGCATGAAATGAATTCAGTGCAATCTAGCTGGCTGTGGGTGCATTAGCATCTGAGCCTGGGGTAGAAACAGGGTGTTCCTACAGTGAAAAGCTAAAAACATTACTCTTGAGACTGTGCTTACCTCTCTGAAGTTCATGCAAATCACAGTCTGCAGTGAATAAAGCATTGGGAAGAACTGTAGCAGAAGAGATGGGAGGTCGCATTTTCACTTGACTACTGAAAGAGGGATCTATAAAGAATTTGTTGTTGGGTCTACAAGCTAATTTTAAGGAATTTAATTTAAATATGTTGGTACATGTTAAAGCTTGGCTCTGCAAAATAAACTTGTCACAGTGGCTTTCCCTGCTCCATCTTTACATGAATCTCAATTTTGGAGGATATGAGTGCACATGACTGGCTGTCAAAGATTTTTAACACTAGTAATTTTAATAGAACCACTGGGAGTTTCACGCTTCAGAGAAAGAAGTGTGAAATTCCCTTCTGGCCATTTGCTAAATATTTATATTCATTGGTAACTGGTTTATAACAAAGACTTATTGATTTACTTTGTTTGTAACTGCCTTTATAGACATATTTAAAGATGAATAAATAATTACCTATAGACCTTTGTCACTGCATGTGTGATTGACAGTAGTAAACAACATTTCATTAAGGTGAGCAGTTCACTTTGGGTTAATGATTTCTGACAACCTAGATTGAGGTATTAGGAGAGAACATGTTAAAAAACCTTAAACTAACCCCACTCAGATCAAGATCTCTTTCACCTGAGTGTAACAGTGCACATAAAGCCAGAAAAACAAACGCATGTAACATACAGTGACAATACAGCAACAATGACAATCACACATCACTAGATAGATTTAAAGTAAAAATACTAAAATGGATGAGACATCTGAGATTTAACATCCTCTGTAATTCACTTCATTCATGAAGTGCAGAGAAGTAAAAGGCAGGCAACTCTGAATTTTAACTGAGGGGTAACTACACTTGGCTGAGATGTGCTCTGGGAAACAGTGGTTTTAAATGTCAGAAGACAAGTGATATACTGAGGAAGCTTTTACCAAATGATGGTAGAAATAAAATTATAGAATCTGATTCTCTCCAGAGCAGATAGCTCATATGCTAACTGGCTACAAGCAGCAGTGTGCTGCCCAGTCATGCTAACAGTGTGCTAACCAGCATGCTG
>JAUBNQ010000012.1:25543798-25554477 GCA_032353495.1 Ctenopoma kingsleyae
CACACACACACACACACACACACACACACACACACACACACACACACACACACACACACACACACACACACACAGGAAAATATACAATCATAACCTTGTGCAAGACGCTAATTGAATTATCAAGCATTCAGTGTTCAGGGTCTCTGCAGCACAGAGAGGGGCAGAGAATGAGGTGCCGATCCTCCCTGCTCCATTCATCCAAACTGCTGCTGTCAGCTGCCACTGCCATCGCTGTGTTTTGGCACCATTTGATCACATTTCTAACCATTACATGCACTTGTTGTGCACTGTTGTACTCAGTGCTTAGCTTAATTTCTCAATAGCGTGATGAGTCACATATGCAGAAAGTTATGCAAGCTATATTTCTCAAGGCCAGAAATCAAAATGCGGTGGAGCGCGGGAAGTGTTTCGTAAATCAAAGTGATATTAAACTGACCCAACATAGCTCTGAACTAATTTGATCCTATGTAGCCTGTCACAATAGAAAGCATCTGGGATCTGGGATGCCTAAAACACCAAAACTAGAGTGTTCAAATTCTTTGGACAACTTATGTTTGATGACAGAAAGAGAAAAATATAAAAAAGTAAATATCAGAATAGACATTTTATGAGCAAACACTCATTTTGGCTCAGGTTTAGGAGCAATAAGTAGCTGCTTGTCCCAGAGTCTGACTAAGCCTCTGGACTTTTTTGAGGCATTTTGGCCTTTATTTGATAGTTTGACAGTGAAAGAGGCAGACAGGAAACTTGGGGAGAAGAGAGGGTGTAATATGCAACAAAGGTCTCTGGTCAGACATGAACCGGTGACATTGTCATTACATGGCATGTGCACAGACCTCTGTGCTACCAGTGCACCACCAAGCCTCTGGACTTTTTAATGATAAATTCTAATGGAACTCTACTTAAACAAATGTTTTGGCTTAGAGCCCAGTACCTGCTTTACCTGTTAAGTAATCAATTCATGGTGTAGCTAGCATATATACAAAAAATATCCAACATGCAAAAGTAGGCTATAACTATCCTTTAACGGTATCATGAGATACCATTGTCTCCAACACAATACCATTGTAATGTTATTGTCTCTGTTCAGGATTCTTTCATTTGTAGTAAAATATTAGATTTTTCCATCTTCTAGGCAAACAAAACGTGGTGAATAATCATCTGAAATAGACTCTCAATGAAAAACAATAGAGACCGCACACTCCAATGTGTGTGTGGGCTTGTGTTCCATCAGTACACTAGAAGCCTAGAACTTGGGACTGTTTTGAGAGCCTATTAATCTGCTGCCAGGCATTCGGTATACAGTATGCAGGTCTGAAGCTGTGTCTCAGCAGACTTAATGCTGGAAGAGGTGGGAGTTAGCTTCTGATTTAGATGTTTGGGGAACTTTAGCTGCAAACCACCCTTCTACTGTGAAGTGCTGGTTCTGTTGTCATGTCTTTAAATCTCAGGTTTTTGTTAGCAACACCTTGTCTGTATGTACCTGAAACCAGGTGTGCCAAAACATAGACTGTGCAAAGCTGCAGAGAAATCACCTGGGTGGTAAACAGCAGCCAGCTGATGCCCAATTACTGTGGCATGTAATTAGAAGGTATGCCATGTTTATGTCTTGTCAGATTTACTGACAACTGGAGAAACTATTAAAGCCAGCCCGCTAGCAGTAATTACAGAAATGGCTTGTTAAAAGGGTCTGTTTGCACTTTTTCAACCCTTGTCATTTTGGCTAATTCTACATGAACATCTGTTACAAACCTCTAACAGTCCCAAACTTTAAAATACAAAGGCTTGTTTTTGATATTATATGAATGCAGTTATCAAGGATTAGTACTACTCATTCACATTCAAATATCTATTACCCCAAAACACAGACACTGCCTTCCACGGCATTGACTAACACATGCTTTATACTGACTAGCATGACCACAGAGTAAAACTGTGACATGGAATTGGCATCTTTTCAATAGGGATCCACTTACTGGTACAACCAGTCTATCACTTACTTGGATGATTACAATATCATTTCAATTAAACAAATACAGCACACTCTTAAGTACCTAGCAAAACAGTCTCCCTGGAGGGAGGTGAGGTGTTTTCAAGCTACACAAAAATAACAAAGCATTCATGTTTGACGTGAGGCACTTTGAATGAGAATCACAATGATCAGCGCTTTGCTTTGCCTGGGATTTGTATGAGCAGTGCTGTTAGACATCTCAAATATCCATCCTGAATTAAACATCAGTCCCAACTAAACTGTCACAGAGCTCACATCAGAGCACCGTGCGCCTCTGAACTTGACAAACCTTTTGAGTAACACATCTCCCCTGAAGATGAAAATGCTGTCAGGTAAGACTTGCCAGTGAGAACAAATAACACAGAGGTTGTTTTTTAGAATTATATATAAACACTTGGGGGGGAAAAAGATTTTTAAGGAATTCACAAAAACTTTGCTCCAAACACAGAAATAAAACACCGGTAAGGACAATTTTCTCTAACAAACATGGAAGGTACAGCTCACAAAAGCCTTTTATCTGGTTCATACAAACATAGACTGGCAGAATGAGTCTTTTTTTCCTCTTATTGTGTTTGTAATAACTGTTTGTCCTCATTTTGAGTGGCCAAGACTGATTACTGGGTTTTATTGTAAGATTTATAATACCAGTGTCGACATTTTGGATACTATAGTTCAATCCATATAGACACATTTTTATATAGAAATTATTAAGTAAATCTGCCTTTTACAAATGTAGTGTAAAATGTCTTTATACAAAACATTAAACGAAATACAGGTCAAATTAATGACTGTGTCCCGGTTGGACACCAGCATGGACAGATTTAAGCATGTAGGTAACCCTTAAAGCGTATAGGTATGCACTGTGTATTACTTTCAGAACAGTAGGGTTTTTTAAAGTATTTTAATCATCTTGGCAACCCCAATCTAGATAAAAAGAGAGGCTCTCATCTATGACAATTTAGAGTAGCATTTTACTTATAACTATGGAGGTTTGTTTTAGTAGCATCTCATAGGTTTTCAGATTTGTTTCCACCATTTCATTCTCCCTTTCATAACCACACAAATAAATTTCAGTAAGGTTAAAAAAAAACCCATCACTTCTATATACTGTATTTGAGAAAAACAAACCAATTTACATCCTTTCTGGGAGGATATGTGTAGGTTTGTTATTAAAATGAGGAGAGGACTGAAAATGCAGTACAGGCTCCACCAGAAGATGGAACCATATTTAGCAGAAACACGCAGGTTCACCTGTTTTCATCTCTAAACATCTTTAAACACCCCACCACTACTGAACCTGCACTCAGCCACCAGTAATATCCTCCTCTGTCTCAGTAACTGTGAGGTAAAGAGCACTAAGTTACACACTACACTGAATAGAATATAAGATATTTTGTTTATGGATGCAATGGTTATGTGGACAAACTCTAGGTAACACCATCAATGTGAAAGCATTTCTGTATTGTGGCGACATCTTGATCATTCCTCACAATTCAAAGTGCTATTTGATACTATAGGCAAGACTTGGTTTTAGGCTTGAGGTCAGAATTAGCTTAAGCTTATGGTGAGGAGCTAGAGAATGTATTATGTAAATAAGTGTGTGAGAGTGTGTTCCTTCCCCCTTTTACTCCTGGACCTTTCAGCTCCCAGAATCATTTCCATAGGTCATGGCTTGACCCACCCCACTCCTATGCACCCAACCAGCTCCATTATGGCCAGCCCTTTGTCCACACCATATGTGTTCTCTAAATGTGTGTGTGTTGTGTGAAGGGGCCCACTGCCTCAGACCCGGATGAACCTCCCCCCACATAAACACAGAGCCAACGACAAAGGCTGATATCTGCCCTGCTGATATGTTTCACCTTGCTGGTAGAAGCTGGAGCTGAAGCTTAGTGACAAACTTCAAAACGAACTGTGGCCAGACTGAGACTATAACAGAACAAGCGTGCATCGTACTGGGTAAACTAGAGACCAGTCACCAGTTTTGGATATGACACATTTATGGAAAAAATGTTTGCCATGCAACCAGTCTCTTTTATCATCACAGATTAAACAAAGCGGGGGCAGCTTCCTGTTCCTGCAAAGCAAAGACGAAGGTATGGATGGCCGAACATATTAAGAATGGGAAGGGAGGAAAAGGCAGTACATCTGTTTGAGCCACTGGTCTTATAAATATGCAGCAGCTTGATCTAAAAGAGTAGACAGCCAGCACTCTGGCAGCTGCTCCGACCCAGACACAACGCACACCCACACACACCCACCCACAGTCATTTATGGGAAACGCAGTTCAAGGTAGAGCTCTTGATCAGTAGAACCAACAAAATAATCACCATCATCATCTCAAATGTCCTCTTCTTCTTCTTCACTGTTTCCTAATAGAGATGACTTCACTGAGCAGCATTTCTCATCTAATTAGCCTGCCAGGCAGCCAGACTGCATTGCAAGGATGTCTCTTTTTTTTAATGAGGTTCTGCTTCAGGTTGTATTCACGCAGACAGTTGCCCTGCAGTAAAACAAAGCAACGAGCTGCATCTGTGGGGGCGTGCTATGTGAAGCAGCGAAATATGACCCAGGAAATCCAGTTGAATGAACAGATTCATGTATTTAAAGCTTATTAGATGCCAAAATACAGCAAGGTCTTGAATACACACAGACTGGATGGTCCAACTCTAAAAAGTTGTCACAGCAGCAGTCATGCAAGATAAACAATGACAATTCTGCATGAACAGTGCACAGCAGTACACACCAGACACATGGCGCTCATGTTACCAGGAATGTACATTTGCATATATTTGACATCACATATTGAGGACAAAAATAGATCAATAAGATTTAAAGCAAAGCAGTTTGGCCAAATCACTACACACCCCTGTATACACAGCAGAATAAGACTAGTAGTAATTGATTGCATTCACACATTAACAGCCTACTGACTTAGGCACATCTTATTTTCCAACAGCTACTTGCTTCAAACACTTAAGGTCCTGATTCAGAACTAAAAGCTAGTGACCAGGTGATCAGTCTGTGTCTCTGTGACCAAGGGTGGTGCTCAGCTACTCCACACAGAGTGGACAGCAGGCAGGAGAACAGAAGGAGCCCAGGTGAGCTGAGAATACAAGTTTCTGACTGTACGTCATTACAATTAACCTGTTACCGTACACACAGTAAAAGCCAATAAAATAGTTCATGAAAACAACTGCAAACTGTCACATTAACAAACATCCCACGAATTATAAAAAAATCTCTCAAATATCAGAAATTTCCTCTCTTCTTGTCGTACGTGGTGCATTAAGAGAGTGTGGAGAGTAGGTCACCTGCATTTCTGAAACTCTTATTTGGAAATACTTTTTTTTTTGGAATTTTTAAATATTTCATCATTAAATGCTTTTTAAAATATTTTTCTGATTCATTAAATGCTTTTTTAAGTTCATCATATTTATGTCTCATTTGTAATTATTAAATTGTTGTATTTTATCTGATGCAAACAGAGAGGAAAAAAACAACATACCACTTGTTCTCGAAAGATCTGTATCAGCCATTGAAAAACACTGAACCATCAACCACAACTAGCTGATCTTGATTTTAGCTATGGGACTCTGAAACTAATGAAAGATCAGATCTTTTAATAAAGATGATGTCGCACACCGTTTTGCAAGTTATTGGAAATTCAGAGACCAGTCCACGCAGATTGTTCACACTGGTTAAAGAGAGATACCTCTTACCTGGTATACAATCTCTGGCACTGCTATATTAAAGCCTATATTTTATCTTGGAAAAAAAAAACTCATCAATTTAAGTCCCAGAATTACCATTAGACAACATAGATGACTGATCTTATCTGCGGTTTGATATTTTACAGAGATAATCAGCGTCGGATGATCAAGAAAAAGTGAAGCTGCTCCGTGAATATTTTCTACACAGAGAAACCCAGATATTTCCTCACATCCACACAGTAAATTTCACTCGCAGGCTGTAGCTCTAGTGTTTAAAACTGTTGAAAGAGACAAGAGTCTTCAGAAGGCTGATGTAAGATTTGCATTAATGTGAGTATTAAGACAGATGAATGTTGCCCCTGACATCTACATATTCCTCCCTTCCGTTGGTCAGTGTAGTTCAGATCCACCTTACTGAAGATTTATGAAATTAAACAGGAAACAAACAGGAATAAAATGACATGAAATGATCCAATCTCTGTGATTGACATGAAATGATAGAGGATACTTTAAGGTCACTCATCCTCAGTGCTGATAGAAATGCTGTTTATTAAAGTAAATGCAATATAAAATGAGATAATTACATGAGAACTGGGAGGTGTGAAAATGTTTGGGCTGCTACATCGCAACTGGAAGTGTGTAATGTGAGGCACAACAGACAGACCACCATTTTAAGGTTGTTCTGTTGTTTTTTTATGCTCAGCACACAAAATGAGAATACATCTGCTGAAAGGCTAAGCAACGTAGGTTTGCTTTGCTCTACATGCGTAGCATCAGCTTGGCAGAAGAAAACAAAACACAAAGGTGAGAAAAAAGGAAAAGCACAGTAGGCTGGTTATTTTTCTAGAGTGTACAGCCAATCACACGACTGCCAGGGCTACAGCGTGGACCAGGGTGCATTTACAAGTACTGTCCTTGTACTGCCCAAAATTATCTTGGGTTGGTCAAAAGTCTAATTCCTACTTTCTATATTAGTTTAGTTTAGGGGCTGGAATATTTTAAGTGCATTACTAAGATATTAAACTGTACCCTCAATACATTTTTATGAGATAGAGAACATTGCGAAAATGTGTCTTACTTATGGAAATCAACTTAAACTCATCTTTGTTTCAGGTATATTCCCATAGCCCTGGGTTAGAGGCCCAGACAAATGTACATCAGGTTTCTTACAATAGAAACGAAGATGTTAGACATCTCCAGCATCTGTGGCTCCCTCTTCTCTTAATTAACTAACGCACACGCAACATCACCAGAGACGCCAACAAAACATTGTGGCCTTAACAAAATTACTGACTTACTGTTTTCTCATTAGAGGGCACTTTTTAACATAAACTGGAGCAGAAAGGTATCACGTATAACTATATAATGTCAGTATAGAGAACACTTTGGATGAAGTATATGAGACTGGGCATAGTGGTATGGTGTGCTATGGCTGGCTTGGTAGATGGTTTTGGGCGGGGGCTTCATGTTTCAAATGTAGAACCTTTATCTGACACGACGCCAAATCTGCAAAACACTCCAAAGACTTTTCTTGCTGCTGCTTCACCTCGATGTTTAATTCAAAGCATCTCACTCTGACACAAGTAAAACAATATATCACTTCACTGAGAAAGTACGGGGAGGGGGATGTCTTGGTTTGTAGCCTAACTTGAGAGAAAAAAAATAAAGTCTTCTACAAAGCAATTTTCATTTCAGATTTTTAAAAAGACACTTTGCAAGTTGTTGTAACTGTTATTCCAGTGACATGAACCATCACGACTCCCACCCCTCACAAACAGAATCAGCAGCAGAGCTTGTGATTCCCTGGCTTCTGCATGAAGGAGAGCAGACCAGTGAGGGAGGGAGGGTGGGGCATTCATTAACGCATTGGTGCTTTTGAATCCAATGGCCACTGGCATGGCTACAACCTCTCAAATTAGTCTTGGTTCCTTGGGCCGGGACAACGGACGGCCAGGGTCACTCGCATGCCTGACATTCCTCCATTTGCTAGTACTGACAGCAGCAGCACACAACCAGCAGAAAAACAACGCTACACACATTTTGTAGAAACACGTAACAAACACAAAACATGCAGCCCAGTAGCTGGGAAGCCAGGTAAGAACACATGATGGAAAACATGATGGGAGTGATTCTCCATAGTCTCTAAAGGGAATTTTTACAGTAACAGTATAAAAAACACATTACAACATATGTGCTGAACACCACAAAAAAAGAGGAATCAAAACTCGCATTGTGGCCTTGATGACAAATCATGTGACTGCTGTATAACTTAGAAATATTCCTTCCTGATTTTTGCTGTTTTTCCAAAGAGGTGAACACTTTGGTTTCAATATTGTTAATACAACAAGTGTATCTACCTATCACTGCTTTATTTTCACATTACAGAGTTTCAGTAACTGGCTGTGGTCCTCACCACAGACTGTAAACTAATCCAAACTATATGATAAGTGATAATGATAAGTGGAAAACAACTAAATTACCATGGTTCTAAAATGCTTGTGTGAAGACTATTATCCAGATTTTTTAGTCCTGCTTGGAGTGTGACATTTACATGAAACACAAGTAATCTGGTTATTTAAGAAGCAAGAAGCATTGAAATTTACCACAATCAACTTCCTAATCTATGTTATGCACTCCAGATGGCATATCCAGATTTTTCAGAACTGGAATAAAAGCTCATAACCAGAGCACATAATCAGGATAGTCCAGAAATCAGGACATGAACATGTACGTGAGGCAGGTCCAATGACAGTTCGCAAATCAAGTATAACCCCTGAAAACGTCAACCAATGTGGTGTCATTTCCAGCTCAATCTGACAAAACAGTGTGATGTTTAACTTCCTAAACTGTAGAACCCATGTCTCTAAATCTCAAGATTTGTCATTACCAGCAGCAACCCTGGAGCAACAACAGCTGAGATAACATCCTAAACCGATGCCGCCACATCAGGACAGTCAGAATCGATTTGGAATCTCCCCTGACAGTTGCTAACATTTGACTCATAGTGCTGACACAACACCCATCCTTTATACCAGCCACTCCAGCTAAATGTGGCCCATTTCCTTAGTATCACCCCCAGCCTCACTGGGGTGGGGGACTGAGAGAAGACAAATGAAAGTGGAAGGTGGGAGGGTTGAAGGAAGGAGAGGGAGAAATAAGTGACAGAGCATGAGGACAGAACCTATTAGGTGGGAGGATGACTGAGGCTGGCAACATGAGGAGAGCAATAGTGACACCACCTAATTTAGCCCAATGCCAGCACTTGGATGTGTGTGTGTGTCTCACTGCTATATGTGAATGCTGCTGAGGCAAGTGTGTGAGCTGCAGGGGTGTGGTGCTGAACAACAAAGCGCATGTAAAGGTATCAGTGTGCTCTCTGCTTAAATGATCTCCATCTCTTTGTGATTAGCATTAGAGCTGAAATGTGCACTGGTGCACTGATTCTCTCTCCCATTCTGTGGGTCGGATTATCTCTGCCTAAAATGCTGGATTCTTTTCTGATGTAAATGATGCAGCGCCGACCATGGACCCATGCCATTACAATCCTATTGCTGGGGAAAGAGAAAGCGGAATACCCTCACTTCTTGTGTTTCCCCGAGCCAACATATCAATTTTATAGACAGCTTGCTTCTAAGGCAGGTTTAAGAAGACACAATATTTTTGGCATGTGGAGGTTTCATTAAGATTTTCATGTATGCTGCTGAAATGAATGCTCCTCCACTCATGATGAGGCTTCTGTCTCCACACACAAAGAAATGTCACACAAAGGAAACGCGTGAGTGTGCAAGTCAGTAGAATAAAAAACACACTATCGACTATTTGTGCCCATGAGAAAAGCCTCATTTCTTTTACAGTCCCTTCCTGGCTATCATAACAAAGAAAAACGACACACAGTCCCGCTGCAAAATGAAAATAAAAACCAAAGAGCATATTGAGAGCAAGCATGAATGATAGCAGCGGTGGAGGCTGGCGTAGCAAAGCATTTTCTGATCAGGAGTCCACAACACTGAATCCAATTCACAAAAATTGCGCGATAGCACAGTTTCTCCTCACTGGCAACCTTAAACGACACATTGCACATGTCTCCGATTCTTCCGAGCGCCTCTGGGACGTCCTCCTGTTTCGGCATGGTTGAAAAATCACAGTTATGTCCCACTGCAACTAAACTACAGCTGCAAAGCTAATTCTCGTGTGTTGATTTTAGTGAAATGATGCCGTGCAGACATTTAAACGCTGAATGCATCAGACAACTTACACACAAATTGGCTTATTTTTGAATGGAATTGGGCACAGCAGAACTTTTTGCATACTGTTCAACAGGGATGATGAACACTGAAGAAAACCTGTGCGGTCGAGGTCTAATTATCCCTCTGCATTGTACGTCTAAAGCAGCAACACAATGTCATCACAAATCGAAAGAAAAAGTTAAAATTTCCAAACACAAAAATGTAAAATAAATTATAGGTAAAAACGTGTTTAGGCAGCCGCTAAAGCTAACAATAGCAGGCTAACGAGCGGAGCACAGGTGAATGTGTCAGACAGCTATTTAAAAAAAAAAAATTAAAAAATTAAACTACCAGCTAATACTGGTTTCGTTATAGCTCAGGGAAGACAAACCGCTACCAGACTCAGGAAATACAGTGCGAGACAGACAACAGACAACTTACTTTACCACTACTCTGAGAGAGTCTAAATACCCGACCTGAAACACTGCTGAGCCCTGACGTCGCCGTAACAGGGTCTCAGACGAGACAACGTGAAACCTGCGAAGTGAACTGAGGCATAAACGTGACGTGCGGAGAAATAACGGTAACCAGGGACGAGACTCAACGTTTGCCCGTGAGGCAACACAAACTTAAGTGGTACAACTATGCGCCCAAAACCACACACACACACACACACACACACACACACACACACACACACACACACACACACACACACACACACACACA
>JAUBNQ010000012.1:25596718-25610400 GCA_032353495.1 Ctenopoma kingsleyae
TGAGGCCTGCAGTTCTTTAGATGTTCTTCTGGGTTCTTTTGTAAGTCATTGCTGTGCTCTTGGGGTAATTTTTGTAGGCCGGCCGGAAATAAGGAACACTTATAACTTTTGATGGAGATTCACACCTCCTCAGCCTCTAGTACTCATTTCTGTGCAATGCTACAGAGCTAGATAGAAGAAAAGATATTTGTCTTCTTATGAAGATTACTGATCAAACATGGACAAATGTCACAAAGTGTGAGGGATTCCAGCATGCTGTGCTGTTTAGCCACGAATCAATATTATATCAGTACTGAGCAGCCATTTGGCCTTAAACACAAACTCAACAAACAGAGAAATTCCAAAGTATAGTGTGAGAGAGACCAGATCTCCCAGTGACAGTAACATCAAAGCTCTGCAGCTCATAGATTTACATAACACATAGGCAGCTTTGGCCATTGCTAATAAGCTTATTTGTGTTTTTATAGTGTGCAGTTTTTTGTTTTATTTTATTGTTGCTATTGTATCCTAGCAACTTGCAATTTGTAAAGTATGTACACACTAAATACTCTAGCCAAGTTAGCCCCTAAGTGTATAGGTGATATAGCAAATGTAAATTGGAGCTGAAAGAGCTTCTAATGTCAGTGAAGGCAATGTAGCACACAAAGATTTTTTCCACACAATGTAATGTTCCATTAAAATGTCCATCCATTTAACAGCAACTCAAAACCAAACTTTATTGTGGAGTTTGTGTGCTCCTACTGTTGCAGAGAGGCATTTGGTGAAATGAAAGAAGTCATTATTGAAACTGGTATACTGAAGAGAAGTGGTTACACCAAGACACTAAATCCCTAAAAGCTTCTGGTGAACACCAGTGAATTGATGATATCTCACAATCTGAGAAGATCTGAGGGAGGCATTTTCTTAAACAGGGTCAATGTTTCCCAGACTGCTGAAGCTGAGGCTGCCTGAAGGTTTATTGGTTAAATTCAGGTAAGAATAACAATATTTCCCAACCTGGAAGCAATTAGGCTTCTGACAGATAACTTTGTTACAACCAC
The DNA here is from genome assembly GCA_032353495.1 of Ctenopoma kingsleyae. Taxonomy (NCBI): domain Eukaryota; kingdom Metazoa; phylum Chordata; class Actinopteri; order Anabantiformes; family Anabantidae; genus Ctenopoma; species Ctenopoma kingsleyae. Next base: position 25,597,759 of record JAUBNQ010000012.1, read on the forward strand.
AGGCAAGGATTTAGGCCTTTGATCCACTGCCTGCTTATTGCTCTGCTGTGGTCTAGGTCAAGGCTAGCTCACAGCTTTAACAGATTCACTTACTACCATTTCACTTCTCACGCAACCATCTATACACAGTAGTCTGGGCTGAATGTCATGATTCATGCCATTACTAGAATCAAGGTGTCTCCTTTTGGTTTGATGTATGCATGTTGTTTGGTTGCATAAATATGTTGAATGGCTTTAAGGTTTTTTTTTTCTGTTGGATCACACTATTATCTATTACTAGAATTTTTACAGTGACACTCAAGTTTTAATGTTGAAATGTGACAACGAAAACAAGCTTATTAATTAGTTGCCCAGTCTAAAAAGTCTTTGAAACTACATTCATATATGTATCATGTTTTCTAACCACTTAGCAGTTAAACATCACTAACGTTTGAAAAATTGCAGCCTTATAAAATTGATGTGACTAAAATGAGCAAACAGTTATCTGGCAGACACAGAGGAACATTAGCATTATTAGAGTTATGTAGAGCTAGGAACAACTGTAGACATCATAAGATGATAATTCTCTGTGGGTTGATCACTACAACTGTCACATTACACATTTAATGCACTGTTTGTGTGCAAATATTACATTTAAAAATGCTGACCTTAGCTCCTCCTAGCAATAGTCATGAAATATTAGCTCTGTCCCTTACCTGGAAGTGTAGAGTTGATGCAAATCCACAGTTCATTCTACAAGACAAATGGGAGGAAAGCATTAATATCAGATGTCAGTTGAGGTCAAGTATACACCTGAAAATGTGAACATAGTATACAGCATTTTATCTCATAACAGGAAACATTTGTAACTTTATGTGCCATAATGCACACCATTTTTAAATTGATATATAGTATAGTACACCCTGCATGCTTATGAAAAAGGGGAAAGTTATGTTAATTGTCTTCTTAGTCATTACATCAATCTCGCCAACAAAAACACAGTAAGAGCTCATATGCTTCATAACATTTCCAGTAAGACCAGGTCAAGTTGAATTAAATCTAGGTAAGAGGCTTTTGAAGCTTGAGCTACTGCCAACTGTCTGGGCAGGTACTGTCGCTACAGGAAAACCCATATTTGGTCAAACTAGATGAAGATTTGGGAAAGGAAAGTGGCAGTGGAGGTGTCATATACTAACTAAACAAGCTGATTAGCTCAGAAAAGTACTATGGCTATCTTTAGGCTCCCACCACTTCTGAAGCACATCACTGTGAATCACAATCAAGGGAAAAAAATACACTAGAAGTAATACTAAGACCAGAATGTCCTGAAGATACAAATGACTGACCTTTAATTTTGAGAGAGAGTTGGTAGTTTTTCTTGTATAGGTGAACTACGTAGTAGTGTTGTACCCCATGAGCTTCTAAATAGTTCTGGTGATGGTGTTCACTCTCTTATATACATACACAAACTTCAGTAATTATGAGTTTACGGTCATGCAGAGTTGTTCTCCAAATTCAGCAGCCTACGATTATGTCACCATGTATGCATCTGATTTTTGATAAGTGGCTTAGGGTTTGGGTGACTAACAGTTGTAATCATATATTTATGAGACAGAATAATATACTTTTGTCTGAAGAACATAATTTTGACAGGTTAAGTGTTCACCATGTAAAATACTGTATATTAAACAAATGTACAGTTGGGTAAATTGTGATAAAAGTCTATATGTTCAATTATTGTTCATTATGCCATACACCCAAGCAATTGGCATTGTATCGTAGAAATTGGCTAGCACAGAAAAATGAAAGTTTAGACATTGTGCAGCACGGTTTGATACTTTTGATACTTTTGTATAGTCAATTGTTGAATAGTGACAAATAGGAATGGAAGCTCTGCATTTAAAAATTTATATAATTCAGTTTACTTGGTGTTTACATAATCAGCTAATGTATGCGGATTTTACAGCAGACAGTAGATAAAATATTACTATATTTTATTAAGGATAACTGACAGACTACTGTTGTTAACCTGGTCAACTATCTTAAGAAATTAAAGAAATTGTTTCAAATGTGCATCCCTAGTGTACTGTTAGTTTGAAACTTCACAAATAAAAAAACAAGATGTGTTATGTACAAGTTTGATATACGTAATAGGGCTGGATCAACACTTGGCTATTCATGTTTCTTTTACAGAAGGTTTTGTTGGAAAGAAATTGTTCATTTATTAAAATGCGTGTGCTGCTCCTATAATTGTGTCAACAGTGTTATCTGCCTTGTTTTACTCATTATATATTTTTTTATTTTGCTCTGTATAAGGTCATTCATTTATTTTAAATTAAAGTGATAGTTTATTGAAACATGCTTGCAGATATTATGTCTGTATCAAGAGCGCTACCAACATAATTTCATTTATTACAGCTTGTTCCGTTCTCTTTTTTGCCAGTAGAATAATTTTGTTTCTCTGTCAGTTTAATCAAGTTTATTATCCAATCAACATAATGCAAAAAGCTTTTTACATTTCTTCAGAAGTCTTATCTAACAGTCACAAATTCAAAGACATTATTTTTTACTAATTTAGAACATTCAAAAATTTACTTTAATTACCACTCAGTTATTAAAAAAATGTTCTCAACTAATCAATTGACTGATCATTACAGAAGTAGATTAACACAAGTAGCTCATCATTTTCACAGAAGTATAGTGCTTGTTAAATATTAGGCAGTTTTATGTTGACCCTATGTTGGCTTTCACAGTACTTGTAAAATTGCCCACAGCACACACTACCCTGCAGTGGAAACTCCTATGTGAAATATGTTAATTAGTGTACACGTCCATATTGTTGGACATGGGAATGGACACCGCACTGCCATGGTGGTGAACTCCTGGTTTCAGCTTTGGCTAAGTATCACATTAGTACTTTATATGGAAATACTTCTGTAATTACAATTTTTGGGTTTGGGTCAGGGGTTGGGACATATGATTTTCTGGAATGTGATGACAAACACTTGGGTCCAGGGTTAGAGTCAGACTAATTATCCAGTAATTCCTTGGCTTGGAAAAAGTCTGTCACCAACAGAATATATTCAATATTCACTATATATGTGAGACATTAATGGAGGATTTTTGAGACGTTTTTCAAATTTCGCACAAAGCAAACACTTTGGATAAAAACTATGTTGAAATAAAGGAACACATAGGGTCCTATGAAACTCCTGTTGGGTTTGTGGTGAAATGTTGTGGACTAATCATCACAATCAAGCTGCCTAGAGGACAGAGAGACATAGATAGGGACTGCAGCACAGTAAAAACATAAAAAGAGAAATGTGGTAGAAAGAAAAAATAAGCCTTTCACGCTCTTATGCTTTTACAGGACAGTCATTTCTGTAAACTTAACGTCACTGCTAACACTCCTGCCGTGTCTCTTGGCTGGGGAACAAAGTTTCCCGTCAGTGGGCGTCAACATCATTTATGAGACAGTCTGAGGAGTAACTGGGTCTTTACGTGAAACATAAACATGATTTGTGCTGAAGCAGGGGCCAGTAAGGCGAGAACATGACAGAATGCTGCAGTTTAGACGAGCCAAAGCAGAAATCCCTTCAACCACAGAGAGCCAGAGCTTTTGTGTGTACATGTAACTTTTCTTTTTATGCTGATAGGATTTAGTAGCTTTACAAGTGACCAAATAATAATATCATTTCTTCATTTTGTTCTTGTCAGGGCAAAAGAGACTTAAGTTTTACTACTCTCTGAAAAATGCATCTAAAATTAAGCATACCTGCGAATATCATAAGTTGGGATCCTCCCATTAAAACTGTGTCCTAATGTTAGTTCCTAGTCACTGAAATCATCTTCTGCTTCATTTTTTGTGCTTGAAAGTTCATTCCTCATCTGGGAAACAATAGCTCAACAAAAGCATTTTCACAATCTTCCTCAGTGATGCTCAGTTGGCTTAAAGGTCTAACTTTCTATTTGGCTTCCCCTACATTTGAGTTTAATTCACATAGTGGTATAACTTGCATACCTTGACTACCTTGACACAAAGTGAAAATGGGTGGCAGGCTAAACAATACAGCAACCAGCGCAGCACTTTTCACCAGTTGTACTGTCCTACCGTGTTATTTAGAAAGTTCTCTACCTCTGATAACCTCAAAATGTTCAACCATAGAACAGCATGAAAATAAACATGCTCAACACAACACAACCGCCAGGGCCCAGAATAAATGGGCAATAGCAGAAATGCCTTTTTGCCTTATTAAAAATCAGTGTACTATAAAAAATGATTTTAATGTAAAATTGTTCCGTGTTGTTGCTTTAAGGTAAGGAACATAAAAGACTAAAGACTACACTGCTTATACACCCTGAAGGAAGGAACCTCCTGAGTGGAGCACTGAAGTGGTACATGAGTAAAATAGTAATATTTCCAGAAGATAGATTAAATGAAGATGTACATCAGACCAAACCCACTAACAGCATCCACTGCGAGGAAGTCAAAGGTCACCAACCAGCAGTCTGTGCATACTTTGCGTACTTCACCCTGTATTGCTTAGAGTACTTTTACATCAGATTAGTTAAATAAGTTCAGGACACATATAGAAATGATAAGGCTGCCCAGGCCAAGTCTAATTACTGGTATGGTTCTAATAAACTATTGGAGAGAGACAAGACAAGCACCAAACCAGCCTCTCTGCTTTGTAATTAGCCATGATGGGAGGAAGGAAGGACTCAGCATGTGTGTGTATATGTGTGGGTTTCACCAGGTGCTACAGTAACCAACCATAACCACCAACCCACTTCCTAGGTCTAATTAGAGAGTTGATACTAATGATGTCTTAACACAGGCCAAGAGTTAACAATCACCAACACAGTTAAACCAAAATGACACTGAGCATCACATTAACCAAAGCCCACCTGCACAAACTTGTCGCAAACCAGTCATTTTAATGTGATGTAATACTACCTGCTCCTTGTGGGCTCCATGGGGCTTGGTAATTAGAATAATCAGTGCCCCTAAAACTACCATATACCTGTTCTGCTTTGTTTATAGGACTGTTTCATTAACAAGAATGTCACATGAGAATAAAAAGAAGAATTTCACAATGTGGAGCTGCCGTTAGAAATCAGGAAGTAGAAAACCTTAATAGTACATGTGTCAGTAATGCATTGTCAAAGCAGCATTGTACTGTGACAGAAGAAAAGACTGTTCATGGTACGTGAACTTAGATGCTAAAAAACATCATTCAAAACCAACGTCCTCTAGTCTAATTTGCAACGTAGTCAGAAGGATGATAATCAGTGAGATATTAGCGTAAGGATAATTCCAGCCTATAGCAGGTCATGTTACACTGATGATATGGTGAACAGAAAACAGAACAGAAATTATGACCATGACCATTAGATTTGATATGGTGCTTATATCTGTCAGCTTAATCTCATGAAGAAAGTGCAACACACTGTCCATTCAATGCAGGTTATTGCAGCATGTTGCTACCATGTCATTCTGTATAGAAAGTACAAACCCAGAATTGGGATGGGGGGTAGTTCATGTTGCTGACCCTGCATTATGCCAGTAGTGGTAAAATTCTTCCATCCTTGCATTTTGTAGTAAATCTGTCTCCAAAGTGTCTCCATATTTCTCCTCCAACATATGTCTTGTTGCATGACAAGAAAACCAAATTCATGACCACAATGATCAACATGTTGTACATATGCACAACAACTTTCAGTGTGAATAATGTTGTCAATGTAGAGAACTTTAATCACAGAGGGAAATTTCTTTGCCTTGTTACGTCATGTTATGTTCTCAGCTGAAAGGAAAAGGAAAAAGGAAAGAACCACACCAACACAAATGCAAAACAAACTTCAACATCCAGATGAATAAAATGGAGATAGACAGAGGTGGCTAATGACAAAGACATAAGTAATGATTATGATCATGGTCAAAAGTTTAATGTGATGATGATAAAGTCAATGTTCAGTTCTGATACAATAGAAAAAACAAGATTATCCAGTTCTTAATTTTATGTTAAATACTGTATCACACCTCTAAAAAGTAGCCTCAGTAGCTAGTTACCAACCTACCTGTGATCTTTAGATATTTGTTCATACAACTGAGGTAAAGCTTTTTAACTGTGTACTTTTGATTACAATATTGTTATTATTAGATTCTTTAGATACTTCAGCAGTGAAATGCTGTAACCATATACATATATATATATATATATATAGATAGATAGAGATATATAGATTTCAATATATATAGCATATCAACTTTAAATGCTTTTCAGCAGCAATGTTCAACAGCAATGCAACCTGTACTGTTGGCATACAGACAGTGAACTCACCATAGACTCTGGACAGTAACTGGGTAGTCTCTGGAGGAGATGCTTCAGACGAGACTCACTCTTTATAGTGGCGAGCTGCAAGACAGGAGTTAGGCACAGTATTAATATAGAACATAATAAACCCATGATTGCTGAATGAAAGAAAATAAAGTGTAGAAAACATATTGCTTGACAGTCTTTGAGCTTTCAAATTTTGTCATGGGTTTTAAAAAACAAAAAATCACAGTACCTGATTTCCAGAAAAATATTATTTTAAATTCCTAGATGTGTAATTATTCTTTATACTAATTAACAAAAGGAACGACTGGGCATATTAATTCCTCTAATGATCAAATAAAACAAACACTCCCCAGCTCAACATGTTGCATTCATGAGGGCATTAATTAGCTTTACAGATTTACAAATTTGTGTAGTTAAGAGGCTTAGCTGGATCTGATCTCCATGGCAGCATCATACTTTCCACTTACGTTACTCAAAGCATCATGGGAACCCTGGTGTAGGAATTTATAAAGGAATTGATACTACAAAAAAAGCTAAACCTTTAGAAATCATAGAACACTCTCCATTTAAAGCTGTGTTAAAACTCTATGGGAAAAAAAAATCAAGAGAAACTTCAAAGATGAGGAACACATCAGATATGAATTTGAAACTGGACTTTATAGTGAGGAAACACTTCTGAAACAGCAGCCCTTCCAACGTGTTCACTCTGTCACTGAGTCACACCGGTACTCATCAGGATGTTGATATTATGTTCCCTTTGATCAGTTAGACCATAAAAATAAAAATGTGCTTGTTGCACCTTTAGCCTTGTGTTTTTCGACACAGATGAATGTGTTTCGGTCATGGGAAAGTGTTGGATAATGTACTCGGTTCTGAAATATGCTCATTTAGACATCAGTAAGACATCCACAAGTCTTGGGTGTGTAGAGACACACACACACACACACTTAGCCATAACACATCCAAGTGTTATGTGAACATACAGGGCGAGAGCCTGGGAGAATGCAGCCATTGCCAGCAGTCTCTGGCTGAAGTGTGAAGTCATGAAACCAAATGAGTGAGATTTACAGCTTCACACACTCAGGCTGCTGGGAAGGCTCGTCATTTTTGTGGATCATCTCTTCTCTTCCACAGCTATTGGACATTACAGTGGCTGAGAACACTGTCTCTGAAGACTAAAACACTCAATAGTTTCCAGCCACACCATTATGACTGTGATCTTCACTAAGAAATGTGGAGATAGAGTCTGCTTGGCTGAAAAAAAAAGGACCCACAGAATAGACAATAGACAAATCCTGACGTTTGTGATCAGAAGCTTTGTGAGATACAGAAACTGCTCAGAGGTTTTCAAACTCTAAGGCACACGAAAGGTGAAGGTGAGATGCAGACGGAGAGACAGGAAGAAACATAAGAGACAGAATTCTGAAAACAAAGGGACAACAAGCAGTGCAATGTAGCTGCCGATTTGCTCGTCTAGTAATCATTAGTTCGAGCTGGCTCATGGAGTTGGAGGACTTGCCACAGTTTGCGTCACACTTCTTGGAATAATAACTCATTTAAATCTGAACACACAGACATGATACACATATTTTTACAAATAATAAAACTAAGTAATTAACAAAGCAAAAACAATGCTAATCAAGTGGACCTGTCTATAAATCTGCGGTTACATTGAAAACGGGATCTAATATAATTCCCCTCATAGTTGTGCTAGCACTTCTCTGGACCTTTCTTCAGGTCACCCCATCTCTGCTGCTTGTTGTTGCTCTTCTTTTCTCTCTCTGCTTTCCACTCACCCCAAGTGGTCAGGTTTCCCGCTAATGAGATACAGAGTTTCAAAAATCAAGAGGCAGACGCCAGGCATGAGCGGGACCCCACAATGGCCACACAGACTTGGGACACATACGAAGCATTTCGTCACCCTACGCAGTAAGCATGAACTGGCCCTCAGTGGAAAATATATACTTCCTGTTTACACCCCTCAAAATCCCCAAATTATGGGAACTATAAAGTAGAGCAGGACTAAGACTTAAAAAACAATCTTATCTAGAATAATAATCTATTATTGTCCTTTTTCATCACTAAACATTTTTAAGTGCTCCAATGAATGTCACGTCACCATAGTTTTCATTTCCCAATATTTATAGTTGTCTTAAGTGTCAAAGTCATAGTCAGATTACTAAGATTTGCTGTGATTAGCTGCTGAAAATAGAAGCATTTAGCAGGTAAAGTGTCAGGGGTGGAGGAGACCAAACCAGAGCTAAAACGGAGAGCAAATACTAGAATTAAGTTTTTCAAGGCAATAGATCAATGAGTTTTGTTCATAGCTTTTTTTGTCCTCAAGAAGCAAAAGTTGTCTCTTTGTAGGTTACATTTATTTTGTTGCTTCTCCAACTCTTTGTTGTGCATATTAATAAGTACTATGTTTAATATCTTTTACTTCTTTAACTCTGTTTCTAACGCTGCTTCAACATGCCAGTGTCTCCAGTTGTTAAAGTTTCTTCTTATTTTTCTCTTGACTAAATAGGAAATGTGCAGATGCCTTTTTACTGAAACTGTGGGATTCAGTTCTGTTGTAAACCAGTGTCCTTATTCATTTCTTTTGGACAGGCTGCAGGTGCTCATGATGTGTTTGTAATCAGGTATTCTTGGACTGTTCTTTGTTAGAACGAACTAAATCAGAAGAATGCAAGACAGATTGACAGTAACTTCGTCTGTCCTTTTTCCAAACACCCTTACACCCTTGCTGAACTGACAGAAAACTGCAACACTAAGCAAAGCAACAGTGATTAGTTGGCAGATAATCAAAGGAGAAATCGCACCGGCGCAACAAAAGACAGACTCTGAAAACCAACCAGACAAGCGGGCCTTTTGTAAGACTCAGTCCATCTGCATTAAGGGTGAATAAGTGCTGGATGGCAGACTGATCAAACACTGCACGCCTAAGAAAAAATGTTCAGTACAGCTGTGGATTCCAAAAAGTTGTCATCGAGGCCTAGGAGTTGTTAAGTTTCATTGCAACCAAAGACAAAAACAGCTGATTGTACTGATTCATTCTCTGTTTTTAGGGTTTATTAGTAGAGTTAACTCTTGTCATGTTTATGGGAATGAAATCCTGTACACATATTGATTTGTTAGCTGTTAAGACGTGTTTATAATGAAGCTCTAGGTGCAAATTTATCTTCAATACACAGTGCTTCTAAAAGACTCCACATTTACAACTTGACTTACTTTCATAGCTTTAGCCATCATTCTTAACAGTTCCAGCACTTTACTCTTTAATGTAACCACAAAGATTCAGTAATTAAATTACATCGCTAGAACACAATCCAGTTAAGTGAACCAGCAATACATATGTAAATTCAGTAACTTGCAAAGATCAGCACATTAAACAGGTTAGAAACTCACAAAGTTTTGGTAATATACATTTTTGCAGGTGTGGCTGACATTAAAGAACCATGCCTCCACGCCTGGTCTTTTGAGAGCTTGAGTAAAAAACAAAATACTTCAACAAATTTAATAATTAACCACACAGAAGTGTTTTCCACCTAGCAGTTGGAAAAAGTACCTCCACAAACCAAATCAAATAATTAACATGCCTGTTACATCATCTGCTACCATTATGGTTAAGGTTTGGTTAGATTAATGCACAAATACTACCTCCATAAAAGTGACATAAGACATATGTCTGAATAAAATATCCACAACAAGACTGGACATGTCAGATGTTGGACTTCAGCTACAACATCATGTGAATGAATATATTGTATAGTTAGTTTAGTCTAACACTGAGCTGCTAAAGACAGACAGACTGAAGTGGAATGTGGCTGTCTGACACCAAAGATATGAGGCAATAAATTGAGAGCACAAATTGAGTAATGTATGCACACAGATTTAATTTATGCTCTTGATTTAGTCATCTGTGCACACACTATTGTCGTCACCCTAAAAGTAGTCATTAATAAAAGAAATGCATATTTAGTTGATCCTTCCACCCCAACCTTCACCTCAGAGGTACTATGATTGTCATGTTGATGTTGTCACATTACTCCTTTCCCTACACCTTTCTACTGGACAGATAAGAGTCATGATTAACATGACTACAAGTCAAGTTAGTCAGTCATATATCAGAATGAACAGTATATACTGTCCCTAAGCAATACTAGTTTTTCATTTGCCCGGCTGAAGGTTACTTAATATCGTTCCCCTTTTTATATGAAATGTATCACACCAGTAGTATCAAAGAGCTTGGAGCCACATCAGGAACTTTAATCTTGTTCATTAATTTAAATAAAGAAAAAAAGAGTCTTTGAGCCTTTATGGTTCTATATATAACCACCAGAGGCTTTGAAAAACCACTCATTTTCTGGGTGTAACCAGACACAAGGCAGTTTCGATTAGAGCTAAAATGGTCCTAGTGATTACAACGTGTGCCTGCCACCCACCCCCTACACCCTGACACTAAACCACATCCACCCACACACTTAAGACCTTAACCACAACCTCTAAAGGGTGTTTCGAGGCCACTACACTCCTAAAAAGCCGTTATCTTTCCTACTCCATCTTTTTCATCTTCATCACTTGTTTCTCTTTGGCGTTTTTTTTCCACCTTTTCTTACTTCTGAGATTCCCCAGTTCTCCACTCCTTTTTGTCTGTTTTCATCTGTCATTTAAGGTCTTTTTTTCTATCTATGGTCTTTCTTTCTTTCTTTGGCTAGCAAAATGATGATGTCAACCAATAAGAGCACAATAAATTGTGTCCAGCCTCCCTCTTCACATGCCACACCCCCACCCCGATCCCAACTCTACACTTCAAAAGCAGCAATAAGGCTTGAACTCTTTGCCTGTTAGATGCTTGCGGAGAAAAGCTTCTTTCACATCTCCTTTCTGTGTCTTTTGCCGTAAAGAAGGATATGAGGGCTTCAGAGGGAGAGACAGAGAGACAGAAAGAGAGTGAGTGTCACCTGCTCCCAATTGACAAAGAGTGAGACAGAATTCTCATTCTGCACTTCAAAGAGGCAAAAAAACAACTTTGGACCACTCCCCTTCAAAAAACCCCATTCATGGGCTAACTATAACGGGCTGAAGAGTGGGCTTGGTTGTGTGTGTCACTGTTAGTGTGTGTGTGTATTCATACCTGGTCACAAGCTTCTTTACAAGGTGACAACTCGGCAGCATGGTGGCAACAGGAGGGATCTGCAGACAAAATGCACCAAGTTAGTTTTGATATTGCTATTGCAATACAGTATAAATGTACTTTTCATATTATTGTGCACATGTGACTTGATAGTGAATCAAGAATAAGTTCTAGGGGTTAAATGTCTGTGGAGAGTCATCCAGGTCATGGTTATCCCAAAAAACGCTGTTTGGTTTTAGTTTTTTTGCTCTAGTCATTAGCCGCAGACATATCCAGCTACAGTAGCCATAATTAAAGAAATATGACAATTCTAAAGTTTTCCTTTATGTTGACTTGTAAAAACAGCTCCAATCTTATATATCCTGGTCATTATTTTTTTCTGTTTTACTGTTGTCATTTTCCTAAAGCTAAATTACTTTACATTGTTCAACTGTTTCTCAGGTGAAACAACAGTTCATGAAAACAAGAGACCTGTTTGAACTTCTGGCCAAATCAGGTTTTTATATGGGTGGTGACTCAGAGGTTTGTCTACTTAGTTAGGTTTAGTTTGGTACTTTCCTGTGACAGCAGAAAGTGCCAAACCAGAAAGAATTAGTATTTCTTAGCGAGAAGGGTGGTACTGGAAGCTTGGTGATATAGTGACAAGTAATGGGACTGGTCAGCTAGATAATTTATGGGGCGACTAGGTGTGACGATATATTCAGCTCATGAGATAAGACGATACATGATGCTGGGTTCACGAGAACAAGACTTTATTTTAACACTATTTTTCAAAAAAACTAGACTTATTTGACTGAAAGTTTTTTTTTTCACTTTACTCATTCTTTCTGAGTATGAATTATCATATGCTGCAAAAGACAGAACCATATGCACACACTGTACAAGGTGGCTTCTCATATACATATTGTTTGTGTCTCGCCTGTCACGTTATTGCAATATATTGTTTCCCCCGGGTACTGTATGTGTGTGTAAGAAGCCAAATTTCCATGTCTTCATGTATTGGTCTCTCAAAGTGAGTCTCAACCAAAAACACTGGTTGCATTGATGTTGTACCAAAATCTGTCTCATCACAGTTGACAAAAGGGGAAAGAAAATCATAGTAGTCATCTTCCAAACACTGACTGAATGCACTTGTGGGATGATGCTTGGTGCTGTGGCAGACGTAATCATCTTGTGTATACACAG
>JAUBNQ010000012.1:25718112-25728252 GCA_032353495.1 Ctenopoma kingsleyae
GAAGTGTCTTTCCTTTATTAATCATAATTTAGCCTATGAGTTGCAATTGAGTAGAAGCTCATTTAGGAGTAAAATGTATTTGTTTTGTGATTGTGTTTTATTTTGTGATTGTGTTATATTTTAGATGTTGAAGGAAGACTTGTAGAGTGTATCAATGCATCTGCCAGGGTTATATGGCAAAAACTGCCATGCTGAGCTGCTGTTTCAGTTCAGTTTGTTGATGTCCTTGTGACAAAAGCTGCAGGGCAGACAGACTTAACTTTTCAAACTGGGAGAAAGTGAATATATATCGTGTTCATATTGACAGTAGCAGTTCTAAAGCAGGGGTCAGTATCTGGTGGAGGCTGCTCCTGAAGTATTGAGAAGCATATGAATGTTCTTAACTTTTAAATTTATTCTACTGTAGTTCTTACTAATTCGATTTAAACTCAAAAACTGAATGAAAAAGCATTCATGAGGTATTCAAAAGCAATTCAGAGCTGAACAAATTTGCCATGTGTGTGCATTGAGATTTTCACACAGCCGTTACAGGTGAAGAAATGCTGTTGCTGAATATCGTATATGCCATCTGACCAGCACATCACCCACTCGCAACTGCTAACAAACACCCTCATGTGCACGTGCATACACACGCACACACACGGTCAGACCTGTCCAAGAAGACTCAAACAAGCAGGACATGAGTTAATCTTTATATCTCCAATGAACATTTTGCTCCATCTGCCAGGAACTGAATAAACTCATCTTTAACAAATAGACTGCAGCAGGCTGTGGGCTTATCAGGAGAGGCCGGACACTTCGCCTGGGGCTCAGGGATAGCTCTCTCTCTTGACCCCTAACCTTTCACAATATGAATATTACACACACACACACACACACACATACACCCATGTAAGCCAAAATGTAGACAGGCAGCATGGGCGACCTTCAGATATCTCTCCCACAGCTTCTGTCTATCTCATTTGCCCAGAGATGTGCTGAGAGATGGGGAACCTAGAGTTAAAATGATCAATAATTAGCCTATTAGGCCTTAATTGTCTCATCAGGTCAACCATTGTGATTAGGAATTGTCAGCAGAATGACAGAGTTAGGAATTTATCACTCTTCAACCCCTCAAACACCACGGGCTCCTTTAAGAACCTGACTGAGGATCTAAAATGAAGCTAATTGATACCTACACAGCCGAGGAGGCCATAAAAACATCTCAGAGTGCTTCTAGCTTGAAATGTCCACTGTTTGAAATGTCATTAAGAAATGGCAGTTAAGGATAACTGTGAGAGTTCAGGTTTATAGATAAAGTGCACATCTGAGTGGCGGAAAGGCAAAATAAAATCCCCATATGACTCAAGATTGACACAGGTGGTGGCGCACCGTTCCACTGTTAGATCCAAACAGGATCTACACGGTTGGGTCATCAGGTGGAAGCCTTACCTGCAATCTCATTGCAAAAGCCAATATCTGCAAATACACTGCATTCAATAACCAAATTCTGGATGCCAATACCGGGCAGTCAGTCAGAATTTGGTGGCAACAACTGTGACACGAAATATACCTCAAAATACAACTTCTAAAAGGACCCTCACACTCAACAAGGCCTTCAACCACTTGACTTTACGCTTGTCTTCCTACTGTACCTCCTGGTTGCAATTGTGGAACCATCACGGTTTGGTTATGTGTAAGGGATTCTGTGTCTGGTGTTTGTGAGGTTTAGTTTTCCCAGATTTGACCTAAAACTGTACTGCAATGATCATAGACTCGTCCTGGTCTCTTTATGAACCATTTTTACTGGTTAACTCATCAAAACAAACTCCAATAAAGTTCAACTGAACCAGAAAGGCCTTTCAGTAAAATGATATTGATTGTAATCACTTTTTGCCAATGGGAAAACAACATTTTACTGTCACGGTTCTGCCTGGTTTAGTTTTGTTTTCTGGTGTTATTATTTGGGTTTTCTCCTGTCTTTTGTTCCCTCTGTCTCTCACCTGCCACGCCCCCACTCTCAGTCATCCTCAGTTATTGCCCTCAGCTGTTTCTACTCACCTGTTTGCACCCGGCTGCCAGTCACTCGCCCAGCTGTCCTTACTTTAGTCCTTAGTCACACTCCTTATTATACCTCCTTCACCAGTCACTCTCTGTTGTATCGTCTGTTCCCTGTGTTTCTTCTTGGCTGTGTACCTCCGTGTTGGTCCCCTGTGTTGTTTCTCCTGCAACTACTCACCTTCCTGTGCATCGCTCATCAGCTCCGGTCATGCTCGGTTCTGGTCTCCTGTCCCTTCTGTAGTTCATTTCCGGTCTGTGTCCCCTCTAGTGAGTGTTTCTTTTGGTCTCAATCTGGTTTTGTTTCTTCTCTTGTCTATTTGTGGTGTCTTGTCTTCTGGTTACCAGTGTTAGTGTTCTCCGAGCCTCAGTTTATCTTTTGAGTCTCGTTTCATTCTGCCGGATTACAGTTCACTTTTTCTTAATCGTTGCCAGTCCTTTTTTTTTTTTTTTTTTTTTTAGTTCAGTTCTTATTTGGTGTTTTGTTTTCTTAGTAGGTTTTTGTTTTCTTAGTAGTTTTTTTCCTCTGTATGGAGTGACTTTCAGTTTGCCCTGTACACCTGTTTATTTCTTGTCATTAAAATTCCCTTTAGTTCAGTGTTCTGTGTGTTTGAGTGCGGTCTTGGGTCCGCCCCCTTCTCCACAACCTTACATTTAATGGTTAGACTGGTCCTAGAGAGGTGTTCAGAGTGGTAAAAATGGACTGGATGGTTTATACTCCAGACAGCCAGAAAAATGACTCATTAAAATGACAATTTTAGTGTAGTGAAACTGATGTAGACATAGGAATCTTTACAAACATAAATATACATATATACTGTATATGTTGCCTTTGAATTGCTTGAGTCGTGGTTTCATGACCTAATCTTATCGTTACGACGAGGACCGATTTAAACCATTTTACATCCTCAACCTCAGCCACCCTGCATTGGGACACTCAGGACAATTCAGAAACGGTTTTTACCCCAGTGCTATCAGACTATTCAACACACAGTAACACATCTGTGTTTTTTTTTGTGCAATAAATCTGTTTTCTCATATTACGTGCAATACTGTAACACACAACACTTTACACTGCACTGACACTGTACGTCTATGCAACCTGCAGCTAAGACTGGGTTTATTAATTGTTGCCACACTGTCTTATGGTCTGTCTGCGAAGATGACGTTCAAGTAATTTCATTGTGCTCTGTACACTGTACTCTATACATATAATAAACTTGAATCTTGAATCTACATGACAACTGCTTCATTTGACTTTAATTCAATTATTATAGACATACCTTCCCTTTTAGCACTTGAAGACAAATTGATACCGAAAAAAAGCAGCTGTAGTCTGTAAACTATACGATATGTCTTTAACAATCTTATGGTTTTTGAATGGCATGGCCACCTGTAGAGACTGTGCCGTTTAAACATCCTATTCACTGGTATGTTAAAATTTGTCTCACAAGTCTCCTCCAAATCAGAGATGAGGGGTATTTGTAAATGTTTTCCCATTCCCATTGTTTTATTTTTATGTCAGGCTGGTTGGGTCCAGAATCTTTAAATCAGAGCTTTTTCATATGTTGAACGGTTCAGTTTTTATCAACTGAATTTGTATTATCCAGGACAAAAAAATGATTCCTCCAGCTGACTGTCGAGGTGAATATAGCTGTGACGTCAGTCTTGTGGGTGGGCTTGCACCAGTTATAGCGTGAATCTATGGTAAAGATTTGTGTGCCCCAAAGGAACTGGAAATACATCACATGACCGTTAAGTCGCACTAAATGAGTGAGAGTTAAACTACACTTTAATGAACATTATACAGTACACAGTACTCATGCGCTGTATAATGCTGTTTATTTAATTTTTCATGTTTTGTAAAATTATTTTATGTGATTTCTATCGTCCTTTAACCTATGATATCTATTCTTCTTCATGTGAGGTGCCCCAGTGCCCTCTATTGACGGGCTGCCACTGCCTGCAACATTGTTCAGCATGATTGGTTTGGTGGCGGATCTGGGGAGGCATAGCCATGGAGGGACGCACAGACCTGTACAGGATAGACGATGGCACCCTGACTACCATTAGGTATTGGGATGAAATCCTTAGACCCATTGTTAGACCCTTTGCTGGTGCAGTGGGTCCTGGGTTCCTCCTGGTGCATGATAATGCCCGGCCTCATGTATGCATGCAGTTCCTGGAGGATGAAGGAATTGATACCATTGACTGGCCTCCACGCTCGCCTGACTTAAAACCAACAGAACATCTCTGGAACATCATGTTCATCCTGGGGTCCATCTGACCCTGCCAGCACCTCAACCTGTCCAGGAGCTCAGTGATGCCCGGGTCAAGATCTGGGAGGAGATACCCCAGGACACCATCCATTATCTCATAAGGAGCAACCCCCAACGTTGTCAGACTTGCATACAACAACGTGGGGGCCAGACGAACTACTGAATACCATTTTGAGTTGCTGCAATGACATTTTAGCAAACTGGAACCTGCTGCATCAGTTTTTTAGTTTAAATTTCTTGGTGACTTAAGCCCTCTGCAGGTTGATAATTTTCACAGTGATAGAATTTATAGACAATAGCAGCAATGAAGCAATTGAACACATTTTGCAAAAACTTTTTTAAATACCAGAGTTTTGATAGTTTTCATAGCATTGACATCTAGGAAACTGTCCCCATATTTGAGTACAGATGATTGGGAGAGACCAGAAAAGGAGAAATGTTAACATAGATCACACATGACTGTCAGTCTATAGTGGCATCCGGTACCTGGAGGGTGTGTGTGGATCAGTTGTTGCTACGTTCTTGCATTATTTACTGTAACAGTTAAGTGTGTTAATTGTATTTAGTAGGACCCATTGTATAGAAACAAACGAAAAACACATATTATCCATATATGGATAATAAATTTTTCAGTTAGAATTGTGAATTTTACTTCTACTACTGTTTCATATTACAAAGTATCTGTACAGTACTGATTAATTTCTACATGTCCTGTATTGAAGGACTTAACAAATAGTCCATGTTAGGAGCCATTACTGATTGACTGGAGGGCACAGCACAATGTCAGGGCCAAAGAGGGACAGGGACAGGGTATGCAGAGTTGGAAGAACATTGCATACTTGTACCTGGAAGATGACTTAAACTCTATAGGTGAGAAAAGCACAACAATTTTCCACTAAAAATAATGTCCCACATCTAAAATCCTACTGAAGCAAAAGTACAAAAGTATTATAAGCTACAAATACCTAAATTATCAAATGCAGAAAATATGGTGACTAATATATTAACAGAGTTGCAATCAAAATTATGACGTTTGCACATTAACTACTGATGAGCTAGAATTTTTATAGTTCACGTTTATATGAGTTGAGTAAAAGCATATTGCTGATAAAAATGTTAAATGTAATCGTTCCAAATAGAATATATTTTGTAATACAATGATGTCATAATTATTCACACACAAATTGTTATGAATATAAAAAAAGGTATTGGGACCTCTATTGCAAAGGAGCTATCTCATAGGTTAAGAGAATAAATTATTTCAGCCCACACCAAAAAGGTAATGTTTACAAAAAGACTTATTAAGATTAAAGACAAGCATTAGGGACAGGAAACTTTCACTCCCACCCAAATGCTAAATAAACTTACAACTAAATAAAGATATTTAATAATATTTATTGTATTAAACCTCACACAAACAGTATAAAATCCCTAATCACTATCCAAGCAGCCGATCTCATTCTAAACTGAACATTCCTTACTCATTAAAAACATCAACTTTAATATTACTTAAAACCACCATAAGGATATATGGTGACATTAACTCTACCTGCTGTGTCGATCTCCCACACGCACAGTTCTACGTCTCTAATTCCCATTGCTTAAAAAGTTGTGTGGCCACACTGCAAAATTCAAAACATTACAATGTTAAAACAAGGACAGGCTTCAATTTTAATAAAACATACAACTCACAGAGCCTCTAACATCTTACCCCCATCGAACTCTCACTCAGCTCAACATGAGACTAGCGTCCTCACTGGTCTCTCACAGACCAGTGAGGACGCTCAAGACACCTAATCATCTTTAACCACTCCACTGCCAATCAGGGAGCCGACAGCAAAAAACCCACCAGGTGCCACTGGTTACACTTACAAGACATTTCAAATATGAGGACTTGCATGCTTTGAAAGCCTAGCTGCACTTTATTCATGACTAAGAAGCACATAAAGTTTAACAGTTTTCCAACAGAACAATGACCCCAAATACACCTCCAGGTTGTGTAAGAACCATTTGTTCAAGGAGAGTGATGGAGTGCTGCATCACATGACCTGGCCTTCACAAATTTCTTCTTTTTTCAGCTTCACACCAACCACCTGCATGTCCTCCTTCAGTACATCCATGAATCTCATCTGAGGTCTTCCTCTTTTCCTCCTGCCTGGTAGCTGCATACTCAACATCCTTTGTCCAGTATATTTACTATCCTTCTTCTGCACATGTTCAAATCATCTCAACCTTGCCTCTCTAACTTTGTCTCTCTAACATGAGCTGTCCCTCTGATGTACTAATTTCTAATTCTGTCCTTCCTGGTCACTCCCAATGAAAATCTTAACATCTTCAGCTCTGCCACCTCCAACTTGGCCTTCTGTTTTTTTGTTAGTGCCACTGTCTCCAAACCATACATCATAGCAGGTCTCACTACCACTTTGTAAATCTTCCCTTTCACTCTTGCTGCTATCCTTCTGTCACACATCACCCCTGACACTTGTCTCCATCCACTCCACCCTGCCTGCACTTTCTTCTTCACCTCTCTTGTGCTCTGTTTATTACTTTGTATGGTTGACCCCAAGTATTTAAAGTCATCTACCTTCACTATGTCTTCTCCTTGCATGATCACCTTACCGCCTGTCTCCCTCTCATTCACATACATGTACACTGTCTTGCTTCTATTGACTTTTATTCCTCTCCAGAGCATACCTCCACCTCGCCAGGCTCTCGTCTACCTGCTCCCTACTCTTACTACAGATCACAATGTCATCTGAAAACATCATAGTCCATGGAGACTCCTTTTTGATCTCATCAGAACCTACCTATCTAATCCTACCCCCATTTTGAACCCATCTGTCACACCTACTGAACACCTCACCACTGTCTCGCTGTGCTCATACATGTCCTGCACCATCCTCACATACTTCTTCGCAACTCCTGACTTCCTCATACAGCACCACAGTTCCTCTCTTGGTACCCTATCATAAGCTTTCTCTAGATCCACAAAGATCTCACTACAGTGAGGTTTTGCTTCACGCCACTTGGCTGTTTCATAGCTCCCATTAGGACTGGTTTATAGCTTCTCTGCCTCCTCACTCCTTCATCTGTCACTTTTTTACACACATACACACAGTGGCCCCAGTTTATAGAACAAGTCATGTTTTCTTAACAGCTTCCCTGACCTACAACCACAGCAGCAGTAGTCATGAATTAAGCCCATTTAATAATAATAAGTGATACTTTATTGATCCCCTCGGGGAAATTGTTGTTTGGACAGCTGCTAGACCTGTGTCAGCACTGCTACAGGGTTTCAGTGTCTTGTCCGAGGACACCTCAACATGTAGCCTGGTGGGACTGGGAAATGAACCGCTCACTCTCGGGTTTGAAGACAACAGCTCTACCCACTGGGCTATCATGCCGCCCCAAACATGCGACCGTGGCAAGACTCGAACCTGCAATCACCTTATCGATTAGGCCAGATACCTATATGTGTCATTTAATGATGGTAGAGAAAGAGGAACAACATGTGGAGCTGAGGCAGGGACTAAAATGCATTTCAACACTGTACTTTAACCAACCATTAAATTTAGGCACAAAAATTCTATCTTTGAGTAGCTTTGGATTTGAAATAACAACAGTATGTTATAGGATGTGGTTAACGTTGTGCAGTTGTCATGGTTATAACATACTGTAGGTTTTACACAGCTTCAACATGGTTTCCTCCAAAAATATGCTGGGTTATGTGAACTATCCATCCATGCCAATCTCCCAACCCTGAAAAATCAATTTCTATACAATTAAATTTCAGTGTTGTATTGATTCTCCAAATGTATTTTTCACTTTAGACCAGGAAATAGCCTAAATTTACCTTCTGCAAGATCACTTGATCATAATTGTAATAGAATGTTCACAAAGCACATGCAGCCAAAATATGTGTAATTTTGTGATTTACATGTTATAGTTTATACATACATACATACACCTTTGGTCATATATAAACTGATAAAAAAAATTAAAGGAACACTTTTTAATTAGAGTTTAATATCAAGTCATTTAAACTTCTGATATTGATCTGATCAGTTATTTAGCAGAGGGGGTTGTTAATCAGTGTCAGCTGTTTTGGTGTTAATGAAATTAACAACAGGTTCACTAAAGGGGAAACAATGAGATGACCCCTAAAACAGGAAGATAGATATTTTTTCCTCCTCATCTTTTTTTGGCTGCTTTTCAGTACTTTTGCATTTAACTAGGGCCAGTATCACTACTGGTAGCATGAGGCCATACCTGGACCCTACAGAGGTTGCACAGACAGTCCAACTCCACCAAGATGGCACATTAATACGTGCCATTGCCAGACAGGCAAGAGCATGCAGGACATTCCAGGAGACAGACAGTTACTCTAGGAGAGCTGGACAGGGTCGTCAAAGGTCCTTAACCCATCAGCAGGACCGGCATCTGCTCCTTTGTGCAAGGAGGAACAGGATGAGTACTGCCAGAGAAATGCAAAGTGAGTGGGCCACTGGGGGAATGTCTCTGACCAAACCATTAGAACTGGCAGGTTCGGCACTGGTGCCTTGTGCTTTTTACAGATGAGAGCAGGTTCACTCTGAGCTCATGTGATAGACGTGAAAGGGTCTGGAGAAGGTGGTGGTGGTGATGGTTCAGTGTTGGTCTGGGAAGCCATATCCATGGAGGGACGCACAGACCTGTACAGGATAGATGATGGCACCGTGACTGCCATTAGGTATCAGGATGAAATCCCATTGTTAGACCCTTTGCTGGTGCAAAGTGGGTCCTGACTCATGTGGCAAGAGTATACAGGCAGTTCCTGGAGGATGAAGGAATAGATACCATCATCTGGCCTCCATGGTCACCTGACCTACATCCAATAGAACATCTCTGGGACATCATGTTTAAGTCCATCCTACACCACCAGGTTACACCTCAGACTGTCCAGGAGCTCAGTGATGCCCTGTTCAGGATCTGGGAGGAGATACCCCACATACCTAACACATTACCCATTTCATATCAGTATGGATATCAAGCATGATTTTTTTTTTCCAATTCAGATCTGATATGTTTTCAAAGTGTTCCTTTAATTTTTTTGAGCAGTATATATATATTATATTCATATGCTATTGTTGTTTGTAATAACCTGTTGGTACAAAAGACATAGGCTTGTATTTTACAAGAGGTCACCCTCCTCACAGTGCCCTGAGATGAACATTATTGTAATCTGTTGATAGATCAGCCTAACAATAGCTTAAATCTTAGAAACAAACTCCTGGAAGAATGCATAGGAAGTCCTACATAAAGACTAGACAGAGTTGTGTTGTCAGTGTAGTGCAATATGTAGATATCATCATATTGTAAATATGTATATTTTGTAGCACACAGGCAAAGGAAATGAAACAACTTACAAACATGAGTTGTGGAATCTGCTTGTCTGTTCAAGTGACACCTGCAGAGTTCTGGGTATGTGAATGCTTAGGTGGGCAGTTTTTTTTTTGTTTTATTTACAACTTGATAACTCTAGAGAAGTGTCTGTCACACCATATTCACCATGATACCTCTAGTTATGTTTATCTGAAGTGAATCATATTTTTGTATTTTTTAAGCTGAGAAATGTTCTCTCTCTGTCTGGTCTCTCGCCGATTTTTCTCATTTGACAATACTGGTGGCAACAATGAAGGGAAAAAAGAAGGGTGAAGAGCAGAAAAAGAAAGGGAAGTATTAGAGGGAAGACACACGTGCATATATGATGTGTGTGCGTGTGTGTGTGTGTGTGTGTGTGTGTGTGTGTGTGTGTGTGTGTGTGTGTGTGTGTGTGTGTGTGTGT
>JAUBNQ010000012.1:25761705-25772184 GCA_032353495.1 Ctenopoma kingsleyae
CACACCTTGCAATAATGTTTAAAGTTTAAGTATGCATGATAGGAGATATGTGATGTTAGTTACCTAAAATGATTTATTTTTTTAATTTTTTTTTATGAGGGGGGACCCTGCATATATTGGTATCAGTTTATATCAGTATCGGAAATTAAGAGTTAGACTATATCGGTATATCGGATATTGGTAATAAAGCCAATATCAAACATCCCTAGTTTAAAATGATCAAACGTATAAAATTTATGCTTCAGAATAAAGAAAATCTAAATAATTCTTAATACAAATATTTATGTTTATCATAATTGTCAGCCACATCAAAAGGGGCTTTTGATGCATTTTCTGTAGATTAATGTTTGTATGTAGTTTCAGTTTCAGTCGTTTCACTCTAATCATGAGACTCTGTGTCCTTTATTTAGTAGCAGACAGGCAGTTTAAACAGCTCTTGTTGATCATGTCTTTAAAGACAATGAATGCAATGTGTCTTCTTCCTTAGCCCTGGAAGTGTACCAACTATCACTAGGACAACAAGGCAGCCAGAGGGTGTAACATGATCCACCAGATCCAATTAGGCATATGGGATAGGATTAGATTTGAATTGGTGTGATTGCATTAAGGATAGATTAGGTTTATTGCATTATTAGCTTTGGAAGGGCAAGACATCTGAGCTCCAGACAATTGGGGGGTGGGAGTGGGGTGCTGTGCAGGTTTAGCTCATCTGTTAAAAGCAGAGAAAAAGAGGAAACACAATCAAATAGGAAATGATAAAAACACACCTTCAATTTCCAGACCTGTCTCACACAAATTATGTTTATTTGCAACTAATCTGAAACAGCAATTTACATACACTTGCAACATTTATTGCCTTTAATATCAACACTGGAGGCCAGGGTTCACAGTGTATCTCGAACCACCAGTCAGTGATGGCATTTATAATATTTAACCATGACCAATCCATTTTCTAGACTAATGGTTTTATTTTTACCATAACTACTGTATTTCTGATCTCTACCTTAAGCTGTGCAGACACTGTATGGATTTGCCCCGATTATAGCCAATTTTCTGCCCCTTTGAGCAGGAACCCAGTATCCAACCAGAAGATCAAGAATCTTGCACTGGTATGACTGGTTGGATTTTTTGTTGACTGCCTTGCAGTGTGAGCAGTTCCACGGTCAAATTTCACCACGTGGCTGCTATAATATAGAACACAACCTTGCTGGAGAACAGAGCTTCACATCATGGCCACGGATTAAATCACGTACTGTTAACATTTCACATATCAAGTGCAATATAAGTCTTATCATATATTTAACTTTTTTATAATAAGAGCTACTTAAAATAAGCTTAAATAAGTGTAGTCCAATTTTATATTGGATGGGTTGCCATGCAATTATGCACACATTTATGGTCTCCCCAGGATGAATCCTTCTCACTTTAGTGATCCCCTGAAATTGAGACTTTTTGGTTATGACTGACTGACATTATCATTTATAAGGCCATTTATGGTGTTTTAAGATTTCAAATAATTGTTGAACATACAGCTTTATAATAGCTTTAGCTATCCATCCATCCATCCATCATCTTAACCACTTGTCCTTGCAAGGTTCACAGGAGTGCTGGAGCCTATCTCAACTGTCATAGGTCGAGAGGCAGCGTACACCCTGGACGGGTCGCCAGTCTCTCGCAGGACTGACACATAGAAACATACAACCATCCACACTCACACTGACACCTACGGACAATTTAGAGTCACCAATAAACCTAACTTGCATGTTACTGGACGTTGGGAGGAAGCCGGAGCAGCCGGAGAAAACCCACACTGAAACAGGGAGAACATGCAAACTGCCACACAGAAAAGCACCCGACTGACCTGTGGATTCAAACCCAGGTGGTCAGAACCCTTCATGCTGTGAGGTGACAGCGCTAACTATTACACCACCGTGCCACCCCAGCTTTAGCTTTAATAGCTGCTAAATCACATCACAATTTACAAATTGTTGATTCACAGCCTTAGATATCAGTCAGTTTTCCCTTTTACAGTTTCATATTGTTTCGTAAGCACAACATGCAACATCACAGAAACCCGCAGAGGCCCAGAATGATTGTCGTGGTGATTAAAAAATTTAAAGCATCTCACTATCTTCTTAAGTCAGGCAACGTGTTCTCCTGTTAAGTTGATTATCTTGTTACTGCATTACATATTGTTATCTTGAGGTAAGTAATTTTCTCAGCGTAATGACATAATGAACTCATTATGTCAGGTAAATGAATGTTGTTTTCGAGCGATAACAAGAGAATTCACCTCTGATCTTCACAAAACAGCTCCGTGTTCTCAGGCTTATGTAGAAGCTGATACGGCTGCTTAAAGATAAGTTATATATACTCCTATTGGTTTGATCTCATAAATTACAGTTGGAATCAAATGCAGAGAACATTTTTGCGGGTTTGGTTAGCAGACGTACACACACAGACATTTTTGCATGTGAAAATACATTTAACAGAAATAAGGTGGACTCTGTAATAGGTGACACTTACCAATATCAGCAACAGTTGTTAAGATGTCAAAAAATTTTTTCAGTTTAGTACATTTTAATATCTGTAGTGCAAGAAGTAAATGTGTGTAATGTCTAATTGTAGGGATGCATATAATTGCACATGGGTCACAGCTTGTCTACCTCCCTTAATTACTGACATCTTCCAACACAGCAGGGGACTTCTGAGCTACTGTATACCACAGATTCTTTGTGAAGAGACTATAGAGTGTCTTTGCATCCTAGACTATGGGTCTTGACACCTTTGATGGATCTCAGGATGGAATGAATGGCACTTTAAAAAAATAAAAATAAATGTAACTTCATATAAATGTTTGTTGCTGTAGCTGAGTTGTCTTAATAACCCCCTTAATAAAGACCATAACAAAAGGGTTAATACAGGACAAATGACATGAAACAGAAGAATAAGAACACAAAAAGATAAAGGGATAAGTGGCAGAAGAACAACTGTATGTAAAGCAGTCATAAGCAACAGAGTAAGTGTGATTTTCAGCCTCAGCTGCTCTTTGTTCACCTGATCTACAGTGACTTCAAATGTCTGCCTTCCAAGTCTTCAGTGTTTATGAGTTGTGAATTAGTGTCTGTCTGACCACAAATCCTGACAACATCATAACATAACTGCTTTTGATCTGCTAACTGGCTGCGCCACTTGTGTACAGAAGCTTCACCTTTCACCTCACAGCTTTACATCCTCTATGATAGAGCTCGCTGGCACCGATTAAGACAGGGGGCTATAATAATCTAATGTCCACATGAGCACACACACACACACACACAACCATTTACGGGCCCCAACAAGCCACTAAATGACCCTGATGGATAGGTGTGGGAGAGCTGCCTCATTTTCTCTCCTGGACCATAAAGGGCTACTTGGCCATTTTCAGCAGCCCACTGGTCAAACAGCCATCTATCTCACCTTCACAGCACCATAAATCTGCCTGCTCCTTTAGGCAGCCCCTCTGCCTTATTTGCTCGCTCTCTCTGCCTCTCTCACAATCACTGTCACTCTCTCTTTCTTTATATATGTCTCTTTATCTTGTTCCGGTTCCGTCTGCGTTCTAGCTTAATGATGCTGGGGAGTTAGCCAACATATATCATGGAGGAGTTTTGCTTATTAAGATATTTCACGAAAGAGGGACAGTTATGGAGATTCAAGTAATCTTTTTGATTCAATTTAATCTATTCCTGCAGCTCTAAAAATGCCTTTTCTGACAATTAAGTGAAAATAATTTGTTACAACTTTATTTTTATAGTTTGGCCTTTATTTCTGTCTGTAATTATAATGTCCCAGACACTCAGAATTGCTCATCCCAACCAAAAGCATTTCAGCTGCCAGACAGTTCCCAGCTGGCTTCCAGCCACTGGAAGTCTCCTTACCTCTTTCTGCAGCCTGATGACACATGTCTAGATTCCACAGTAAACTGCACTCCAACACCCTTCGTGGATTTGCAGAATGTCACTATTAGATGCTTCTTTGTTCACAAATAAGTAATTGCAAGATGTGCATTGATGTACTGTAGATACCAGTGATGGACAAAGTAGTCAGATCTGGTGGTTTTGCTACATAAAAGCAGCAACACCACAGCATAGAAGTACTCTGTTACATGTAAAAGCTCTGTATTTGAAATGTCACTTATGTAAAATCACAACACCATTATTTGCATAATATGACACTTTATATATATATTACATTATATGCTGCTGTGTAGTTTGTGAATTTCCCCCCACGGGAATGCATATTTTTCATCATAACATGTTGTAATACATTATAATTTAGTATATTTTGTATTATTAATCTTAATCTGCATATATTATCTGTCGGGCAAATGGTGTGGCATCAAACCACAATGTAGATAAAAGAGGGAAATACTCAAGTAAAGCACATGTACCTGAAAATTGTACAGTACTTTAGCGCAGTAATTGGGTGATTTGATTTCCATGACTGACAGTACGACATAAAAGGTAGTATAGACACCGCATCTCCACTGCGATTTGGTCACAGCTCCCTTGCAGTTTTGTTGCTGTGATAAGTTTGCAGAAGTCTAGAAGAATACATAGAACATGATTAAAGCTGTGGTACAAGTTGTGAAAAGTTCACAGCTAAGAAAACAGACAGGTCAAGAAACATAAACAGTGGGGTGCCGCCATGACTCTGGGTCATGTCTCCAACTTCGCCTCCAGTTCAGATCTGACAAAGTGTCTTTGTTGCATCTCTTTCCCTCATATTTTCTGTCATATGTTTGTTATCGCTATGTAAAAAGCACAGAATCCCTGCTACAAAAAAGGGAAATGTAACATTGGTAAGTCTATTCATAATGATCACCAAAACTATGAAGATAATAATATAAACACACAGGTTAAAGAAAATACAAGAAATGTATTTTCCTCTTACTGTAAATGTATGAATTTGACTGTATCTTTACTTATTTTATTTTAGGTTAATTTAACATGGCAAAATTAAGCCACGGTTCTGGAGAAAACAACTGTTGTCTGAAACAGACAGAGGTTGCACGTTCCATGTACTGAAGCACACAGTGCAGAGAAAGCGGTAAAGAAAGCGAAATAGAGCAGTTCCTGGACAAGGAGGGAGCAGAGGAAATGAGCAGTCAGATTTATAGGCATCCAGGGTATATGGCTGAATGGATACAGCACTTTATGGTGTGAGGAGGAATACAAAGATGGATTTCTTTCAGACAGCCAACAGGTTTTCTTTGCTCGGCCTTTATTTCCCACATATGTTACATAGTGTCTACCCATAAGATAACTGCTACAGCACAAATCAAAAGGGAAAGGAGAAAAATAGTTTCCATGACAGTGTACAGCGTGTTAGTAGTAATCAGGCCAATGCTACAGAACATAGCCTGTTTTATTATTATTATTATAATAAACTAACATTAAACCGTTTGCTAATTAAATTTATTGTTACTTTTTAAACTATCTGGTTATTATCATTATCACAAATTTGTAATTGTAGGTCAGGTGATCGCTGATTTAAGAGTCCTTAATTCCCCAAATCCTTGGGGCGGCTGTGGATCAGGAGGTAGATTGTAGGATTGTAGGATCGGTGGTTCGATTCCTGGCTCCTCCTGTCATATGTTGAAGTGCCTTTGGGCAAGACACTGAACACCCGGTGTGTCAGGTCAGCTGCATAGCAGCTCTGCCATCGGTGTGCGAGTGTGTGCGTGTGCTTGTGCATGTGAATGGGTGAATGAGAAGCAGTGTAAAGCGTCTCACAAAGTCTCACAACAACACAGGATTTTTGTTATCTGTTGTTGTGGAATATTATAATATTTATATTTACAGTTTTGCTTGTATTCCTAAGGAAAAATGTGGCCTCAGTTTCATTCATTAATCAGCGTCTGTTCACCTCCATGTTGTCTGAAAGTGAGTCCTGACAAACAAATTGTTGGCGTGACATAACCAATATAATGGCTTCCTTCTTTTGGGCTCTCTGGCTTCCTGTTCCCTCAAAGTTTTGCACTATCAATATGGTATTTATTTATTTATTTATCTTTGTGAACACTCAGCTAAATGCAGTCATTGTTGATTCAGGTATTGTGGACCCTTTGTTTGATCAGTTTATCATTATGTGAGAAACGTGTCTGTGACTGTACTGTCTGCTACACTGAGCACAACCACACAGCCGCTGATGTGTTATGTTTCATTACATGACTACACCCGTGGTCATCTCATTTCCAGTTCTGGGAGCTGCACATTTTCTAAACATCCTTTTAGTCAGGGATACTTTTGCCTCTTATTACAACTCTAATTATGTTGTCTGGCACCGTCCACTCAGGCTGCTTGTATGCCTGTTTTCCTCCAGCAAACATACTTTCATAGGGTTTTGGTTATGCATGACTACAGCCTTTAGGGAGTGTGAAAGGCTTCCACTCTCACGCTCTCCCACCCAGAAAAAATAAATCCTCTTCCCAGAAGAAGATGGCGAAGCTGGGCTCTGACCCTGCAGGTTGTTTGTAAGACGGTGTGACAGCAGAGCCACCAAGAGACGCGATAAAAGCTTGACATGACCGGCATCATGCTGAACGATGAAGCAGCCCTCCTTCTGTAAATGTGAATGTTGATAGTTTGTAGCTATGTGAGCTGTGTAAGCAGGTATGAACAGTCGGCTACTATAGAGCTCCACTGAATCTAACCATGGCAATTACACATACTGCATAAGCATATGTCTTTGAAAGTCAATATCCACTTTGGAATGTATACATTTACTGTAGTTTGATTTTTATATTGTTAAAACCGTTCATGTTAATGTTTTTTTGTGTATAGAAACATTCAATCCATCCATCTATTGTCCTAACCACTTTTCCTGTTAACGGTCGCAGGGGGGCTGGAGCCTATCCCACCTACTATTAGCTGAGAGGAGGGGTTTATAGACAGGTCACCTGTCTATCACAGGGCTGACATATAGAAACATACAAAGACAGACATTCACACCTACACAGCAATGTAGAGTCACCAACTAATCTAAGTATTTGTATCTGTCACCCATCGCGTCACACCCTAAATGCAGCTTGAAACCAAGCAGCTACTGTCATGTTTGTTCTTTCCTTAATTACATTTTTAATGAAATATTTCAATATGTAACTGGTGCCAGAAAATGAAACTAAAGAAAATGATTTTATTCAGGATCCTACAGCATGAGGAAATAATACATTTCAGCTTTTTTTTTTTTTCACATCACTTCAACTATTGTTGTCTCAGAGTCTCAGCCCAACTCCAAATCCTCATCTGTGATTTCTCTTCAGCAGGCATTTGCAATAAAATCTGAAATCTCTTTAATGTAAGCCTGCCTGGATATGAGTGCATCTGCTCAACGTCTGAAATGTAAAACTCTGGGCTCAGACTGAAGTGTGTCTGCAGCCAGAGTGATGTCGCTCAGGGTTTAACCATGTGTCTTGGGTTGTTTGACAACTCCGCGGGATAAGAGACGGCCATGTATGAACAATATTAGGCCATAAGGAGCCAGTGTGATTACATTTAATTAACTGTTGCTTCATCTGGGTCTGATTACTGACCAGATGCTAATGAAGTGTAGGATAGTGTCTCTGCCAGGTGTGTGTACGGCATGTGTGTGTCTATAGTAGAGATTATCCATCTGTAAGATAATTGTGTTTATGTCAGTGTGAGCAAGGTTCTGGGTGTGCAGCAGTACTGAGTGTGTGTATTATTCTGTACTGTGACTCTTTGTGTGCATTGATTTTTGAAATCTATTTTCCACAAATGTGACTTGATGTCTTTTTTTTCTTCCTCTTCAGCTCCTTTACACTTAACAACACATTCATATTACACAGAGTTCAAATCAAATGCACTTCGAAGGTTGAATCCTTACAGTAGGGTTACAGTATATATTTCTAAAACCTGGGAAATTCATTGTGTATATAGTTTAAATAAGGTGTATATAAGGTAGTGATCAGCTAAAATGTCTTCTAAGATTCTATAAATAAATATAACATGAGATATTTCTCACAGAGGTTTGCTCTGTAAGGAAAACGGTTACAATGGAAACAAATAGACTAATTACACTGAAATACACTTAAACTCTAATACACATATAACTGCACATAAGCTATAAAGAAGAATGAACTGAGGAGGATAAGATGGCAATGTTGCTTTTTGACCATAGGAATAAAGACAAATATTCGTAAACTTAAAAATCTGGTGAGATTTTTCTTGTCAACAAATCCCACGTGTACACGTAATGAACATATCCTACTAACAAGTGGCCAGAATTACTCATGCATCAAATATGCTACTGCCACTAAAAATGGTCTCCAATAACAAAATGAAGTCTACTTTATGTTTGGCACATTATTTGATGTTGCTTGTGGGCTTGTAAATATAATGTGTGTAATGTTATGATTAGTGTTTCTTTAGGTTTTGCTCATGTGTTGACAGAAGATATGTTTAGTACTGCATGTTCAGTACTGTGTCTTGCGGTGTCTTGAAATCCCATGTTGAGCGGGCCAGTCGATGGTGGACAGGTGTCAGCATGGGAAAAATGTAATGCTGCTCATGACAACTGTCAGAACACACAGTGAATCACAGTTTGCAGACTATGGGTCTGTGTAGCTGCAGACTGGAAAGAGTGGCCCTGCTGACCTCTGGCCACCACAACATTAAAACCATCAGGTGGTATTAAAATAGTAACGCTATGAGCAGTGTGATCTGTGTTTATTTGACACAGAAATAAGAGTAAAAAATAGAGTAAAACCAGTCTCATATTTAGGGGAAACTGCTGTGTTTTTTTTGTCAAATCATGTGTTAATGGTGATGCTGCTACTGCTTTGTGTAAGTCAGTTTATGTGCAGTTACGTATTTCACCAGCAGAGGGAGCTCTGGCTATGTACACACTGCAGGAACAGTAGAGTGGACGAGGTGTGTGTTTGTGTGTATGTGCATTCATGTGTCTGAACTTAAAATCATGCCTACGTGACTATGTGCAATGAGTGCATGCATGTGCATGACTGTATGGAAATTTCAATACGCTGTGCTCTTTGTGTGTGACTGCTTTTGTGTGTGTACGTATGTGTGTGTGTGTATGTGTGTGTTTGTGAAAGGGAGGAGTGAATTCTTGGAACCAGTCCAACATAGTAATACCTTTACTTCTGGCCGCTTCTCGCAGCAGTCCAGAGAGAAAGGAGAGAAAGAGAGTGGTTGCTTTATGCTTGCTGTCAGCTGGTTTCCATGACGATAATAACCATAACTAGATTTCTATTTCTGTTCAGTTCGCTCCATGCGTGTTCTGTGCGAATACATGTGTATGTCCAGTTTATCTTAATTAGCTCCAATGTAAAGTTGGGCATTCAAATTTAATTAAATCATTAGACCAACGCATTTGAAGTTGGGAAATTAATATGTAACGAGTAAAATGACTTTTTTAAATTCCATAATTGTGGTGTTGTTGCTAAAGAGAGCATTAAAATAAGGAATAAATCAGACCAGTGATTTCAACTGGTGGCACACAACACACATGTGCAATAAATATGAGCTACAAATGAAACTAAATCACTACAAACAAAACAAATACATATGGATGGAAAATATATGACTTATGAAATGAATGATACTACACTATAATATGTAACACAATATAGGCCTCTCATCAATCATTTAGAAGAAGACATGGTACCACTCTCAAACATGCAGAGTATATATTGCTGTGCATAGCTAGTTAATGCTACTTTCCTTTTTAAAAAGATATGGTAGACAAGGACAAACACAGCAAACATGACAAGAAATGTCTGCATATTTGACAAGGCTTTAAATATTAATTTGATTTTTATTGCAAATGTATTCAGAAAAAGTTATTAAAGAGATGCAATCCAAAAAAAAAAAAAAAACACTGCACAACTCAAACGCAAGGTTCAAACAGTTCACATTTATTCAAAGAGATGCAGATGCAAGCAGGTAAAAAGGGAATGGCACTGGGCAAGGTCAGCAGGCCCGCAGAGGTCAGCAACAGGCAGACAAAAACACCAAAAGGGAGCAGGCGAAAAGGCAAAGTCCAAAAAAGTGGGCAGAAGGTCAAAAACTGGCAACAGAGGAAAACAGGCAGAATGCGAAACGAAAAGAAATGGAACTGGCTGGAATGCCTGCCTGCGGTAACGTGATACACAATCTGTCAGGGAACAAGTGGAAGTGGACTTCATATATAAACACACTACAAATCTCATGAGGGAATGAGGAACAGGTGTTCAGGTGGGTATGGGGAACCAGGTAGCAGGGAAAGGCAGGAAGGGTCGCGGGTTACTGAAGGGCAGGAGGCAGTGGCGGGACCTGAAACAACATGAAAGTTAGTGGAATGGCGAAGTGAGCAGAGAATGACTGTGAATGAACTGTGACACACAGGCTGCATGTTGTTTTCTTACAACAGAAGTTGATGTATATGTTCTGCAGTAATGGAGAAAGAGAGGTAGGG
>JAUBNQ010000012.1:25779969-25810613 GCA_032353495.1 Ctenopoma kingsleyae
ACTTGACATTTTTACTTGAAGTGGTTGCCTAAGGGTTTCCTTCAATCAGTGAGCCAATTACCAACGAGAAGGTAGCGTGTTACAGAGCTTCAAAAACCGAGAGGCAAGTGCCAGGCCCGCACGCCACAGCTTTGGTGACGTAATTACAGCAGTTTGTGGCCACACACAGGGCTTTGTACACTTTCCATGGGAAGCCTGAAGCTGGTCTAAGTGATATTGCTAAAAAAAAACAATAGTTTTTTATTGTCTTACAAGTTACTGTACTAATCAAAGTCAACTAATAATTACTGTGCTTGTTTTCTAGCGTGTATGCAAAGATTAGGCCACATTGTGTCTTCTGTTCATTTACAGATGCCTGTAGAAGAGCTGCAGAACAATGCCACTGACAGTTTCAAACTACGCAAGAGAAAAACCTAAAAATTCGGACATGGCAATCTGCATGATGGGATGCCACGACTTGTCCCAGATGCTGTCACTTGTCTTTGACTATGATACAATATGCAACACATGATAAAACAAGCAATCGTTGCACGTCATACGTTTTATTCTCACAATGGTCCGTGTCTGCTATTCACTCAACGTGTTTAACAGCAGTGGAAATGCTGGTGTAAACCAAACATGTTTAAGTCACTTTTACGTTCAATTCCTTCCACTCATTCTGGCCCAAAAGCAGCCGTTCAACATAAGAAACAAAAGAAGCACAATAAAGTGACAGCATTTTTCAACACAATCAATTGTCTCAGCGACAATAAAAAGAAAGGTGGAAAATACCCATACTTGTTCTGTAAAAGCTTCCAAATCAACTGTCTTTGCTTTCACAGACATAAATTAAACAACGTGCTGGCTGCCACTGGGGAAGTGGCACATTTGGTGAGTAAAGCATGTAAAAATGAGTTGAAACCCAAAGGAGCTTCTGTGGAGCGACAGCAGAGTTATCAGACCACTTCTGACTGAGCTGAATAACAGGAGACATTTGAGGCTGAAATTAAAACCGTGGTTGAGGAGGAGAATCACTGACGTGATCAGCCGACTGGATTCAAATTAGAAAATAGTAATTACAAATAATTAATCTTCAGTAATCCCCTCTGAACAGAGCTTTGGTTTACTTTAACCAACCTCTTTGCGAGTGTTACACTGCAAAGCTCCAGCTTAACATTTTGTCTTTTAGTGAATAGGGAACAAAACATAAATCACTATTTACACAATATTATATAATTATGAACTCCTAAAAATCTTACTTCACCAAAGATTTTTAGGAGTTCATAATTATATAATATTGTGTAAATAGTGATTTATGTTTTGTTCCCTGATGTGGAAATGACCTCAAACTAACCAGCCATCATTTCAGAACAAATAAAGATTAATAAGGCACATACTGTACTTATTTTCTGTCTGCAACATACAACATATTTTCTAGAATAAATCAACAACCTTATAGACAGAACCATAAAGAAATGGAAAAAAAAAAACTCTCTGATAAATGCAAGCTGTGCTCAGCTCCAGGCAACTTAATTGTGAAGAGGCGAGCCAGAAAGGGAGATGAGGAGGGGAAAAAATAAGCGAGGCAATTCATCCATTAGTTTATGAAGTTACTCTCCCTGAAGGTGTGAGGACGATTCGAGGTCACTGACACTGATTTGTGTGCGTTTGTGTGCCTGTGTGTTTTTTATAACACTGAGCTATATTCTCTGTGTGATTTGTTACTTTGCTCATAACAAGAATCTAGTTATGGCAGCAGAAACAGAAAGGTTTACAGCACTATCACATCAGCACGTGTTAGATAAGTCGTTCAATTTTTATTACTGCCTTTTGTCAGCGACTGCATGGCCCTTTGCTTGGTTTGTGTAACTGTTATTGCACAGCCTGGTGTTTCTGTTATTTAGCCTAGCTTCCCTGATGTAAATGGGGTGGACAAAATAATAGAAACACTTGTGGTTGAACAGCACATCAAACATCAACTTCTAAATGATCCTACTGTTGAATCAGCTTCGCAACAAGAACTGAACCTTATTAATATTAATAATTGATACTTTATTGATCCCCTCGGGGAAATTCTTTGTGAGGCGTCAAGAGTCAGGGTATCGGACACCTCGACATGTAGCCTGCGGGGACTGGGAATCAAACCTTAACCCTGGGTTTGAAGACGATCGCTCTACCCACTAAGCTGTCATGCCGCCCCCTTATTACCTTCACAAAGGAGGATATTTTTATTCAGTACCAATTTACTATAGCAAATTCATTTTAAGATAAACACAATGGCTCTTATATACTGTATAACTGACAATTTGCTGAGAGTGAATTTTGTTTTCCTACATTTTGGCAACTATATAATAATAACTAGCTACAAGATGACAAATATTTAGGGATTTTTAGGCACTTCAAGTCAAAAAAAAAAAATCAATAAGCCCCACCGTTGCACTGGGTGACATGGTCTATCAGTGCTATCCACACAAAATGCAAATGCACTATTGACCAGCAGTGTGAGGAAATTACTGAGCTTGTGAATTCAGTATATTATCAGAATCATGGAAACACATTAATACATGAATAATATCACCATGTATTGATCTAACCTGGGATAAAAGGTACTGTAGCAGAAGCTGCTTTTATTAGAAAAGCACTCTGCTTGGCGTTTGACTCATCATCTTCCAATAGAGCAAACCAAATAAATTTACTCGTCCACACACCCTCAGGTGAGTGCAGATAAAGGTAAAATTATGCAGCTTTAACGCTCACCTTTGACAGCAAATCAACCCCTCCGTGCATTTGCGCATCTCCCAGTTGCAGGATAATGGGATTTCACTCCATAACCACATAATTTAAAAGAGCTCTATTTTTCTACTGCAGTCTGGATGAAACGACAGTGGACTGTCTTCTTACAGTGCTGCCGCTAAAGTATAGCAGTTTCGAAGATGCGGCATAAATAAAACGTCTCTGTGGCTCCAACATGGAGGCAAAATATGCACTTAATGTAACACCTGAATATACAACAAACAGTGAGTGAAATAAAGTTAGTTTACACATAATGATTGGGTTAACTGCGTGAGAAATAAAGGTGTGCAATTGAAGTATACAAATATACAGTATATTTACATATGCCATGACCACACTCACTGCAGTTTCACAGTGTGCAGAAGACTCTTGAAAATTGACAGATGTAAGGTTTTTATCTATCAGTTTAAACAGGGGCAAAGAGCAAGCTTAACTCTGTCTTCAGCTCTAAGTTCAAAAATCCACCAACACCTCTTGTCACAGTCATATTCTTGTTTTGTGTCTCTGTTCAGTTCTTTTTCGCTTCCTTGCCTACATCACCTCATGCTCTCCGCAGGTCTCCATGTTACGTCGTTCATCTTACGTTAGTTTAGTCCCTTTCCTCACTTTCCCTCTGACCTTGTCTACGTCTGTGCCTTTAGCGTTTACTTTAGTGTGCTGGTTTTGCCTTCTCAGGGTGATTTTCTGTTATTTGCACAATCTTAAATAAAGTTGTATTGTTTTCATCCCTCTCTTGTCCTGGTCTGTGTTTGGGTCCACCATTCTGTACATGAACCTGACAGCTCTAAAGTATTGTATTACTTAATCTGTCCAGCAGCAGAAATGCAGAAATGAAACTTGTTTTTGGTCACTAGTGGGCAGGGGCAGTGTCTCCTAAATCTGTTTTTCAAACATGCACTGCATCCCTGACCTTTATCTGGACATTACCCAGAGGAGCTTTATTAAGTAGTTGGACCGGACACTGAACTGACTTTAACAGTTTACTACTACAAAGTCCGCGTAATGTCTGCTTGAGCCCATGTGGGGAATAGAGCAGACCACTGTGCAGAGAATTCAGTGAGGGAGCATGTTAACAATGTTTCTGTCATGCAAATGGTACGAAACCGATGTGCTGCAAACAAAACACTACAACTTCCTTTGTCATGCGTACCCAAGCACAATTACATGACTAAACCAAATGGAGTATTTCCAGTTGATCAATACGCTTTTGTCATGGACAATCTCCTGTTATGTGCTTCTTGTGTGAAAGAGAAACAATGTCCAGAGAATCGGGTCCAGACATTGTCTACAGTTCATATTAGAAAATGGTTTAAGAGCCTCTGCTTGTTGCTTAGTGAATAAAAAGTATTCTGTCTTTACTTTACAGACGCTTTTATCCAAAGCAACTTACAAGGAGAAGACACAAGCAATTACCATTCAGGTTCTGTAAATTCTGTCCTTGCATTGACCAAATAAAAAAAAAAATGAATCTGGTAGGTATCATCTTTCATTCATGACACACTTGCCTTTGCAAATTAGCTGTATGAAAATGTGATTTCTGGGAGCTTTAACCAGACAAGAAGGTTTGTCAGTGCTCAGAGCAGAAATGGCCATATACACCAAAAGATACCTGATGTGCGAGAAGGTCCACTGATCCACCAGGTGGACTTAATGTTGTGGCTGATTGGTGTGTATGCTGTTTTTGTCTGTATGTTTTTGTAATTTGGGTTAACTGACCCTTTTATACTTTTTTCCCCCATCAGTGCTTGTGACCAATGTTCTCATTAGACTCACAGCTCACAAATTGTAATGTGTTCTAACATGTTCTGCAGCAATAAAGTGTACTGCTTCCTCACCAGCCATTTCATTCGGTCTTTTCTTTCTCTTCCCTTCAGCACGTCTGTGTTTCTTTAACATATGCATTACTCTGATTCTTCCACCGTAGCTGCTGCAGTGAGGAATTGCAGAATAAAGCGAAGATGAGTTTACTGTTGCCGAAGGCAGTGTGTGTCTTAGTGTGTGTGTGTTTAGATAGGGGTTAATGTGTGTGTGAATGGTTCTATGTGTGTGTGTTTGGGGAGCTGCTGAATGGTAAATGTGCATAAGGGAATGCTTGTGTGCATGCACGTGTGTGTGTGTGTGAACATGAATGTTCATCGCTGAGAGATAACAGCTGTTTCACCGGGAGAGAGAGAGAGAGAGCAATTGAGAGGGAGGCAGAGAGAGGAGAGTCACAGAGAGAGGTAGAGGAAGGGAAAGAGAGAGAGATGACTCCCAGGGGCGCCTCTGGGTGCCTAATAGTCTGAGAGATTCTGTCACAAAATATTGCCTCCACTGTTCTACAGGGGAGCTTTAGGGAGATTGTGCGAGTGGAGAAAGATGAGGAGGAGTGAGGTTGAAGAGACAGAGGTTTAAGTCTCAATCTCCCTTTGTGGCTCCCAGTCCCCTCCTGGACCAATGAGGAGCTGAGGCTGTGGAGAGCTTAACATCTCATGTAAGGCCAAGTGTAATGAGACTGGCTCCCTGCTGGCACACCACGCCTTACTTAGGAACACTTCAGGGCCTTGTACACAAACTGTTTTCCCCTGCTGCTGGCTTGCCACTACAATTGCAACAACAATTGTCTCACTTATCTTACATGACTTGGAATGTTTCATTTATACATGATGCAGGTGCCAATTTGGAACATATATCTTTTCTCTCTAAAAATCTTTAAATACGTAGCTTGTGATGTATTACAAGCAGATTAGAAAATGCCATGAAAGTGCTAATCTTCAAGTATTGGTCCAATTTTGTCTTCGTCTTCATTGATTCTGTCTTCATGTTAAGCTATAATTGCTGCAGGGTTTCTGTACCGTACTTCTGATTCAGGTCAGTTTTCAGTTGGAGAGGCCAATGAAGCTTGTGTTTCTATATATAGCACTCTTTTCTCTGTCTGTGGTACGGCTCATGCAAACATAATAATTCCAGAATTGTACAATTTCTGTCTGATTGTGGGCCTAATGGTAAATCTTAGTTTGAAGCCAGATGAGGTGGAAAATCTTCATGGACCTTTTAGGTGTACTAGCAGTGTGGCACAATGGATGGCACAATGGATGGCACAATGGATGGCACGATGTCAGATCATGGCTTTGGTATATGTGATCTAGAAAAATTGAAAATGCATCAAAAGAGGTGGATAAAAAAACTAATTGTACATACATTTACACATTCAACTTTTGCAGTTACATAATACATAAAGTACACTACACTAAATGAATCAACATCTGCACTGATGGACTTGTTACAATAGAGTTCATACATGCAAAGGTTCGGAGTATGCAGAGTGAGAAATACCATTCTGGTAGGAGGTAGGGGTGGATACCCCAGGACTTTGCCACAAGACAACAGAATTTATGTGTTGAAACCCTGATCACATTAAACATTAACCATGTCCTAGAACATTAAAGAGGTACTTAACAAAAACACACCATGTGGATATCCTAACTGGGCTTTTTTGAAATCTAGGAGAAGATCGAATAAGCTACAACTGACAGGGAAGAGAACAAACGTAAAAGTGTTGTCGTCACAGCATCCCTGTACATTTCAAACCAGGCAACACACTGAGACAGAAACTGGTCCACCCCAAGGACAAAACACCCAGTGAGGAATGTACAGATCTGTACATAGGAGAAACCAAACAGCAGCTCCATAAACGCATGGCTCAACACAGAAGAGTCAGCTCATCAGGACAGGACTCCGCAGTTCACCTACATCTGAAAGACAAAGGCCACTCATTTGATGACAAAGACGTCAAAATCTTAGACCATGAGGTCGACTGGTTCAAACGAGGTGTGAGAGAAGCAGTTTGCAGCACGATTGAACGACCCTCATTAAACAGAGGAGGTGGCCTCAGGCATAATCTGTGACCCACTTACAATGCAGTTCCTGTACCCAGGCGGTTTCACAGTCATTCACTCAGGTGGTCACAGTGACATACATGAAAGCCAGAGGAGGGAACAACCCACAGGTGACCATCAAGTACTAACAACTTGAGGATCCCACAGGGTTTATAAACCTGCTACTCCTACCAGTCAGTCAGAATTGAGAAAGCCCTCTGGAATGGAGGGCGAAACGTCGTCAAGGAACTAAAACAAGTCCAGTTGCCACTGAAAAACTTTTTTTGGGATAACCATGACCTGGATGACTGAGAATCTTCAGATATTCACAAACCACCATCTTTTTACTACACCGTGTAATTTCTGTGCCTAATCCTAACCAAGTTGCTTTTGTGCATCAACATAACCAACGTCTGATGGTTACATAATTGTAACTTATTGTTTGATTGTTTCCATGACAAGGAAGGTTCAGTACACCAGCTGCTACTTTGGTGCCAGATTAATAAGATGCAATGGGAAAAACAGGAAAGCATTTGTTTATTTATTTATAGCTTTTATTCTGACTTGGGAGAGAGAGTTCATATCATCCAGGATGGTTAGTTAGTGCTAGTCTTGGAGTCACCACTTAACTTGTCACTTTTAGTCTTTTTCGAATATGAACTCCAGACAATGTCTGGAGTTGCTTTGTTTATTTTTACTTTATTTAGATCTGTGTTTTTAAACTTCTTACTTAACTTTAAATTTGAAGTTAGTTCATAACTTTTGCACAGTCAAAAAGAAGCGGTTCAGGATGCATTTCACTGCGTGTTGTACTTGTATATCTATGCATGTGACAAATTAAAAATCTTGAATCTTGAAACAGCAGATTGTCTGTGTTGGATACACTCTAATTAGTGGAAAAAAGACCATTCTGGAGAGGGGTGGTACCGGGGTAGAGCCTACAGCAGAGATGACGAGACACAGCACGGAAATCAAAGTGTTTTATTTACAGCACATCAAGGCCAGTTGGAGGATTATAAACAATGCATTATGTATAGAAGTTTCTTTTCCTGAACAACAGAAGTGCAATACAACACCAGAAAGCATGGTAAATGAAATTCCTGATATCTTTCTTTTAACTTTTACACTTTTCCATTGCAAAAACACTACATACAGTACTCACTCAGTGTGAATTATGGAATCAGGACATTAAAAATGCTAAACCTGACTTCTGTAGATATTTAGTCATTGTGTTAAAAAACACCAGTTACCTAGACAGAATTTCTACTTGATTATATGGAGAGACACTAAAAGATAATCAACCATTCCTCTTTCTTTCTTCGTCTCTGCCTCCCTCCACCCTTCAAATGGATCAATGAGTGCAAATGAGACGGACAAAAGCAATTTCCCTCTATCTAGCATGGATATGCCAGACATGGTATATCAATCACCCAGCAGGCAGCTCACTTCTTAGCTTGTCACGTTGCATCCATAGCACAGCCCACGATTCCCCAATAAGCTGCAGTGATCAGAGCCAGTTTCCACCCACTAATGGGGACTGTTAGAGAATATGCACCAGATCTATGCTGAACACTGTAAAATATTAATCACCTGGATTTTCTTCTAAACTTAAGAAATCCATGTAACTGAAATAAGAAAAGTCCCAAAGCTCTTTGGTTAGAATGGTTACAGTACCTCAAAATCTATGTTATTACTTAAAACAGGACAATTATCATTATAAGAAAAAAACATGATTATTAGATAGATAGATAGATAGATAGATAGTCAGATAGATAGATAGATATATGGCACCAATCATGGACTACAGTGCATGCATCACATAGATTTTGTGCATAAACTAATCTTTTTTCACTTTTGGCTCATATTCTTAAAACTCACAGTTGAGAACTGTGGGGCACCAGAAACTAAAATAAGGGAGAGCACCTTCAACATAACATTTGCTAGAATGGAATAAGAATGTGCCACTGCACATACAACAATTGCTGCGCATTCATCCAGGCAACTGTTAACATCTCCTGCAGGCACTGAGAGGTGGGTTCAGATGTGACTTCTACAAAGCTGCTGGACTCCATCTTAGGCGGAAGAATTGCTTGGAGTCATAATTTTTTTCTGGTCTTGTCTAGTGTGATAAAGTCTAGAAAATGTCTCAGTAGATCGTTCTGTACTTGAGTGAAGAATATAAAGAGACAAAAAAGAGAGAAATGCTGGTAGATAATGGAAACTTGTTTACACCAGAAAAATAACGGCATGGTTGTTCATGTTTTGCTGTGACTGTCTGGATTCTCAAAACTAAACGTGAAAGCCAGAAAGGTTTGGTTTGGCTTTTTCCATTTCATTCCAAGAGGCAGTGACGGTTTCTTTTAACTGCATCTAATCTTCTGTTAACCTGCCCAAGCACAAAGCAAGTAGTTTTGGTTTCTAATTACCTAAACCTAACCAAACCATACCATAGTGGGGAGGGAACAGAAATCAATTATGTGAATCACATTGGTCATTTTAGAAGGCAGTAAGAACAATATACTTTATTGCTTCGTTTGGAAGACTTGTTGAGATACTGTCAGCATTTTCATATGTCCAGTAATAAACTATTACATCAAAATTTAACAAAGAAATTTCCAATTTATCTACTCTCTTAAGACATTTATGCCATATATAGTTAAAACAGTTCATATTTAATAAACATATTTAATCAAGTCTAGTTGCAAATGTTTAACTGCTTTTGTAGATTAAAATATTTTTGTAGACTACCTGATGAAATAAAGAACTATTTAAAAGACAAAAGCCAGTGTTGTGGTGTAGGTGGATAAACTAACCATTACTATCTGAAGTCCTTCATTACAATTCATAAACACCCAATGCTCTGATAGAAAGAGATAAGCTTGTTTACACTGACATTTCGTATATTCTGTAACTGCAAATATAAATCTAGTTATCTGTTTATATCATATTTTAAATTGTAATTATAATCATGTTTTTTGTTATAATGGTGAGTAACTTAAGCTTATAAATTTTACATTGTTGAGGATGATCCCCAGGCTTTGAATCAAGATGCTTCTGA
The DNA here is from genome assembly GCA_032353495.1 of Ctenopoma kingsleyae. Taxonomy (NCBI): domain Eukaryota; kingdom Metazoa; phylum Chordata; class Actinopteri; order Anabantiformes; family Anabantidae; genus Ctenopoma; species Ctenopoma kingsleyae. Next base: position 25,789,657 of record JAUBNQ010000012.1, read on the forward strand.
TAAAGTAAAATGCATTTGTTAGTTCAGTGTGTCATGCAATAACACATGGAATATATGACATGTCAGTGTGTTTTGTTTAATATGAAAGCTCGGGCTTACACACAGTTTTTATAAGTCCTCAAATAGTGATTTTACTGGGTGAGTGAAGTAGAACCTCTGCGACATCACAAAGTTTCACAGAGGAAGCAACATGCACTGAAGATTACTTATTCCAGTTTGCCAAAAATTATTCCATATTTTATTCAGGGAGGAAAAGAGCCTTCAAAGTTTTCCACAAACACAGCGTAGTACTTACAGAATATTGCTACGACATCCCAGAACTGGCTCCTAATCAAATATGAATAAAGTGATCTTTGCACTGAGAACTCTATCAACCGCATATCAGTCAAATGTGTGAGTACATTTTTGAGATATTGCTAATAAACACAGAGACAGACGGACAAGCGGACAAGTAAAAACACCACCTTCCAGTTTCAGTGGTGAACTCAAAGTCGTTTTCGCCATCATACTCATTGTTTCAGAGGGAGAGCTAACTAACATATCTATGTATATATATCTAATATTGGCTTTTTTATACCTGAAAATCACTATATCTGTGTAACATTAGATGTGACTGGCTGTTCTCTGCTCGACCCCTCAGTAAAGCATCAGAAACAGCTTTCAGTGGCAGAATGGGTAAAGGGGAGTGTATATATGTATATATGATAGATCACAGGCATTGGCTTAATAGAAAACAGAAGGCTCCATTTGGGGTTCACCCAAAGGTCTGCCGCATCCCGCTGCCACAGCCATGCATTTATTCTAAAATGGCTGCTGGTTATTTGCGCATTACAGGCCAACTTTGAGTGATACCATTCTCAGTTTAATGTGGAAGAGGCGGGAGCCGGTGGACCATCCGTCATAAGCTCCTAAAAGTCACAGAGTGAGAAATGACAGAGTGCTCCCAGAACATTGTTCAAACCCCCCAAAAAGGCCAACCCCTCCATAACTGCCCTATAAAAAACTGTGAGACTGGTGACCAGGCTGTCTTTATTTTCCTCTCTCTCCCTGTGACAGGAATTAGATGGTTAGATAAACAGCGAGCGGAGGAGAGCTGACATTTCAGAAAACGGGAGAAATTGTAAAAACGTAGGGCAGTGAGTCCCCTGTAAAAAGGCCACTCAGTTAAACTAAACGTTTGTTTATTCGGCTGTATAAAACCCTATTTGTATTCCCGTCAGAAGGTACAGCAAAAAGCGGACGGAGGTCAGCGTGTGCCGCCTCAACACAGTACTGTTTAAAACTCTGGCAGGGATTTAATAAAATCTGAGGCACAAAGAGTTCTGGTCGACTTCCAGTAAAGAGAAGCTCTCTGGACTCCATATGCAGTAAAAGTACCCCACAGTCTCTCTCAGGCAAACACTCAGTACACCATATATGGGATATTGTAAAAGGCAATGTTCATGCTCCATATACAGTAATAAAGTATTTGTTGAATGAAACATCTCATGATTATAATTATTATTGTGTTTATATTATGCTAATACTTCATTTACTACATAGCACTGAATGTAAATGTTACTGTCCAGTTACTTAACTTGGATAATCAACTATTACTTCTACTCCACCCTATTTCAGAGGGAAATATTGTACTTTCTCTAACACATTTGTCTGAAAGCTATAGTTATTTCAGATTACAATTTAACACACTCTTACTCTCCAGTTAAAAACATGCATCTGTAAATATGGTGATTTTATTTTATTCTTTTAAAATAAAGGTTGAAATTTTTCCTTATAGGTTAAGAAAAATGCCCAATATGTTTTTAGTGAATTTTTTAATGTGGAGAATTGGTAAAAATTGACATTGTTCTTTTGTTCTTTTACACTGCTGAGAGCCCATAACACATTATTTAAAACAGTGCAGCATGTTACAGCAATATTACTATTTTCTTCAGCAGCGAGTGTAATGAATTACAGTTAGATTTTCAGTACTAACATTACAATTTCCAGTAATTCTGCACTATTCTTGCACCGCCATACACAGCTCGAACCACATCGTCAAGTTCGCCGACAACACAACTGTGGTGGGACTCATCAGCCACAATGACGAGTTGGTGTACAGAGACGAGGTTCAGCAGCTGGCTGTCTGGTGCAACGCGAACAACCTGTTGCTGAATGTGGACAAAACAAAGAAGATCGTCTAATTCAGGAGAACTTGCTCCACCCACATCCCACTCAGCATCCACGGCTCCACGGTAGAGGCTGTAAAGAACTCCAAGTTCCTGGGACACATCTCAGATGACCTCACCTGGAACACCAACACCACCTACATCATCAAGAAATCCCAGCAGCGCCTCCATTTCCTGGGACATGTGAAGCAGGCCCACCTCCCTCCCTGTTCTACAGAGAGCGTCCTGACCAGCTGCATTACCGTATGGTTTGGCAACTCCAGAGTGGACGATCAAAAACAACTGCAACGGCTTGTGAGGACAGCTGGCAACATCATCGGAGCGTCTCTCCCATCGCTGCAGGAGATCTTCCACAAGCGCTGCATCAGGAAGGCCTCCTGCATCGTGCTTGACCCCTCACACCCCTCACATCGACTACTTACACTCCTCCAATCCGACAGATGCTATCGCAGCATCCAGCCCCGATCCACCAGACTGCGTGATTGCTTATTCCCACAAGGCATCAGACTTCTGAACATTCTGCCTGTCCTCCCACTGCCCCCACACACACCTGGACTATAAACTGCACCACTGCACTTTACCCATCACTGCATGTGATGCACACGATGTTATGTGGACAATCTCATCTGCCCCAATGGAACTGTCTAATTGTTAGAGACTGTACAGCACCGTCACTTTAAACTGTTGCTAATCAACATTCATTCAATGCACAAAAGAACAGTTCATCACCTACGTCATAGATTTCATACAGTACTGTTATGGACCTCATGCACATCCAATGTTTCCTGTCTGTTTTTAGTTTATTCCAAGTTTAAAGTGTATACTTTTATATTATACCTAAGCTGGTTTAGATTTTTAGATTCTATTTATATATACAGTATATTTCTTGCTTATTCTGTATGACTATTTCTTCTGTACTGATAAAGCTGGAGCCACGTCATCTCGTCTCTCTGTGTACCTGTACAGTATAAAGTAGAGGTGACAATAAAGTTTACTTTGACTTTTGACTATATTAACAGGTGTTAATGCTCAATAGTGAGTTCTGTTGATACACTCGACACACTGGTCTGGTTCCTGTTTGCTAGTTGGTGCAGCTAACATTAATCATGGGTACATGTAAACTCAGGAGTCACCTATTATCCTTGTCTATTAAAGTGGGAATGACAAGAGCATTGGTACCTTTACTCATGTAACACACTACAAGCAGCACTACAACCCAAGGAAAACGTTTAGCCTCATTCAGTCCTGTGTAACCCACAAATCTCCCGCATTGTTTTTCAGCAGCAGAAGTCAGAAAGGTCAGAAAATGTTTTGTATACGTATTTGTGACTTGTCATGTCATGTAATGTTGCATAAAATTATCATGTTTTGTTTTTCTCTTTACATGACCATATTCAGGACTTTTGTCTTTAAAAGAAAACCTGGTTTATTTTAAAGTGTGCTGAACACTTTTCTCTGATTGTGCCATTATTGTTTTCTGGCAACATGTGCTGGGAAATTTAGGTAAAAAACTGTTTAAACAACAACAAAAAAAAAATTAGTTATTAGTTTATAAAAATAGACACCAAAGATACCACCAAGCTAATAAAAAAACTTCTTACCAAACAGATGGTGCAATCTGCTGCAATGTTTTGAACAGCTGAACAGGTGATGTCTCACCTCTCTCTGCCTGTGTGAGAGAGAGAAAGAGAAAAGAGGATGGAGAAGAGAGACTGAAGAGCAATCACAGAAGAGAAATGTCATATTTGCATATCTCAAAAATACATCACAGGACAGCTATAAAGGGGCCTGTGAACACAGTTTTGCATATACAGAAATTACCGCTGGTTTACCGAGAGCACTGTTTATGTGCAATTTTAAGAAAAAGATAAAGGTTATATTGGAAAGGAGGGAAACATATCAATACCACAGAAGACCCTTCCACACACAGACACACACACACAGAGCCTGATGAGGCCTGTCTGCTGTTTGTCAGGAGTGATGTTGTCTTGTGTTGGACTGCAGACAGACTGAAAACCTTGGTGTATTTTGGGAGCTGCCAAGTCATTTTCACTGGATGAACGTAAAATATGAAATGTGTTGGACTTAAAAACTCCCCGTGTTGCCAGCAGAACCAGCTGAGTCGGATTAGAGTACATTAGTATCCTCTGGTAAGCACTGCCACTCAGGCCTAACTTCCCCTGTTACTGGAAGTGTGTTAATGAAGAAGTCCATCTTCCCACTGTGTTTGGTGCCAGTCATCTCTTACTTCTTTCAACCCATCTGGTTAATTTAGACGCCGCCAATATCTCAATTAGAGCTTTCCAAGACAGGTCTCACACTGAAGCCCTGTAATTTCTCTCACCACCAGCAGCCACACTCCTCTGCAAACAATAGGACCAGACTGTTGTTTGTGATTAATGAGGCAGCAACACCTAATCAGCTGGCACACGAAGGAGCCTGATTGGCTCTGCTCCCTGTCTCACCTGACTGTTTATTACGCGACTAAACTAAACCTCAGTGGACTGTGCCGAGATGGTGCTAACTGGCTCCAGATGCAGAAGGAGTCTCTCACAGTCAAACAGGGAAAATAGTGGTAGATGTCATGGAGTTTAACTTATGCAGCCAACTGTTCATATTGAAATGATGGCCAACAGGCAAAGTATAGATATATAATATTTACATATAAGGTAGGCTATTTCTAGACAAAATAGTCATATGCAAAAACATCCATCCATTTTCCTAAGCGCTTGTCCTCGTAAGGGCCACGGAGTGGAGTAAACCCTGGACAGGTCGCCAATCCATCACAGGGCCGACACACAGAGACAAACAACCATGCACGCTCACATTCACACCTACGGGCAATTTAGTGTCGCCAATTAACTTGACATGCATGTCTTTGGACGGTGGGTGGAAGCCGGAGTACCCGGAGAGAACCCACGCAGACACGGTGAGAACATGCAAACTCCACACTGAAAGACACCCAGCTGACCCGGGGAACGAACCAGCGACACTGTTAACCACTACACCACCCATGCAAAAACAGTTTAGTAAAAAAAAAAATTGTTTTATTTGGGAATGATTTCTCTTTCTGAAAACAAAAGCCCCTACAGACTTCTTACAGTAATGGAAAAGCATCTGACACGACTTTCACCGTACATGCCTTGTGATCTTAATTTTAAAGTGAATCAATACTACAATCTTTTCCTACAGATTACTGACCAATTCATTTTGCAAAGGTCATCTGTCCAAAGAAAGCAAACAAACATGTTTCTCAGAATGTTGAATTTGTCCTTTTTAGGTGTTACAGACTGAGACAAGAAAGACACCTGTGGCATACGACTAAATCTCACATACAGGGTATCATGCACAGTATCATGGTGCTAGATAATATGGACATACTGAAATAAGACACACCTTTGTGGAAAGTTTGGCTCTGAACAACAGAAAACAGGGAGAGACTGTAAAAACATGAAAACACATCTCTACCAAGTGAGATTCCTGATTCATGTCTGGGGGTGGACATACAATGTTACAACTAGTTACATCGTTAAAATAGGAATGTTGTGTGAATAATGTAATAATAAACTATTATATTTTAGGTGGATTATTACACTATATCATAACCATAACAGCATTTCATTACATTTTGTCAATGTTGCATTCTCAGAACAAAACACATAGGTCCAGACTGATCTAACACATGTAAAAACATGAAAAACAGATCTTAACAGATTACTTATTTCTCATTTTAGGTTTATATTTTAATTACAGGTTATATTTCTTTAACCTCATGCATTGAGATTTTTTAATTTATTTTTTGCTGACTGATGATTTGTGCTGCATATATAGTTATTTTACACGTTAAATCAAACTAGAACCAGAAAAGGGCAAAGGAGGAATAAAGCATTGTTGTTTTCTGGAGACTTCTAATTAAGATTTATTGATTTGCATAAAGGTGGAAAGGGTTACGGAGTAATCTCTAAAGAGTTTAGATATATCGGCCCACAGTTAGACAAAATGTTTAGAAACTGAGACAACATAGTTCTGCAGCCAGCACAGACAAAAACAACACAGAATGCTCGGTGTAAACATGCAAAGGAAAGAAAGAAAAACTGCGTTATCCACTGTAGGATTGTGTACTTACACAAACCAGTCACGCTGGAGTTGACTGGTTGTCTGTGTGACTCATATTCTAGTCCATTCATAATGGAATGCAAGTGCTCATGCCAAATTGGAACATATTCCCTGAAGGTGTTCTTGAGATATCACGATCGCGACAGACAGACAACCTAACACACCTGAAAACATAATGCTTCTGACCACAGCTGTCACCAGTGTGGAACCATAAAAAAACGTCAGGAGGCTTAAAGGAATCCTTAAAGCAGGTCAAAATATTTGCTCATGTGCATTGAGCATGCAGGACACTGCCTCTCTCCAAAAAAACAAAACTTTGCCTTAGATCTGAAACTGCACAATCCTAAGAAAAAGTTTTTTTGATTTGTTTGGGAAGAATATGTGACGCTGTGTATGGTGTTACCATAAGCTACCATAAACATGAAAACATCATCCCGCTGGTGAACTACAGAAGAAGGAACATTGACATTTTGGTGGTTTGTCTCGTCCCGGACAGCTCAACATTCAATGGATCCTCAAGCTCTGTGAAGAAGAATGGTCCAAAGTTCCTCCTGAATGTTGGCAACGCACTTTTTTTGAGGAGGTCTAATCAGTTATTAAATCAAACTTTGACTTGTTTTTCCATTTATCTTCTTAAAAATCTGGTTCTGTATTTGTTAACTGCATTACTTTATACCGGAAAGTAAATGATTTGTGGCATCGTTGTCTTTAAGCATGCAGTATACTGACCACTGCAGTGACTGTTATAGATGCCTGCTTGGCAGAGACAGAAGGGGAAACAGAATGAGAAAATGAACAGATAAAGCACAGACACCACGATGAAGGATTGGAGGACGTGAAAAACCATAAGCCAAACAACAGAAGCGGCAGCAGCGGCGGTGCGTTTGGGTTCCGACTCGACTTCCTTCCTCCGCTCCCTCTCTCGCACTCGCAGACATAAATCACAAGCAGGACTGTCCTTGCATGATAGAGCCAAATTATTATGGCCAAACACACAAGAATACGGGATGATTAAAACGTCTGCGGCCTTCCACGAGGAGATGGAGACATGATTTATTACCCACCGCACAGCAGCAGACTGAAATGTAAAAAAGACTCAAGAGCATTGCTTGTTTGCTCTGAGAGAGCAGTGAAAACACAGTACAGTAGGTGGACAGTTGTGAGGGTTTGTTGGGATTTTAATAACATTCATGACATCCTTGTACTCTTCAGTCAGTCCGGAGGTAAACAGAGAAGTTGTTCTAGCCAAAATAAAAACTTACTTTGTAATAACCAATGCTGAAATAGTGGATCACATAGTCATCAAATACCTACTTGGAAAGGAATGTCTACTGATAAAACAAGAAAACTAAAGAACATACAATATTGACCTTCTCACACTTATTTTACTTAATTTTCCATTTACGATGCATGCCCCAGGAAAAAAAATTACCATGTATTTATAGTTTAGTCACTGGCGAAAATTTGCATCATCACCTCCCAATTCAATTTGTTTCTCTGACTTATCCCACGGCGTTGCTGCAGCAGATCGTGGTCCACACACGTTGGCACAGGATTTTATGCCAGATGCCATTCCTGAGGCAACCTTTTCTCATTTTCACCAGACTTGGAACTGGCACCCAGAGTGCACTGACTTGTGCACCCACAGTGGCTGGGTTGTCTTAGGACTTGGGGGTTCAGTGTCTTGTCCAGAGACACTTCAACATATGGCCAGGAGGAGTTGGGCCTCAACTCTAGGGCCGATGGGCAACCACTCTACCATCTGAGCCACTCCACCAGAAAGCAAATAACTATATTCCTCAAAATGACAATATGTGTTGCAGACAAAATATTCTGTTAAATGTTTTCACAAATATTCAAATATCGTAGGCAAACGTGTTTTAATGCTGTATTTTCTCCAACACGTATTACGCTAAAATACTGTAGTACATACTGTATGAGGACTATCAACATATTACAATGTTGTTACGCTGTCTATAGCCACACAGAAGTGTAGAAAAGAGACAGGCTTCAACATGCAAGTTAAGGTAAGAGTAACATGAGACTCAAAATCAATCTACTTTGCTCTACCAAACCCTCGCATTTGCTCTTCTGTCTTCTGCTGGGCTCTGCCAAGCACTAAAGGTAGTCATTGAGATGAAGTTACAATAAATAAGAATCCTCCAAAACTTCACTTACCTTCAACCTTGGATGCCAGTCTTGTTCATGTACATGTTTTGTTGTTGACTGACTAGTTTTCTACAGAATGAGCAATGCGCAGAAAATATGCAATAGGAGCAACAAATATTCAAGTCTAACCAAGGAAAAATTTTGATTGAAAATGTTCTTACATTTCTTCCTGTAGCACATGTAAATGAGTTTATATAACCCACCTCTGGTCCATCTACCACAGTGAATGTGGTACAAACATTAATTCACCCATATCTCCTGATAAATATATGCATGTTTCTTGGCTGATATAGAATTTTCAGTGTTCCTGATTAGGAGGCCACTGGTAATTTTTCTTTATCCTTTATCCTGTGAGTGGTCCGATGGCCTGCCCTTTTAAGGTTATAAATTGTGATTACTCCTCGCACTGCTAATAGGCGCACAATGCTTTTAGCACATAAATTATCAATAAGTGAAATGTCACAGGACAATGAGAGAAATGGTGTCTGGTTAACTTGCCTCTGTGGCCTATTGGATAAACACTCCCTGAGCCGTAAATAATCCATGCATCACTGCTGCCTGTAAAGATATATTACAAACCTGCATCAGCTCCGACTTGCTTTTTGGGAGGTGGTTTTAAGCAACAATGTTAGAGAAACAAAGTGCTGTATCACAGTTTTTTATTTTTAAGTATTTCATTTCCATACAAATTCAAAAAAGTAAACAGTTGTTGGCAAAACATCAGTCTTTAGAGAGCTGTCTACAACAGCAGCTAATCTTACATCTGAACAAATGCTATGAATGAACAAAATAAAGCTTTATTCACACAGGACCAGAGTCACTCCTGTTTCAGGTTACCTGCAGAGATGGTCTATTGTCTTAAATTAATAAACTCTGTCAATCTGCTATGTTAAAAGTTAATAAAAATTCAACTGCACAACACACAATCACTTAACAGAGGTCATCTGATAATGCTGGGCCTGATTTCTTTTAACCCTACATTATACAACCAGCTTTTGGGGGGGTAAGTTTAAAGGGCTCATCTTACTACTAGTAGAGCAATAAAAATTGCTTACAAGCACACAAACCATTGATAATTGCTAAATTAGGCTAAAATATAAGGCTCTGAGTGATGCTAAATGAAGAGTCATCTGGGAGCTGTAAGAGCCGGCTCTTCTAAGGGAGCTGAGCCAAAAGAGCCAAAGCTTTGCAAAGAGCCAGACTTCTCATCACTACTTACTACTTGCACATGTTGCCTATGCATCAATATTTGAATTGATTTGAGAAAAAGAAGGCGAGTTGTAATTTCATGTACTGAGAGATTACTCGATTGCTCCACTGGTTTGTCTCTCATCTGTCTACTGACAATAAGTTTGCTTCAAAACCAATATTGTTGAACATGAGTTCTGTCGTACTACATCTTAAGGGATAGTTGCGAAGAATTACTAAAGATACAAGCTGTGACACACCAAGTTGATGGTTGACTGTCAGCCAGTGTTGGGTCATCACTTAATGTCAGTCGGTAGGTATACGTAACAATTCTGAAAGACCAAAAACGCAACACCTTTGATGGGATGAGCTTCTCAATGCTGTAAACTTGATAGTCTTTCCATATATCAATGCAGTTGTTCAGAGCATTTTTTTAATTTTGTTTTTAGTCTTAATTTGTACCTGTCCTATAGACTATGAAGTAACAGAGCACACAGTGCATAGTTATAGTGGTGGTTTCACTGTATCATGGATACGATTCTAATCTGCATGAAGTAAAGAATTTGGGTCTGAGGAAATGCAGTATTTCTGGGAAATTGTAAATCTTTTTTATTCACTCTTTGGTAGCAAATGAGGTTCCTGCAAATTTGAATCAACTCTGGGGGAATAAAATTAGTGCTCAGCTAAGTGGTGGTTTAAGGTGCTAGGTTCATTTATTAAAGGGGAGTGTAAAAAGGGCTGAGCCTTTCTGGGCACCGCTAGGTGACTGTGAACCTTAATTTTTGGTACGTTTTGCATGCACTGTGTGCGCTTTTGCATGACTGTTATGCTATGTGCTTGTTTTTTCTGCTGTGTGTATGTTTCTATTGCAAAAGAAGCCTCGATCTCAGTGCGATTATCTGAAGAAAAAAAAATACAGCTCATACATAACTACTAAGCAAAAATAAATTGTGTTACAGAAATACAGATCATACTATCAGCATCACACAGAGCTTATTAAAAACACAGGGTCACACACTATCTGAAGATGCAGCTTTTAGTGTCAAACCAACTGGTTTTAAGATAGCGTTTAGTGTAGAATTTACACCCTGACTGGTATAATGGGCTGCAGGTGTTGAGTGTTAGCCTTGGGTGGCTGTAAATGGAAGTACAAGAAAAGATTTGCTTTGCTCAGAGTGCTTAATGGCACTGGTGAGAAGAACACAAACAGTGCTGGTGGCGTCTTGCCACGAAGGTGCTTCATATCGCTGTGCTGGGATTTAGATGTGCTTCCTTCAAATTCAGATAAAGCATCCCCAACAGCACCGAATAACAAAAAAAGAAAAAGAAAAAGAAAAGAAGAAGAAGAAAGCATCTCCCTTGGGTAGGGATGCAAATTGCACTTTAGAAAGCACATATTGTGCAGGCTCATTTACAGGCTAATTTTCTTTTATGGAAAAACAATAGCAAAGCCCACTATACAAATATCACTTTGGCTGTGCATGGAGCCATCGTCCTTACAGTGTATTTTCTATTAGAATATATTACATTTAAAGAGGAGACAGTTGTACTTAGGGTGCTCGGGATGATCCAGCACTGAGAGAAATGATTATGTATGAACGTGTTCCCCCGCTCCCTTCATGCTGTCCCTCTATGGGAATTCTTTTTGGCATTATTCAGTTGTAACCTTCACCTCTCATTAACATATGGCAATCTGTATATTAAGGAATTCAAACCTCCAATTTGCAGTTGCACTGATACCTCAGTTGACATTTGGATGCACCTGCATAGAAAACATATGGAAATAAGCCTAATGATTATTAATGTGGTGTCTATGTGTGTGAGACAATTGTTCCCAGACTGATAGGACTTAGTTATTTTTTAAAAATACTTTCTCTAGTGAGGTCAAAATTGGTGTGAGCTTATACAGATTTTAATACTTACTTGCTCGGCCAAAGAGTGCTTAAAGAAGGTTTTCTTTACTTCACTGTGATATGGTTAAATGTTGGACTGACTGGTCTGAAGATCAGAAGTTAAGAATCCCTGAGGATTCAATGGATTCATTGTACAGCCAGGTCTTCCCTCTTATAGTTGTTGCGAGTGATCAAATAATGAAGAACATGCGAAGGTAAAAGTGTCCTGACACAAAATGGATACACTGCTCAAGATGAAAACCCAAACCATAAGCTAAAACACACAGAAAATGTCATTATGAAGCTTTTCCTGCACCAGTCTGTCAACCCAGGAACTCCAACACTGACTTACTTACTGTCAGTGTGTGAAGCTAAGTCACTGAGTGCTAGATTAAATATTGGATTGTCAATAAGCCCAGCTCATAATAAAAATCCTATATAAGGGAGTGACGCTCACCTCTAATATGATAGATATGATTATCTTTCTTTAATAATAGTGTTATTTATTATAGACATTTATAAATACTACAATACTGTTAACTATTGGAAATAAACCAAATGTATCACATTGTACGTAAATGTGGAAACTGTACAAAAGGTTGATCACAGCTCCAGAACAACTACTAAATGGACCTTCAGGTGAGATTCTTCTGGTTTGAAACATTTACATCTACAGGATATTAATAGGTCTTCATAATAAAGTGAGTAACAACTTTTTATAAATGGATGTAGAAGAATTACACATTTTTTCATCCCTCCTCTTTTGGTGCCCCTTGGTGGTGCCCTAATTGATCGTTTATGTGGCTCATGTCAGATACCCATATAAGAGCATCCTCTGTAACAATTCTTGTGTTCATACTGGCCTAGAAGAGATTGCTTCCTAAAGCCTTGGGCATTGGGTCATGTCAGAACACATATTTTCAACAAACTCTAGGATGACTTTTGTCATTTTGTTATATAAATAAAATTTATTAAATTAATGAAGTTCTGCGAGTAAGTTTAATAATGCTGTCATACAACTTGACGTTCCATTGCAAGACCTATCTATTGTTATGTTCAGTGTCATTATGGCAAATGGTACTTTGCAACTTTCTATTTACATAAATTGTTAACATATCCTCATTATGTTAACAGAAAATGTAATGTAGTATTTGTGTTTTCAGTTTAGTTGTATAAAGTAATTTTTTTTTTTTTTTTTTAAAGACAGGGTTTCTAACTCGTATAAAAAAAAGACCAGCCACATTGCACCCGGAGGACCATCAAAGCACTGAATAAAACCAGAGGGCAAAACTAAATAATTCATTAGATATAATTCAGCTCCAGCTCATATCGGTGTGAAGGAAGTTTAAAATGTGGGATGCCTTGATCTGAATTACATTACTTTTGGATATGTGCAAGTGCCGGTGCAGCAAATGTCCTCACCATCGATCATAATTTATTCAAACAGGTTATTTGCTAAAATATGAGTTACACAAGAAGGGATTTATGTTATATTACACTCGCTCTCAAACATGAATACTGATCATTTCCATGTAAAAGAGACAGTTTTACCCGGTATAGAATGAGCCTGAGTTTGCAGGGAATTGAGGATTGGCTATTTTAGCGCAGGACTTGCTGTGATTGCAGCGTTGAGTGACGCATATGAAGGTCAGTGGCCCCATCTAGCCTCCGTCACTGCCTAATGGCTCGTCTGCAGGCTCTGCTGCAACTGCCTCTGGCTCATACACCAGATTCACACTGGCACTCTGCTTTCAATAAGCCACCACTTTCAGAACAAGAACAGTTACAAGCTATTCAGACCACTGAGAAACCTCACAGATTGTGTAACACACTCATTACTGCTACAAATGGCAATTCAATTATTGTTCTTAAATTGTGTGTCGTTGCTGTATCAAAAAGTTGTGTTCACATAAAACAACATTAGCTACTGTCAATGTTAATTCAGATGCTGTCTCTTGCAAAATAATTCCAATTTAAAGGATTACTTCGTTATGAATAAAGCACATTTGTTACTTTCATTTTTATTTTTTTTTATTGTTGCATTTTTGTCAAGAGGTTAGGTTCCTAAAACCTCTAAGACCAAGTAAAAATAGAACGTGCGTTTTCTCTCCAGACTGAAGAAAATGCAAGAGAGTGCACTAGAATACTGTACCAATCTGCTGTGTTCCAGAGGGGGCTGAGCAAAAATGCAAAGCTTTCAACCTCACCTATGGTCATGATGCTTGTTCAGTGACCAAAAGGACACAAGTAGATCCTCAAAAGGACCTAGTTGAAGTGGTTCAGGCATCTGGTCAGGATGCCTCGAATATACTCGATGTATGTACGTGCGATATAGTAAAGGACTATATCATGACATCGAGTATAAATTCTGACGTTAAATAGACAGCATATACTTCGCTTCGAGTTTCGCTTCTTTGAGGTCTCACAGCAGACAGCTCACTCTCCCGCCCATCCAGAAAACTTTCCTAGCAAATGCTCGTTTTGTATCGGAATAACAGCGCAGGGAAGCGAATTCACGGAGAGAGGCGTGAAAGCCCAAGCGAAACCTCCATTTGGTACCAGGCCGCAGATAAAGAAAATAATTATTATTTTATTTCCATTTTCACACAACACAGTCTGTTATTTTAAAACAATCACAGGCATGTTCACAAACGGAGCGCAGACCAGAATCTTCCGTTTTTTCAAAATAAAAGAATCTTCTGGCAGAGTCTGCCGTCTGCTCTCCATTTGTAAACGTGCCTGGTGCATTGAGCACGTCTGTGCGGCAAGAGGCTCATTTGCTGACGATTGCAAATGATGGTGGCCTTTAAAGTAAGTTTGAGATGATCACTGTATAACACACAGATCGGCTTTTCAATCGACTCAACACCGAGATATATATCGTGTATCGCGATATAGCTTAGAAATATCGCAATATTGTTTTTAGGCCATATTGCCCAGCCCTGCCTCCAAGGTACTCATCACTGGAGGGCCAGACTCTGTCCTGTCTGGATCTAGAGCCGGAACCTACTTGTCATTAAGTTTTAGTCCGTTTTGGTGGAGATTATATTTTGACGGCGACTCTTTTCTGACAGTGTTTCTACACCACTACTCAGCTAAAGGCTCATCCTACTTGTCTCTGATTGGCCAGCACTTGTTGCCTTTGTGGTTTCAGGTTGGTTGGGTTTAAACATGAGGACTGAGATTGGTCCTGGTGAGGGCAAGAATCAGTCAATCACAGACAGAGTAGGGCGGGTCTTCACTGAACAGAGACGCGGAAAGTAAACAGCGAATATGAAGGAGAGAGAAGACGAGAGAAAGAAAAGAGGCGACATTGTGAGTCAGTGTGACTTAACGTGCGCTAAACGGTGAAGATTGATACGGAAATCCAGACTTTTAATCCAGAATGGACAGAGGTGTTTATCTTCATCCTTCTGCTCTGAGATCTGCTCTCAGTGATTAAAAGTGGAAACGTGAAACACTGTGATGTAACTAAGCACAGAATCACATCTGAGAAATGTTACCCACAAAATTTGACGGTTAGGTTACAGAAAATAATTGATCTTAAAGTCAACTACGACCAGTCAACAAGGATTTTAAAACATACTTTTACTGGCCAACAACAATCTAACGAGTGCTCCCTCATAGAAAAACATCCAGTGATGGACTCAGAAGTGTGTAAATACAGGAGGTCGTACACTTTGAGGGAAAACAAGCAGAAAATAAAACAAATACCTGTGTCTGCATTAACAGCCAATATATAAAGAAGAGTGAGGTGTTAACCACAGATGTTAGAGCAGTTGCATGAAGACATGTATAAGTCTCCACAGTCTGAGCTGTAGATGAGTCACTGATGTGTTTGACAGTGCTCAGCTTTATTCTTATTTATTTTATTTATTATTCATTATTGTATGTTGCCCTCCAGAGTCCAGAGTTGCATTGGAATATTGTTAAAATGCCATTGAATTATAGCTTAACGACAAGTTACTTCTCTTTCTATATGAATATAAATGAATATTAATGTATAACTACATAATGTTATTTAAACATGATGATGTTGTGGACCCAGACATGAGGAAATTTTCTCTATCTGGGCATCCTTAAATAATACTTGAAGACCCCTGCTCTAGGCTATGGGGCAACTTGTTAAGGTGACAAACTAGAAAAGAAAAAAAAAAAAAAGAGGAACAAACTAAAAAAAAGAAACAAAACTGCAAATAAAACAATGCAAAGATTAACTAAATATAAATCAGTTAAAAACAAGCATCAGGTGAAACAGTGAAGTACATCCACCTGCATCTCAGAGAGAGAGAGAGTGAAGGAGACAGAGAGAGAGAGGTGATGATGGGCCCCAGGAGAAAGCAGACAGCTTGCAGCTCTCCGTTTCCCCTCATCTTCATAATCATAAGATACCCTGGGTGCTGCAGCTGTGCCAATATTGTGCAAATGGGCCCCACATCAGTGTATGTGGGCAGCGGTCGGGCAGGGTGGGCGGTAGGTGGGCGGGTGGCTGATTATATTACTCTATAAGCCTCAGCGCTCTGGCTTCTCTGTCTGTCACAGACAGTAAAGGAGAGTGGAGGGACCTTTGAAAACAGGAGGCTTGAGAATTACGGAAATTGGATCAAATTTTGAAAAATGGCTCTCAATTCGAACAGTCCGCACCCCCAACTAGCCCTCCCTCACTTTTCATTCACTACCCCCGACTGCTGAGTATTCAGCTCCACTGGTAAACAACCTAATAAAAAAAAAAAAAAAAGAAATAGAAAACGTGAGGAATATGAAATGCAGCAGCCCTCTGGACAGAAATTTGCAAGCACATGTTCACACACAGACGCACATACATCACCAAATACTGTACGCTCTGAAAAGAAGTGATAGAACTGGAGGCTGGGTATTTTTTAAATGTTTCAGTAGAATCTCAGCTTGTCTCGTTTAATGTAGAAGAAATAATAAAGAAAATAATGAATAAGAAACATTTACAAAAGAACAAGGGGGCATATACATATACATATATACACACACACACACAAAAATAAATATATATAAATCTGCTACTGCAGAACCAGAACAGTAAAGTGGTGGATCACAAAGACACAACAATAAACTAAAAGACATTAAAATGGAGCTGAGGAAAACTACAAATGTATATTATATGTACATGTACAGTATATCGTTATAGATTTGTTCTGATATACAGTGTTTATATAGAGGTCAAGAACACAAGAGCATATAGCACTCTTTAGTACCCAGAGGCCCTGCATGCACTCACAATACAAATGGAGTGCCGCCTCCACAGCCCACTGGCTAGTGGATAGCCTAACATCCCCACTGACAGCCACTCTCTGTGAGGACAACTGAAGAATGATGTCTCCAATTGAGCACCAAATTGGAAACAGAGAAGGGGGGAATACTGAAGCTATTACCTGAATAGCGACACATTGATTCAGTACAGTATGGAGGCAAAAGAGACAGCTCTCTCTGAGTGTCTGTCCCCATGGAGACACATGGGAACTTCCATGCAGTCACACTGGAAATCAATATGTGTTTATAATCACATGTGGAACGTGAGTTTGTTTTAATATCAGAGTCAGGATTGGGTGTCTGGAGGAACAAGATGCATGTAGATCTATATTGTGTTTGTATGATTGTATAATAGCTGATTATGCAGTCATAACTAATGACTGTGTGACATGATCATATGATATTCCGTTGTCATTGATCTCTAACTGAATGAGATCAGTGTGTTTTATTAACCTGAACTTATTGGAAGACAGCATTGATTAAATTCCACATAATGGGGATAATGATTGTAATTAGTTCTAATGTTTCAATGTTTGAAGCTAAAACAATAAGAATCTGTTAGGAGACTCAGTTCCCAACAGTTTGAAAAGCTGCTATTTTAGCAATCGCTACTAATCATATTGTTGAAGGGGTAATATATAGAGTTAAAATACAAATAATTATCAACAGCCCTGACACTGTTTTATTCAGCTCAACAGGGCATTTTACTGAAATGGGACCTTAATTCAGTTGAACTAGCCACTAAATTGAGCTTTTCTTCTAATGCAAGGTCTATACCACAAGTGTATAAGCCACATTTTTGATACATGGTGTCACACAATCAATGCACTTCTAATTTTAATATCTACATATTTAATCTATATGCCTTGGACATTCCACAAGCTTCATACTTCCTGTAGAACATGGGGCAAAACCCTGTGGATGGCTGCAAACTTCCATCACTAAACCACAATTCCCTCCCTCCCTCCCTCCCTCCCTCACGTTGTTAGTGACTGCCTCACTAGGTGTAGTAGTAGCAGCACTACAAGCTATACTGTTTGTTTGAACTGCTTACTTAATACACAGTGTGCTTCTATTTTCTGGAGAAATACTTTGGTTTGGAGCTTTCCATGCAGCATTTTACACACGTAGACCCAAAAAAATAGACTTGAAGTATAAAAATATGCTTTGGGTCGTGTTTACATGACATGTGACAAGCAGGCAGTGTAGACAGTTAGACTGATTAAAATAGAAGCACATTGGCTGCAAGACTGGGTTTCTAACAAAGGGGGAACCCTGACCCAGTCACTTCCTATTCTGCCTCCACCCTACATGCACCGACAACCAAAGCAAAAAAACATACCAAAAAACAAAATAAAAGCAAGTGGAACTTGGCACATACACCTATTTCTTCTTATTCTAGACTGGTCAACAGCGCTCACTACAGAGTAACAATGTTCTAGCATACTGGTAAACACCAAATCCCAAAATATTATGGAAGTGCTCTGCTCCGGGACACTAAGGGGAGTGATGGGCTCAATATGGAAAAGCAGGAATGTTACAGATACATTTGGTATTCGTTGCAAAAAAAAAAAAAAATGTGTGTATGTCAAACCTCCATAAAGGCCATGTCAGTCAGAACTGGTCTGAAAGCCTACTTCTGTCAAAATGAATGAGCCTGATTTGACAGTAACTTATGTGTTTGATCAAATAAAGTGAGAAAGTCTGCAGCCGTTCTCAGCTCTCATACTACAGCTTAGAGCGCAGTTTTCTGTGACAGGCATTCAAGCAAACAGGCTGGCCCCACATCACTGACTATTCAGCATAGTGTCAAAGCACATAAAATTCACATTCTGCAACGCATCGCAATCCATGAATGTTTGTGATATTCTACTGAATGCATTTGCATAATATCAAATTGACATTTTTCATACAGCAAATGATGGATCGTTCAAATGCATGTAGACATGAAGAAACGCGCTTTGAAAAGAGCATTTTGGAGTCAATATTTTTCCCTGTCTCACTTATGCCGTCTTCAAGATGTCTCAGGATCAAAACTTCTACTGAAAAGCAGTGAGAAAAGAGGTCATGAGAGGGAACTCTTCAATAGGAGTGGGAACATGTTCTTCCAAGGATGCTGGGCACATTTCCCAATCCTCCAGTTCGCCAGTGGCCATGTCAGTATTCTGACATTTTTGACATTCACTTTGTGTTGCCTTTTAGGATGGGCAGCTTTTAGTCTATGACACACTTAAACACACATTGTGCTGTCACTCTAAGAGAAAACTGGAAAGGACAAAATGAGAGGAATCAAAATGTCAGCTTGAGGGTCACTGTGAAACATGACTGGCAATACTGTCTCTTTAGCACAGAGGGGCCCCAGTGCTGTGATTTTAATAAATGGGTTCTGCGACCCTGCAGAAATATTCATTCTTGGACAAGATGACATTTTATCTTCCTGTCAGTTGCCATGATGCAAATGGCATTTGATTACATTACTGTTCTCTATTTAAATGTTTCAATTTCAGGCGTGCAGGGCAAAATTACCAACCTGAATACCAACCGTGCATCAACAATGACACTCAGCTCCACTGTAGCTTCCTTTCTGTCTGTGTGTGTTGCCCGTCTTGTGGAAGCAGCTGAATGTGTATCAACTCACACTCAAAACTAGTGTGATTAAAGGTGAGGGAGATATTGGAGACGACACCTACTGACACACACCTCACACCTCCAGCAACACATCCAGTCCTTCGTCCCCACGCCGACAGACAGCCTGACTGGATTGGAGTGCCCTTGTTCTCACAGGTCGCGCCGTGATGACATCACCTCTGACTGAACCTGTCACAGTCCTCCTCCAGATGATGCCTTCGCCATGACACCTCTGTCAACAAGAGATGAAAGCTGTGTGTTTGCGTGCGAGACAGAGACAATGGATCTGTATACATAGATTTCAAATGACACCCTGTTTTGAGGAAGACCACGTAAAATAATTGAATCATTACACCCACATACTGCTGCTCAGTCTAGGCCTGCATTTATAATGCAGAACAAGAGTAGATTTGTCCTAACTGCCTAAAAAGTGTGATGCATTTTTTTGGTCTTGCATGTACTTTAATGGTAAAAACATTTTACTAACTCTCTTAAACCTGGAAATTACTCCCATCTGTGCTGATTTCAGAGAGCTCTAGAGGAGTCCATTTGTTAAGAGATGGAGTTCAAGCAAAAATATCAGTGAGGAAGAGATATTCTTTAATGACAATGAGATTGTTTTGATTAACCTTCTGTGGGATGCTTTCTCTGCAAAAAACTTAAGGAAAATATAGCATTGCATCAGGGATGGCTTTGACACAACTTGTAATTTCTGCAGCAATAAATCAAACTGTTAGTAGCTGCTCACTGGAACTCTCAACATGAGGTCCAACAAGGTGCAAGTAAAGGAGGCCATCCTTAGTCTGGAAAAACAAAAACCTTTCACAGAGATAGCAAACACATTGGCAGTGGCCAATACAAAAGTTTAGAACATTTTTAAGAAGAAGGAATTAACTGGCAGCTCAGCAACAGCAAAAAGCAATCAGACAAATTCTGCAAAACTGATAGGATGCTGCTTTATGTTACAGATGAATAATGGCCCAAAACATACACTGCCAACTACCCCAGAGTTTGTCAAGGCAAAGAAATGTTATATACTTCAATGGTCAAATCAGTTATCAACCCCACAGAGCATGATTTTACTTACTTAAGATAAGACTGAAGAAGGCAGAAAGACCCACAAACAAGCAGCAGCTGAAGGCAGCTCCAGTAAAGGCCTGGCAAAGCCTTTTGAGGCAGGAAACTCAGCACTCACTCTCTTTTTCAAGTATTGAAGGCAATCCAAATTTTTGTAATTATGTTGGTCCCCCCCCGCCCCTTAAGCAGCCATATATACATCCACTCAACATCGACGGATCCTCCGTGGACCAAATTCCTTGTTGTTCACCTGGCGGAGAACCTCTCCTCGTCCCTCAACACCAGCTCCATCGTCAAGAAAACTCAGCAGCGTCTCTACTTCCTGCGAAGGCTGAAGAAAGCCCATCTCCCACAACCCATCCTCACCACCTTCTACAGAGGGACTATTGAGAGCATTCTGAGCAGTTGCATCGCTGTCTGGTATGGAAACTGCACC
>JAUBNQ010000012.1:25810713-25836560 GCA_032353495.1 Ctenopoma kingsleyae
TTTTTGTCTTTTTGTCTGTCTTGATATGTCTGCACTGTTTGCACACTTGCACTTTATGGTGTTTTTGCCATGTTTGCGCACATGCACTTTATGTTGTCTTCTGTTGCACATGCGCACCTTCTGTACTTCTGTTGTCTTATATGTAGCACCTTGGTCCTAGAGAAACGTTCGGTCTCGTTTCACTGTACACTGTACCACATGTACATGTTGAAATGACAATAAAAACCACTTGAACTTGACAATATGTTCAACATATGTTGTCGTATGCTGTGGCTCATGAGCTGCATCTTTCCATCTCCACTTTTTCACTTGATTGATTGATTGACCCCTGGCCATGCAAGTGCTTGTCAGCCATTAGTTCCATTATTTATGAGTCCCCAAAAAAGGGGGTTGAAAATAGCTGTAATTCCTGAATGGTTTGTCAAACGCCTTGAATTAAATCTGAAAGTCTTGACTTCGCTCACATCTTGAGTGTTTCGTTTTAAATTCAAGGTGGTGGTATACAGAGGAAAATTCCAAAAATCCAGTTTCATTACTTGCTGACCTGTATACATGGAACTCAAGATGCAAAGATTCTGTGCAGCATATTGCCAATGATTTATTGGGGATACAATATTGCGCACTATAGATGATAAAATTTATATACTACAATGAGTACAGTGTAGAAAATCTGTAATTTCAAGTAGAAAAACTACAAAATGGCATAATTTCTTCTCTGCAGCTGAGAGTGCAAACTGTGACATTTTTTTCCTCTTTCAGTCATCTTTGTCTTTACTAAAAATCAGAGTTGATGTGGTCAATAACTTTAAATCCTACTCCAAAGCTTAAACTGTAGTGCAGTTTGTAGGTGTGAATGCAGTGACCACGCCAGTTTACTTTATGAGCACTTCCTTTTTTCCCCCCTTCTCTGTTTTGTTTAATTCTCTTGTGGACTCACTGTTTGTATAGCAGTCATTACAAAATGCTGAAATTTGAAGTCATAAAGTTTGCTTTTGTCAGCAGCAAAATATATCAGTGTTTACTTAAGGGCTCATTTAAGCAACCTATTCCCATACTTAGCCCAACCACATTGTTTGTTTCCATATCACATTTGACAGGCTTGTTTTTTTTGTCCCCCTCCTTCGTGTTAATAACAATATGACTTGTATCGGTGGTACAGCGGGCACCGTGCAGGATGTCAGTCCACTGTTATTTCCTGAGCAGCGAGCAGGACTGATAAACGGCAGTGATTTGCTCAGCGTTTGACAGTTTGCTTATTTCCCTTTGGCTCAGAGGGCCCCTCATCAGCTAATTTCAACATGGCAGCCTCAGAAGCACAAGTCTTTGGGGAAATGTCATTTTTAATTAAATCCCAGGTCCTTTAAGATAAGCAGTTAGGCGTTAATTTCACCCAGGGCGTGACGTTGTCAGGAGCCCAGGAGCATGACGTATGTCTGTCAAGATTAATCATTATATAAAAAACTGCCCTGTTTTTCCCTCCTTTCTCATTTCTCTTGCATCCAGATGGAATCCCTAACTGGCCAGCAAAAAAACACAAACAAACAAAAAAAACTAACACCTGAATTAACAGTCCCTGGGTGTTTTTGTGTATGGTTTCACCGACATCCTGGGAATGTTTTTCTAAATGTTAATAAGACATTTTCAGAATGCTCAACATGTTCACAAGACATTCTGTGAATGGATCATGATTTTACAATGCCATAAATACATCATAAATTAAAGATATACTGTAATTATGGTGGGTTCCCTTGATAGCCTGTGAACACTTATGTATTTATGCTCGTGTTATTTTAAAGCTGCACTAATCAACATTTTTATATTAATAAAATCATCAAGTGATTATGTGCAATGAAAAAAAAACTGTTCTATATAGCTCTACAGAGCTTTTATACTTTTTTCCCCCTTATTGTTTCGGTTTTGACCCACAGCTTTACTGTTGTGGTCCAGTCTTATCACTCATCAGCAGCAGCAAGCACGAGACAGATGATATTTTTCTGATTAGTTGGTGGAGACTAAAACAGAACTAAAAGGAGTGTGAATGTTGAACCTCCATTAATGTACATTTGTCAGGCATGAAGTAATAGAACTCTAAATG
The DNA here is from genome assembly GCA_032353495.1 of Ctenopoma kingsleyae. NCBI lineage: Eukaryota > Metazoa > Chordata > Actinopteri > Anabantiformes > Anabantidae > Ctenopoma > Ctenopoma kingsleyae. The sequence goes on from JAUBNQ010000012.1 coordinate 25,812,809, forward strand.
AAAGTTAGCCTTTGTCTGCTGGGTGATGTGTAAACAGACAAGCAGACTGTTCACTAATACATCTCCTATTTTAACGTTAGATGATATTATATACACACATGTTGGCCAAAGAAACATTTTTCTAGTGTAAAGTCCTTACATCTGAATATGTCAGGAAAGTATTGTCATGTAAAACATATTCAGACACAGGTAAAATAATGTTTTCATTCGATATTATATTGACCAATCTCCAGGAGATAAACTCTAAATGAATCATAAAGTTACAAAGATGTTCTTAAAGCAGTATTCTTGTTAAAAGGGTCCGTATTGTGTTGGTTATGTTTCCCCTTAATATTAAACCTATTAACACACATTCATAACCATACACTAACTCTGTTAGGTCCCACAGATAAAGTTATCATGATGTGGCAAATTAACTTAAGTTGATAATATGTTTGCAGCACATTCTTGACACACAGGTCCCCTTTCAGAGCAGAAAAAACAAAGCAGCTTTAATATTAACACATTCAGACAGACTTAAGGACTATTAGCCTACCTGACACCTGGATTATGATCTAAACAGGGTAGAAATCTCAATAGTTTCATAAAATGAAAGCCAAACATTTAGCTCTGTCTCGTCCGGCAACGCTAACGCTTAGTTGTTCAGTATATTTTTCATTTGTAATATTACAAAGAGCATATTTAAAAAATCTTTCCCCCAGTATTACATTGTTTACCTGTTGGTTGCTTTCATTATTGTTCTCAATTTTCTGTCCCTATCAGAATAAGGACATGTCACAACAGATATATCACAGTTAGTTCATTACTAACCAACACATCCCTGACGTCTCTTGTTGCGTTCACTTCATAAACCACAATTTCATGTGTGTTTTGGACTATCGGTACCCTATTAGTGCGCTCAATAGCTTCGGAACTTTTCGGCTGTTTCCGCCATAGCTTCGTCTTGGAAATTCACATCGCCTCCATTTTGCTTTCGTGTAGGGTGCGTGCGCAGTGTAGGTGTAAAGTGGAGAGAAAACAGGACCGAAAGCAGACGCACAGAGAAATTTCTACAGAAATGGACGGGTAATGTTATTATTTTATCACCAATTCTCACAATTTCACATTAGACACATTATGAGGCTGCCGGCAGCACTGACTGTGTGAATGCGTCATTTTATGGGGAAGCGAAGCAGGCGTCGCAGGTCTGTGTTAACGGGTTTCCATAGCCACGCGCTCCCTTCCATTAAGGAACTGCCTAATGTTAGCATAACTTAGCTAACACCCTGTGTTTATACAATTTACCGCGTTACGAATCATCTTTGACAAAATTGCTAAGCGTAACGTTATATGACGATGCCCCACACAGACGCGCTGACACCGTTTCACCATCTACTTCTACCCCACAGTCGTATTTTTCTGCAGCGTGCTAACGAAGCGGCTAGTAAAGTGTAGCAGACCGTTATGCTAACAAATGTAACGTTACAGTACAGTTGATCCTTTGTGTTGTAACGATACCTCCTTAATGGAGCGGCTCCGTGAGTTAGGTCTAACGTTAATCTTCTAATAAGCATTAGACGCATCTGCCTTTAAATCAACAGAGCATCAGTCAGGCGTTTTTCTTCATTTATGTTATTTAGTACTCTGTAAATTATCGCAGGAGCCATAAGAACCGATATATGTGGAGCTGTGCATTAAGTAAAAAAAAAAATGTTGTAAATATTAGATTCTAGTAGCCACCTTTTACTAAGATAATGGCTTTGCACACTCTTGGCATTCTTTCAAAAAGGCTTCATGGCAGTCACCTGGAGTGTTTTTCCAGCAGTGTCTTGAAGGAGATTCCACATGCTGAGCGCCCGTTGGCTGCGTTTCCTTTAGTGTGCGATCCAGCTCATCCCAAACTATGACAGTTGGGTTTAGGTCAGGTGATTGTGGAGGCCAGGTGAGCTGATGAAGCACTCCGCCCCTTTTCTGCTTGCTCAGAGAGCACATACATGGTCTTAAGGTGTGTTTCTGTTTCTTATCTCAAACGATAAGCACAAGCCAGATGGGATGGGTTTTTGTTGCAGAATGTTGTGGAGGAGTTTGTCTTGAATTCTGAGACAGTGTCATCAGCAAAGCACCCCCACACCATGACACCTCCTCCGTGCTTCATGGTGGTAACCACAGATACCATCCTATCGCCTTCTCTGTGACTCTCTCAGTAGGGTTTCTTTGCATCAGTTTGACCATGTAGACCTGATTCACATAGTCTCCTCTGAACACTTGATGCATCTGCGATTTCAGTGCTTTCTTTAATCTCATGTGCCATTAATTCAGCAGAGTTAACTCTTGGTCATCAAGAAAACTAGTTTCATTCTAGTGTCTAGTAGTTTTTGTGTCTGCTCTTGACTGACTGTTAAGTAGAATATGCTTTCTTTTTACTTAATCCATAATATAAATTACTATAGTAGTTGAAAAGGGCTGTTTGCACCTCAGCAAACATTTCAGCGCAAGATGGTCTCAAACACATAAGGATGGCGAGTAATTTCATCAGCTACAATTTGACAAGACATACTTGTTGCTTAATACAAATAACTGTCTCCTGAAGCTCATTATTGATATTGTCGATAGTGTGCAAATCTGCCACCAGGGCAAACATGGATTCTAATATAGTCAACATATGTTGCTTTAAAAAATGTTTTGTTTTAGAAAAACAACTGTCATATGCTGTGAATCATAACATAAAGTTGTTAACCAACAATTTAGATTTTTTTTTTATTTAGATTAGATTAAGATTGTGTAACAAGTTTTATGTTTTCTTTTTCAAAATGGATGATTTCCATCACAGCATGTAACAGTATTGTGTTGTCTTCTGTGCTATTTATATGTTTTTTTTCCATTTTTAATGAATTCATTTTGACAAAATGGAAACTATTTCTCTTTCAGCATCAGTGATGTTGCAGTTGGAGTGAAGGTGAGTTTTTTGCTTTGGTGTTGGCTTAGTGTTCAATACACAAATCACGTGTGCCTGCGTTGGACACTGTAGGTGTTTTTTGTTGCATTATGAAACAACATGCACATTGTGATTGCTTGTGTACTGCTGTGGTTAAACAAAACAAACTGCACAAGATTGGAGAAACACATTCTTAAGCATTATCAGTAATCAACAGATTTTTAGAACTCAGTGTTGATAGAAAGTATTCATGCCATGGATTATTCTTGTAGGTGTATCTTAACCTTTCCCACCCAAAATAGCTCATTAATAATGTAATGTTGAACAGCCAAACTGTTAGTTGTCATTTTTGGTGTATGAATTTGTTATGTGATTGTGGTTCATTGATTCTTACTCTGTCCTACCCGTTATGTCTTCTAGTTAATGTTGAGTGTTGAAAAAAAATATTCAGCCTTCTCTTGATTTCTTTTTTTTGTATCTGTCTCATCCTAAACTGTTTCAGATCTTCAAACAAAATCTAACCTAAAACAAAGACTAATTGAGCAAAAAGAAAATACAAATTTTAAAACATAATTGTATTTTTTCTTAGAGTCTGAGAAGCAACAAGCTTTGTAGCTGTTGCTAAGGCTCTACAAATCCTCAGTAAGAGATGCAACCTACAAATGGTTAAGACTTGGAACAATAGTGAACCTTCACACAAGTAGCCAACATGCCAAAATTAGTCTAAGAGCGTGGTGGCGACTCACAAGTTCCAAGGAAAACATCCTACTACTCACTGGGTAGAAATGGCATGGTGAGTGGCATGGTGAAAAAACAGTGCTAACCCAGTATAATAATAATAATAAAAATAATAATAATAATAATAGATGCTTTATTAATCCCTTTGGAGACATTGTTGTTGGACAGCTGCCAGACAATACATGTCTGCGCTAGTACAGAGTTTCAATGTCTTGTCCAAGGACACCTTGACATGTAGCCTGCCAGGACAGAGAATTGAACCGCTCACCCTGGGTTTGACAACTGCACATTGACGCTCAGTCAATTCCCTTTCTGTGTGGAGTTTGCATGTTCTCCCGATGTCTACATGGAGAACTGGGTGTACTGGCTTCCTCCCATGGTCCAAAGACTCTTAAATTTCCCATAAGTGTGAATGTGAGTGAGAATGGTTGTCTGTCTCTGTATGTCAGCCCTGTGATAGACCGACAACTAGAGTGTACCCCGCCTCTCGCCCAGTGATAGTTTACCCTTGAGAGGACAAGCAGTTAAGATAATGGATGGATGGATGGATGGATGAATTTTGCCTCAATATGCCTAGATGACCCTCAACCCTCAAAATGTTCTATGGACTGATCAGTCCAAAAAAGATTCAATTAACATTTGAAACTTGTATGCTGTGTTTTTTTTCAGCCTGCCTTTGATTTGTGTTAGATTGTGTTTGAATATCTGAAATAGTTCAATATAACAGACACACAAAATGAAGAAACCAGGAGGAGTCAAATATTTTTTTTCAGAGCATTGTATAAAATAGACTTGTAGCCTTGCCCGTTACTTCAAGCTTGGGTAGGGGGCATGGGCAGAAAATCCCTTATTTACACCCACTATACATTTCAAGGTGCAGTTACTCTACTTTAAGAATCTAGCTTCTATTATCATATTTGTAACATAATTAGTTTTGTTGTTATTTAGGAATGGATTACTAGGCAGTGATGACACAGATTGGTAGAATTTGTGGTTAAGCATCCAACTTAAACCATGGACATTCTGCTATGTTGATAGATTTTTGCTCTCACCACATTTTATCATTGCTCTGTGACATTCCTTAACCTCGTCTCCACTTATAGTGCCTTTTGCTGCATTTGCTGCTGACTGGGCTACTAATCCGGTGGAAGCAAAGTAAAAACAGAATGAAAATAATAATTCTGCTTTATCATTTTGTAAAAATCAGTGAAAATAATTTTCCAGTGTTTTGCTAGTATTATGCACTCTAAGCCACCTGAAGATGAAGTCCCTGCTACAGGTCACAGAACACGGTGTAAGACCGGCAGTAAGCTGAGACTCACCCTTCTGAAGTTATCAAAAACGTTCACTTGGATGATATACAAATACACACACACATATACTCACATATACATTTAAGACCTACACCAGAAAAAAAGAGCAAATATTAACACTTGAGAGACTGGAACCAGTGCAATTTGGAATTCTTTATAACCTGAAGGATTAAACCTTTTCTTTACATTGCACCCTCATGTCATTCAGGGTGCAAATTCAGGTTTAAAAAAATTCAAGCTTTTATAGCATTGGACAGGTTTTGCCGATCAAAGAACAAACTTGTTTTCCTGTGTAAGTGTATTGTTGTTCTGGCTACCTAACCAAATTTGTTGAATGCCAGCTGCATTTTCATGTTGACAAAACAAAGTTAAAGTCTTCTCTTCAGGGGAAACGGAACAGTCATAAAATACCAATTCCTCTGATATGGTGGTCTTCACCACCAATTTTATTTCAGCAATTCTTCAGTGTCATAGACAAAACAGAGAGGGTTGCCAGCTGTTGGGAGAGAAATCATTTCTTGGTTTTTTTAGCTCCTACACTTTGTGCTCACATTTTGGTCTAAGACAACTTTATTACCCTTTCAATTTATTAGTGTCATGTGGCTGTAGCAGGGCATACAACATCTAGTTTATCGTAACCATAAAGAATGCTAGTGACAGAAGAGCAATTGGTTCAAATTCAGTCAGACAGAAACAAGGAGGGGGTGTATGAAGCTATTATAAAGTTGTGTGTGTAATGGGTCCCTAGCCAGGTTCCTCATCATCCCATCAGTCAGGTTTAAGAGCACAGGGTGCCCGTCAGCTCCAGCAAGCCTTCTGGGACTTAGTATAGCTCAGGATGAAATGACACATCTTGACATCTTAAATTCAGCAAGATTAAACCCACACCAGCAAAGGAGGAGCCAGACCACTCTTCAGCTGTTATGTCTATTTGCACCTTCTCCTCCTTCCTTTTGTTCCTTTAAAATGTCTTTAGGGAGCTCAGTTGTATGGATGTGTTTGAGGGCCTGTTTGGAAAATGGAAATAGTTTTCCCCATTATTTCACAGCTGTGTCTGACTTTCTGTCTTTGTCTTTCTTTTTTTCCTGCAGAGAGGATCTGACGAGTTGAGTATGTACAACAGTCCCAACTCTGGCATGAGCAGTATCAGTGGTGAGTTCGTTCCGACCACCCCTGAACAGGGAAAAGATTGACAAAATTTGCATGACGCCATTTGATCTTTGGGGACAGACAGCGGTAAAAGGAATCAAAGTATAGGTATTTGAAAAATGAAACAGGCTGCGTGAGTTGAACTGTTCTCTCATGAGAGCATTTTAGTGTCTGAATAGCATCACGCTCCTTAGTAGGTGGGCACCCCCACACTACAGCATGTGACTGGAACAGACATAGAGGATACCACAGCATTTTAATACCTCAATTTTTAGACGATATCCGAAGCATCTCCAAGAAAGCTACAGAATTAATTAATGAAGAGAAGACATATAAGGTTAAATGATTAAATAAAGAACAATGCTAATAGCATACACAAGGGTTTTGGCAGCCTGTTTAATCAAAGTCCCAGTCTGCCATTGCTACACAACGCAGCCATTGAGCTAATGTCACCCTAGGGACATGCCTAATAAAGTAAGATAAAGATTATTGTTAACATCAAATATGAGCAGGCCACATTGTTAATCACTTTAGGCTAGTTTGACTAAAGACTATAGCGCACCACACACCACAGGTGATAGTGGTAGGTGATTCTTACTTGGACTAGGTCACATTGGTTCAAATAATTCCTGAATAAAATTAATCCTGAACAAGAGGTAGGTATTACAGATGAGCTATTTATGCTGTAATTAGATACCTTTTGGGTTGTGACCCAGTTTTGTTCAGTACAAGAAACGTCTTTTTCGCAATATCATTTTTGAATAGAAAATAAGTTTTCACATTTTGTCGCAACTGAAATTTAAATTATGTCACTATTCATGTAAGCTGGCACTAAAAATAACATAAGGATACTATGAATAGTTTCAGTTTAAACCTCATTTAAAGCAGCATACAAACAGAAAATACCTAAATCAAGTCATTCTTTCCCTTTGCCAGCCCAGATTCTACTAGGTACACAGGTTTTTAGGTACTTGGCAGGTAGGTTCTCAGTATCTTGGAGAATCTTCCACAGTTTTTCTGTGTATTTAAACTGTCTCAGTGTCCTCTGTCTCTTTATGTAATCCCAGACTGATTCCATGATGATGAGCTCAGGGATCTGTGGGGGCCATACCATCTGTTGCAGGACTACTTGTTCTTCTTGTCACTGATGATAGTTCTTTGTCACTCTGACACTGTTGTGCTGCAGAATGAATTTGGGATGGATCAGATGCATCTCTGATTGTGTTGCGTGATGGAGAAGAATCTAAATGTCTGTGTATGTGAGCAGTCAGCACCACCCATTATGTACCCACATGGGAAAAATGTATAACAAAATCCAGACTCATTAAAATGACAAAGGTTAGCAGTTAAACCCCAAACCCCTCATCAAACTAGACAGAAACTGTATGTATATATATATATACACACACACAGAACAGTCTCCCAAAACACATATTCCTTTTCCAGCATTTAACAGACGGACATAAAAATTCTGGCATGTCCAGAACCAAATTGACATTGAATTTATCTTCCTGTCAAGTATTGTGCATATATTTAAAGTTTTCCTCTGTGGCATAGAGCTCTGTTGTTTATAATCTATTCAATAACACATGAGTGAGCGACAGTGTTACCTCTAGCCTCATCCTTGAAAATCTAAGAGATTTAGAGATTGACTAAAAGCTGTACCCTTCAGAAGAGGCTGGCTATTATTGGATTGATCAGCACAGATAATCTGTATTTATGCTAAAATTTTAGACGGGGCTTCCAATGGCAGTGACAATAAAAAGCCAAGGGTGGAGGAGGCCCCGCCATCTCGTGTGCTCCACATCAGAAAACTGCCCAGTGAGGCTTCAGAGACAGAAGTAATCGCCCTCGGTTTGCCATTTGGCAAAGTCACCAATATCCTCACACTAAAGGGAAAGAATCAGGTGAGTGGAGACAATAGATGGATAGTGTGTTTTTAGAATTCCTGTTTGATATAATACATGATGAGCCAGGCAAGGCTGGGTTCATGTAGGAGGTATAGTTGTTTTCTACATCATATAGAATAATGCATTTTCTTTGGATGGCAGTGGTCAAAATTGACACTTTGACATGTCAAGAACAACGTGTCAGCTTCTTCTTCAGCTTGCATGGTATTGCACAACAAAAGTACATTGGATACATTCATCCTTTCTATCAAGGGCTGTATCTGAAATATGCCCATAGCTCCATACAAAAGCTGGCCAAAAGCGTATTGTCTGCCTGCTGAGGAGGGCTGTAGGAAATACTTGGCTTTTGTCCCCAAGATTTCTGTCAAGTACAGCTGCTTTGTTCTCCTCATTGTACCAGTGTCAGTGTGTCAGCTAGTCTTGATCGATCTGCAGCTGCCTCATCTCAGCATTCAGACAACTTCATCTGTGTTTGTCTGATCATGTTGCCACCACAGTGGTGAATTACAATTCACTTGGTGTAAGCACACCATAGGAGTACCCTCTGTCATAGAGGTTAAGTCTGTTTTTTTACTCTTACTTAGCAAAGTATTTGAAATAATCTAACATACTTCAATAAAATGGTGAAAGGTTTTAGAAATTATGACATAATTACCAAGAATTCTACGAGTGCTGTTCTTTATTTCCAGGCGTTCTTGGAGATGGGGACAGAGGAGGCAGCCATAACGATGGTTAACTACTACAGCACAGTAAATCCTCATATCCGCAATGTTCCCGTCTTTATTCAGTACTCCAATCACAAAGAACTCAAAACTGATGCTCTCAATCAGGTAGTGTTACAACTAACAATTATTTTCATTGTTGACCAATGTGCTGATTATTTTCAGTTGATGGGTTAGTATAAAAAAGGAAAAAATTAAGATAATTTCCAAATTATGTCTACAAATGACTTAATGGTTAAAACCCCAAAGTTATTTAGTTTATCACAGTGTAATACTGATAAAAGGCTCAAACAGTCGCCAATTTTTCGCCACTTTGACAAGTTGTCAAAATTTGTGAGATTTTTGCTTGACAATTGACTTTGTTGTTTCTCTTAATTGACTGATTGCCCAGAACAGCAGTCTTTATGTTTTCAATTTACCCAGACACTACAGGTCATTTCAGTAACACTTTCAGTTTCAGAAAATCTTTATATCTTGTTAGTATTTGGTTATGTTATGCAGTTATAATACTTGAAGTCTAGAGCTTAAATGATGTCTAATAATATACAATTTTAATATTTGGCAAATGTGGACATATGTCAGTGCTTGTTATGCTTTCTATGAATAAGTAGTTGAAATTGGAGTGAAAATGGCGACTGACGCTTGTGTTTGGCCATAGCGGACACAGGCGGTGCTGCAGGCGGTGTCTGCAGTCCAGTCTGGCGGATCACCAACCTCAGATGTGCAGGAAGTTCTCGCTGCAGCCTCCAGTCCTGTGCTGCGGATCATCATCGACAACATGTTCTACCCAGTAACACTGGATGTACTTCAACAGGTAACAGTTTCTCTGACCTCATCCAGTCAGAAACTGTTCAGTTGGCATGTTATGGATTATTCACGTGCATGCAGCTGAATGTTAACATTTGTGTTTTCTTTGTTTTATTGGCAGATTTTCTCCAAGTTTGGCACAGTCATGAAGATAATCACATTCACCAAGAACAATCAGTTCCAGGCCCTCCTACAGTTCAGTGATCCTGCCAATGCAAACCAAGCCAAACTGGTGAGAAGGCATTTACCTGCAACTCCAACTAGTTATGATTTTTTTAATTACCAACCACCTATACCTTGGTTAACTGTATGTTAATGTTGCTCAATACCAGATGTACTAGCTGAATAGTTAAACATGTGGTACAATGATTTTTTTTCCACTCACCAGGCACTGGATGGCCAGAACATCTACAACTCGTGCTGTACACTGCGAATTGACTTCTCCAAGCTGGTCAACCTAAATGTCAAGTACAACAATGATAAGAGTCGTGACTACACACGACCTGAGCTGCCTGCTGGGGATGGCCAGCCCAGCATTGACCCTGCGGTGGCCGCTGCATTCAGCAAAGATTCCAACTCCCTCCTCGGTAAGATCCCAGGTAGATCACATTTTTATTTGTTCTCCTTTTATGTCTTTATTGTCATCATCCACTACCTAAATGCTTTAACATGTGACCATTATTGTAATGCCATGTTTTTAGGTTTTAGGTTTAATTTATTCTTCTGATATTTTAATCAGATTATGGACAGGTTTGAATAATTTGTAAACTGTTTAAATTGAGTAATTGGCTTCTCCTGGATTGCAGTCATAAGTATCAGTCAGTTTGCCTGGTATAATAGTAGCATCCTTGCTCAGTTTTGTAATACTGTGGGTTTGTGGAAGTGCTGCTCTCCATTCCATGATTATTTCATCTGCTTCTTGTCAGGAGCCCTGAACCCTCTGAGTGCAGCAGCAGCGGCTGCTGCAGCTGCAGGAAGGGTGGCCCTAGCTGGACAAGCAGGATCCAGTGGGGTCCTACTGGTCAGCAATCTCAACGAGGAGGTCAGTAACCCACATACAAACACAAGACTCAGTTGGACCATCTGAGGCTTAAAATCCACCATTCATACCCACCATCTTCATCCCTCTTTTTTTCCTCCTTGTGCTACTATTTCCATTTTTATTGTTTTGTGTCATTCAGGATATGTTAAGAAGGTCCATGGTGGGGGTTTTTTCTGTACATAAGTTAGGTCACTTAAACTCAACCACACAATTGGTGTATTTAGATGCAGCACAATACATTTTTCACTAGGAAATAGAGAGCGACAACTGTTAGATTCCTTGAGGATGAGAGCGTGGTTTTATGCATCCATAGATTTAACTTTTAGTTCTGCGTTTATCTCTAATCAGGCTGATAGCATCTATTACAGATCTTGAGAAAATCCTTTTGTATTCTGTCATGTTTGAGGTATTTACAGAGCGTTTTGAACCCCAGAGGAGCTGTGAGTTTGAGTGCAATTTCAATTACCGTATCTGCTCTGATCTCACTAATTACTGAACTGGCTTAGGGCACCACTGATGTTCCATTTTTGGAACCAGATTCTTTTTTTTGTTTAGGGAAAAATTACTGGATGTCTGATTAGTTCATTTTAAAATGAAGCAAACATTTTTTGTCTAACCTTTTCTTTGCTGTATTTTCTAGTTTTCCTTTACATACCCTGGGCCTTGCTGTTCTTTTGTTTTTTCCTTTGGTCAAGACTCATTATATTCCCATAAGAGAGAGGGGGACATTTGTTGTTCCTGTCATTGCACCAATACCCTCCCCTCTTTCTTCCTCTGATGTTCTGCCCTTCCCTCCTCTTGTCAAACTGTATCTAACTCAGCTAACTGTCTGTCTTCTGTTTTTCTCTCTAAGCTCTCCTCAGCTCATATGAAAGTTCATATGAAATCATTCTGTGGTCTCCTAAGCTGTGTCTCTGTTCTGGGAATAAATACCTGCCTCTGAAACACTCGCTTCTCGATCTTTTCTCCCTGTTTCCCTGCTTTTTCTTTTACAACTGTGACTTAAATAGTATCTAATTTGTCTCAGCTGATGTCTCTATGTCTTACCTCATCAGTCTGTTCTCTGGCTGTGATTGAATGTGTCATCCCGGAGCGTTTTGACAGTATCAGAGCCATTCAAACTGAACCCCTGGTGTTAAGACACTGCTTAAAGCTTTCTTTTAGCTTCTTGGACTTGTGTGAATGCCACCTTTTTTACTTGAGTGGCCTTCACATCAACTCTTGCATGCCAGATTGTCTCTTAACTAATTTTCCCCCTTTAGCTTCTCATACTGTTGTAGTATCATTCTCCCTTGCTGAAAGATTGTAGATCTTCAGATTTCTGACCTGCTGCATGTTGTTTATATCCCATGATTGTGACTTTATATTGCTGATTTTATTATTATTTTTGACAAGAATGTACCTTTACCCCATGCTTGTCCAGGGTGAAATACATTTGGCACAAGTTATTTGCTGTATTTTGACTAAAGAAAACATTGATCCAAGCCATTGTCTCTGACCAAACTACCTGCATTATTCCAGTGTACTGACCTATATTTTATTTTTTGTCCCTCCCCCCTTCTCACTTTTTATTTTTTTACCCCCCCAATTTGCATTTGCCTTCCTATTCATCTCTCCCCTTTCTCTCTCTCTCTCTCTCTCTCTACCCCCACCCCTCCTTCTCTCCATTCATCCTGCCTCCCCTTTCCTCTATGTACTGGTGGCAAATTTTTAACCCCTTCAAATCACCTCCTCCCACATTAACCCACCCTCCTCCCTCCGATCCCCCCTCCATGACTCCTCTTCTGCCACCTGCTCCCCTCTTCCATGACCCACCACCTCCATCACTCTCCGGGGGGAATACAAAAACCACCATTCCTCCTACCTACCTCCGTTCTGGATCGATCTGTCCATCTCTACCTCCGCTCCGCTCCGACTCTTCTACCTCTCTACCTGTCTCACGCTGCTTGTTGCTCTTCTCTCCCTCTAAAGATGGTTACGCCCCAAAGTCTGTTTACCCTCTTCGGTATGTTATCGTTGGCTCTCCTCTCTCTCTCTCTCTCACTCACTCTCTCTCTTTCTTCTGTCTTCTCTTTTTGTTCTATCTCCACGCTATCTTTAAAACATTTGTCATTATTATTATTATTATTATTATTATTATTATTATTATTATTACTACTACTACTACTACTACTATTACAAATTTATGTATGTTTTTTTCCACACTGTAGCTTATTTGAGAGTTAAAACATTTTGCTCCGTTTATTGGTTTATTACTTTGCTCTTAAATCTGTTATTGTACAGTTATTTTTGCATGCTGTTTTTATTTATAGCCATCTTACACAGCTTGATAACTTATCTGTTTAGAGGGTGTCTTTCTCTCTCTACCTGTTCTTTTCCACACACCTCTCACTCTGCTATAAATTTCTTATGTATTCTGTTCTTTCCTCTTTGCTTCTTGTCTTTAAATATCTTTGTCTCGAGTGCTAACTTTTTTTTTTGTTTTTTTAAATTTGTCTAACTGTCTGCTTTCTCTCCACCTCACCTCTTGTCCTCCTGCCTGTGGCTCGAATGCAGGAGTATATGGTGATGTCCAGAGGGTGAAAATTCTTTACAATAAGAAGGACAGCGCTCTCATTCAGATGTCAGACGCCAACCAGGCTCAGCTAGGTAAGCAGGCGTCATACCCAACCAAATTCAATCACTTAGGTTTAAATTGTATTTTTTTTGTGGTGGAGAGGATCGTATGTTGCTCAGGTCCTGCTTATTGGCAGGAAGTTCTGGAAGTTGCACAGCTTCTTCCCAGATCATATTGTTCATAGAGTATATAGTTAGAATCCAAACTGTATCTTCACGATCCATTATGTAAATCTGAGTTGTTGCTCAGCTCTCTTCACAAGGGATCTATTGCATGTGCCTATACCTGAAGCAGGATCCCTCCTTTGTTGCTCTTCCGCAGGTTTCTTCCTGTTAAAGGGGAAGGAGGGAGTTTTTCCTTATCCCATTTTAGAGTTTAAGGACAAAAGACTGCATGGATTGTAAAGCACCTTTAGGCAAATTTAGGATATCATGCTGTGAAATCTGATCAGCTAATAACTTGGTATTGTAGATACTTCTAGCATCCACCACATACACAGTCACATTAGCTCAATGATCAATACTTTGTTGCTCACAGCACAAAGCATTGATCGACTTTGAGACCTACGTGTTTCATTCACGTGCAGTGTCACTGCTGGCTGTTTAGGTGATTTCAATTCACAGTTCCTGTGTCTGATGATAGTGATGATGAAGAACGTGATTTTATTTGAATATTGGTCTATTTTTGAATGTGTATTGTATTGATTTTGATTTTTTTTTCGTTTTTGCTGGGCTCAGTTAACACAGTCAGTGAATACCACATGACACACATGCATAATATTTATCATTAATTGTCTTTGTTTCCGTGGTCCAAAGCAATGAGCCACCTTAATGGCCAGAAGATGTATGGGAAGATCATCCGGGTGACGCTGTCCAAACACCAGACGGTGGCCCTGCCTCGTGACGGCCTGGACGACCAGGGCCTGACCAAGGACTATGCCAACTCCCCGCTTCATCGCTTCAAAAAACCTGGATCCAAAAACTTCCAGAACATTTTCCCGCCCTCTGCCACCCTCCATCTCTCCAACATCCCGTAAGCACCAGAACAATCAGTCCTATTGTCAGATGTTCACTGGAAAAAATGCCTCTCCAAAAACAAGTAAAAAAATCTTAACTCAAGATATTTTTGCTTGACATAAGTAAAGAAATCTGCCAATAGAACAAGTGAAAATTCTCTTGATCCAAGCATGCACTGTCTGCATGCATTTTTTTTACTTGTTTTTGGAGGGGCATTTTTTCCAGTGTTGGGGGAGGCTGTGTCCCAAACATCCCTTATAACACCCATAGCTGTCAAGGTACTCTGGAAACCTACATATAACCAGGCCTGAACATCAAACTCAGCACTGTTGGAATACACAACTGAAGAGCCTTTTTTCATGGCAGACACTTTGATTTGTCATAGAAGGAAAAGCACAGATGGAAGAAATGTATTAACAATGGCTCAGTTCCATCAAATGTCCCAGTGAGTCATGACAGTCAGCCAGCTTTGACAATACCAGGACTCTGGAAGAAGCTCAGAATATGTGCTGTGAGAAAGGTCTTTTGAGACCGTAGTAATATGAATCAAAGCTGTAGAGTACTTGGTCACCTTCTTAGTTTAGTTTTGTTATGATCACTGTACTTCATTTATCCTTAAGTCCTATGTAATATCTTGGAAAGAAGACATCAAACACAGCATTTGAAAACAAAGGCTTTACTTAACAGTCTGACTTAAATGGTCGGTACACCCAAATGACGAGACTTCTTTCCTCACTTTCCATTCAGCTAATTTTGGCTTCATGTGTCCACTTGTTGATGTATCTACTTTCTGGTTCAGGAACTCAGAAACTCTTTCCAGTGTGTTTGTTGTGCTGAACAATCCAAATATTCTACTGTCTACAGTTTTCAATGTGCAGTGTGATTGTGCCATGGCATGACTGAAATTTCTTCCTAACTGTAAACTTTGTCATTATAACAGACAAGATGTGACAGAGGATGATCTGAGGCTTCTCTTTTCCAACTCTGGGGGCACTGTGAAAGCATTCAAGTTTTTCCAGTACGTACACCCTATAAGTAACAAGTACCTCTCTGAACATAGCCCGACAAGAGCTTGTTACCCTTGAAGCTGCACTAAAGGTTTCATCTTGGTAAAATTGTTTGCTGTCATACCCCAGCAGAGTTTGTTTCCTGTTGTACTCACTGCTGTGTCACATGTTCCAGAGATCGCAAAATGGCTTTAATCCAGATGTCAACAGTGGAAGAGGCCATCCAGGCTTTGATTGACCTTCACAACTACAACATGGGAGGAAACCAGCACCTGAGAGTCTCCTTCTCCAAATCCACCATTTGAGAATGTGAAACACCCTAACAGCATCAGGGTTTACTGTTGGGAGTGGGGGGGGACCACATTGAATCAATCAGTTTTGTTGATCCTGTCATTCCTTGAGAGACTGAAACTTTTGACTTGCATCCATTTTTTACAGAGCAATTGAGTATGTTGCAGATACTGGATTCTCCCAGATATTAATTGTACCTCTGTATTTTTATGTCAAAATATTGACATAATTGATTGTTCCAATGTTTGATAGTTTGATGTAGATCAGTGTTTAATTCTTTAGTTGAAAAAATACAGTACTTATGTGCCTTACTAGACAATATCAACTGTTTCTACAGAGGGACATGTTTGTTAATACCTTTCTATGCCTTTGAGGCACATTGGTATTTAATATTTTGGGGGTTGGTGAGAATGCAAGCTGTTATGTCATTCTCATGACATTATTCTAAGCTCTGCCATGAACCATGTGTAGCTTTTTCTGTTTTGTTCCAGAGATTTAGATCAATCATATTTACCTTTCTGATTTTGCAGCAGGAGAGATTATTCCTGAGGCAGCATCTAAGAATTTTTACAGCAGCCTCTGGTATGCTGTTTAACTTCAGGTCCATTATTCCACAAATATGTTCAGTGTAAGATTGTTCTCCCCTGAGTTTGACTTCAAAGGACATGTAAGATGAACTTTCATAACATGGCTCATGACTAAGTATTTTCTTTTGTGTTTTTAAAGCCTTCCATGATTTTACCGTATCAGTGAGGTGAAAAGTGTTGGTGACAATGGTTTTCTAAGCATGAATAGTGACAATAGGATCTAACAACTGAAAGTGTTGCATGCTGTGGAAACAGAAGATGTCCACTGTGATTTCATTGTCATGTGACAGTTTACTCGAGAGGGCTACTCGGTTGGACCAAAGTTTCTGTGCCTTTAGTGTTCCTTTAATTCATTTTAACAACAAAAAACAAGCATTTGACAAACACTGAAATGTTACATTTCAGGGGAAAATGCCCAGAATTTTAAGTGTTAATTCCCTCTTGTTTTTTGATACAAGACCTCTTGACTGGAGGAGTTTGCTCAGAAAAAAAGTTGTGTATATTTTTTCCTCCAAATCTGATTTTATACAGCTCAAAATGTAAGGATTTGGTATAATTCTGAAGAGGCACAATTAAAGGATTAATTATTTTTTAACAAAAGGAGGTGCGACTTGGTTTCCTGCTTTTTGAGTTTCCCCTCTCATGGTCTCTCGTGTATTCTGCATTACCTCTGTAGCATGCCTAATAAAACTCTTTTGTAGCTCTGCATTCACCTCTTCTGTCTCTCTTCTCTGTTCTGTCTGTTCCGCTCACTTCTGAAACCATCTCAGTCCCAGGGTGGGAAGGAAGCCAAAATCCATTTTGGATCCACTTGAAAACGAGCTCTAATAAAGCAGATTGAGCCTCTGATGGTACTAATACGCGGGACAAGAAGTACATTTTCTTGATGTGTTTCCCACCTTGTCAACTGACACAATCTATTCCTCTGATGTCTTGCTCTTCTCTTTTCTGGTAGTTGCCTATTTTCTAATCAGTCTCTAAGGACCTCTGCTCTCTTGACAATCTGTCTGAGCTACCCACATGCTCTCACACCTTTATCAATTATATAAGTGTCCTCAGTTGTCATTTTTCCAAGCTCGCCTAATGCCAGCTTTGGATCATCTTTGAGTAACATTGATACAAACATAGATAATAGGATGTGTTAAGCCAATTTAAAACCTTGTTGTATTGCTGGACAATGTAGTTGAGCACTATGGCCTAAGTTATCTTTTCTTCATAGCTTTAGTCTGTAAGGTTAAGAAGGAGTGACCTACCACCTAGTCTAGCAGAACATAACTTCAAAGGATAATAATATACATTTGCTTCCTCCTAAAAGTATATCTGTTATTGTTGGTTGAATTGTTTGATGAGTATAATATGTATCACATGCCTTGGCCCTCACAGATCTTAGACCAACCAACAAGAGTTTCTGGACCAATATGTTAGAAAGCACACTTCACCACCTTTGAAACTATTCTGGCAGCACATAGTGGCACCTTATTAAGACACCTCATGTAGATTTTTGCTTTAATTTGTCACTCATCTGTACATATGTATGCTGTTCTGTAGTTGTGGATTGACAGAACGCCCAGTACTAAGCTCCCACTGGTTTCCAAGAAAATGTCACTGATATACTATTTAGGGGACCAAGATAATGTCCCCAGTGATATTTCTGGGATTTGGGGGAATTTTAACAGCCGGAGTGATTTTACTTTTTTAAGGGCTTGTATAGTGGTACACCAGTTACTACTGTCATATCACAGCAAAAGGGCTCTGAAAGGATTTCCTCTCACAGTCCAAATACATGTAAGTTAGGTTATTTATGCCCTTAATTAGCCTGTAGGTGTGAATGTGAGAGCCCACTGTCAGCAGTAATAGTCTCCAACTCTCACAAGGCCCCTGTGATCTTGCAGTGTATAAATCTGCAATCCAGCATGCTCATAGATTCTTCTGTTCTATGAAGGTCTGTGGAACTGTTTGGTCCTATACAGTGCTGTGAAAAAGTAATTGCTCCTCTTCCTTCATATTTGTCACACTTAATTGATTCACATCATCAAACAAATTTTAAGCTGTGGTTACCCACATTTTTGGAAAAGCTGAGTTAAATTTTTATCAGTGGTGTGTCTGTGGTGAAGCATGGTAGTGGCTTGGTGATGCTCAGGAGCTGCTTTGTTTCTTCTGGCACTGGAAGCCTGCAGCGTGTGGAAAGCAAAAGGGATTCATTCAAGTGAGTATGTCATCTCATCTGTGAGGAAGCTGAAGCTTGACTGGCATTGGACCTTCCAATACCTTAAAGTCCTCAAAGGTCTGGTTGCAGGAGAAGTCCTGGAAGATTCTAGAGTGGCTGTCACACTGACCTTCAACCGAACAGTATGTGATAAAATATGGTAGGATTTGAAGGAGTAGGGTTTTTTTTAATCAATTTTAGTTTAGTTTTCACCAATATTAGTGAACTGGAGCCCATTGCCTGTGTGGAATGGACTAAGAATCCTTAGGAGCGTTGCCAGGATCTGATATCTGATTGCATCACGGTTGCCGCATATAAGAACAAAAGGGTGCTCTACTAAGTACTAACGACACGTGTAATGAAGGGGTTAAATAATTTTGAGACTGCAGTAGTCATTAAAAGTAGCATTTTGTGTTGACTTGGAGGGACAACTTGAAACAACAGTTGTGTTGAGCTATATAAATCATACCCGTCTGATTTCTTTTGCACAAATGCTGAAAGTACAAATTTTGCCAATACACCTAACTTGCAATGGGGGTTAAATAACTTAAATTGCAACTGTAAATGTTTCAAATGACTGTATGCAATATGAATTGGGTGACTTGTACAATAACAACAATGCTGTATAAGACTGTTTTTGTCTTCAGAGGGAACTCAATCAAGTCAGATAAATACCTTGAAGTGATATCGTTTTTTTTTTTCTTCCTTGCTTACCGTTTGGAGGTTTTCTGCATTAGAGCTTTCTGCTGGTGGAAGGGAAACACTGACACAACTGAACTGAATAAGAAATCAAATATTATACAAATAAGAATTTAAACATTCTTTCTTGGTATCTGGCCAAAATTTCCTAGAGGGAAGCTGGACTAATGACCTCAGCACTTCTTAAATCCAGGCTATAGCTGTGTCTTGAAGACTATGACTTATACCAAGAGTTGCATCAAAAGTAGCCCCATTATGCAGGAATCAAATATAAATAAAATCATCGCATGTCTTCAGCTAGATGTTGGCTTCCTCTTTGATTTAAATTATGCACATCCCACACTTAGCAGCCAGTACTTCACCCACTATAATATTTTTCAAGGTTTGAAAGTCTGGTGCGTGGACTGAACACAGGGCAGTGGATCCAATAACAGATCCACCTCTACTTCAGGATGGTCATTTTATGTTGGCAAATTATTGCTGCTAAATACAGAATATATGCCTTTACATCACTCATACGTGACCTCAAGTCAATCAGGAGCTTTCAGCCAATATTCAGTGCAAGATTTCATTAGGAGTATTCTCTAAAAGCTTGAGCAAAATGAACAAGACTGCTGGGATGCATTAATGATGCAGGTGTGGCTAATAAATAGAAGCTCACTGTATTTGCAAGACTATGCATCTGAAATACTGCTACTATTACCTGTGTGTGTCAGCCAATGATGCCATGAAGTCAGTTGGAATGAAATCTAAAACTGACACCATAAACTACTCCTTAAGTGAACGGATTTAAGCTGCAGATAGGGTTATCTCAACAATAAAATAGTTAGCTGTCAAATAAAAGAACCTGAAACTCAGAGCAGTAAGCTCACTGAGTGCAGAAATAATGACCCATAGAAAAGGAATCCTAGTACCTTAGAGGACCTCTCGAGCCTGTACTGGCTCCAGAAGGGCACAAAGTTTGAAATATTTATTTTCTAATCTAGTGCATCTAATTGGATTACTGTGGACACACTGATAAATAAGAACAATCGGTCACTCCTGGAAATATAAATACATGTCCCAAATGCTATTTTTTCCTTCTTCTTCCTCCTAATGTGGGAAATTACTGTGTTTCTTTGAGCCTTACTGCCATTAACCACCAATCAATAGAATAGCTTCCAACTTGCAGAAGGAACGTGAACACTTGGATGTCTTCTTGCATAAAATAAATATCCCTCTAAATATATTGCGCCATAATGGTAACTGTTGTCAAAAACGCTATCGGGTGCCTTTATGTTCCAATTGAGCTGACTCAAACACACTCAGAACCAAGTTTGGTCATTCAAAATTAAGTGACGGTGTAATACTTTGTCTGTATTCCAGAGCAAGTTTGGTGGTTTCCTATCACAGATTGATTCAGTGAATTTTACAGATTAACTGAAACATCAACAATAAAATGCAGCAGCTGTATCTGACAGTAGGGAAAGTACCAAAATAAACTCAAACAACAGTTAAACCCTGTAGGCAAGAACCCTGATGATTACAGTCAACCACTGAGGTTCAATTTGTGTTGCACTCTAAATGACTAAAAATGATAAAGTTGCTGCCAATGTGTTGATGAGCAGGCGTTGCTCCATCAGGGACAGGGCCCATTGGCATGGCTTTGTGATGATGGACGTCCTGTCAGTCGTCGTCTGATGAAGATGACGCTCCACAGTTAGGCCCTGGGACCAGGTAGATGGCCTGATCCATCATCATGCAGACACACCGCCGCTTACTACCAGTGCAAGGGGTTATTTTGCAAGCTTTCAGTGGAAGTGCTTACATCCTGGATCCTGCTTACTAAACAAAGATGACATGATGTATCAAGGCAGAAGGACAGAGCAAATCAATAGCAAGTCTAGCCAATGTATCACCGGGGCAGGACACTGTGGTCTTGCTCTCTATTCACAGATGATGGGACAAAGGCTTCTCTCTTGTGCCTTCCTCTCTCATGGGTTTTTACTGACATGCTTGCTAATGAAACATTTGGCTATGACTAGCTTTTATTTGAATAATAAATATGTTTACACTTAATTTTTTTTTTTATTTGGAGACAACACTGTTGCCTCACAGCAAGAAGGACCTGGGTTTGTCAGCCACAAGCACTCCGGTTTCCTCCCACAGCCCCCAAGACATGCAGTTAGAGTAACTGGTGACTCTAAATTGCCGTAGGTGTGAATGGTCTGTCTCTTTATGTCAAGACAGGAGAGACTGGCGACTTGTCCAGGCTGCACCCTGCCTCTCGCTCAATAACAGCTTTCTGGATTGAAATGTCCCAGTCACCATGACTTCTTCTCTCATCTGGTTCTGTAGTTTTGCAGCGGTTATGATTTAAATATGAAGACATCCCTGATCCAGTATATGAGGAAGGCACATGGAAAAATTCACAATATGATTTACCGTTACATTCTGACTGGTCCTGACTCTATGTCAGGGACTATTAATAATCATGAATAATTTATAAAGTTACCACTGTTGGGGCACCTGCATAAATGTGCACAGAAGCTCTCACTTTGGATATGTTCACATGGATCCTTTTACATTAACCTGAACTGATGTCTACAGGTGTTTAACATATGCACACAAACTCATTCTGCATACAGCTGGAAGCTACAAACTAAACGTCAGTGACTTAATGATGTTCTGGAAAAAGTCGAATCACATGTGGAATGAGGAGCCAGTAGGCTGCAGACTTTGGTTTCATCTCAGTTTGATCTGCGTTTTCACGTCTATTACAAAGTGGCAAAGCTCAACATATAGGAAAGGTGTTCTTTGATTTTGGGGAATGTATGCTCTTCCCAAAGTCACAAATGATATTTTTTGTCTCTGGTTATGTATCAGTATTGTTGCTCAAATGTGTTTTCCTGGATGCATACTTTGAGGGTTGCTCTTATTTGGAGTGAGATGCCATATAATATGTTATGTAAAGTTAGGAATACTTTATGAAAATCATTTATGATGAGGACAATGTACTAAAATCATATAGATAGACAATGGTTTCATTTGCTTAATATCAGCTTGTCAATCATCTGTAGAGTGGAAATATTACACAAACCAATAATATAAAAAAGTTTGTGCCACTCCCTGTGTGTCATGGGCATCAAAAGATGTGTGTGTCAGCCTTAAGTAACCTTCCAATGCACTACAAGCACAATGATCATTTCTTTATGACAACACAAACTATTTATGACATTTTTTATTTATCATGAAGGTGGTATTCTTGAGGAGCACAGCAATGTATAATATAGCTGTGTGCAGTCTGTGTGTATTTCATTTCAAATCTGAAACCTGCATTTGAATTGTGCTACACCACAGCCGTTTGCATTGCCTTATTAGTGCTTTTAATTGAAACGACGTAAATGAAAACAAAAAATTACCTTATGTGGAAAGGTGTTGTCAAAATCTTGTAGTGGCAACTCACAGTTGTCAATCAGATTATTGCTCTTCTTAAACCAGAACCATACTTGCCATTTAACACAAATGGGTTGCAGACTAAGGTCTAATCATCCCTGACTGGAAACCAAATTTCTTATTTGTGACTTGCCATCTGAAGAGGAGGAAGAAGTCTGCTTTTTGCAGATGATACAGAACTCATGCAAGTCAAGTCAACAGATTACAATTATGGTGGCACTAAGAGCACAGCAGAGAGTCACACATGACACACCAGGCCCTTAAATTGTGCATGCTGTGAGAATGGCTAATATACTGTGTCTCTCATGCTACTGAGATTATTATACTGCCCCACCAGTCAAATGCTGCATTGCATTGTGTGTACATGCTGATGACATGTCCATATCCATGCAGGGTACACAAGGTGAACATGATACACTCACCAACAAGTTGTTAAAGTCAAGCATGCCCAAGGTCTCACACTTCAGAGACCTTCAGATGTACCTGTAGCTGGCTCACAACAAAGACAATCCTAGGTACAGGACAAACCTTTGCCTAAATACAAGTTGACATATCACTGCAACAGACATCAACTGACAGTGGATGTCTGCTTTAAGGCTAAATTAGAATTTTCAAAAGTCCAAAGAGTGTGAAATTAAAGTATGCACTCAGACAAATCTTCATCCCGCATAAATAGGAGACATCAAGTCTGGTGCACTGGATCCGGGGAGTGCATAATAAACACATGAACACTGTGTCATCTCATCTGTGTTCTTCAGAGTGTACCATGGATCTGTGCCCCCTCAAGGCATTTCTCAACGTAGATGCAGAATTCTCTCACATTCCACCAAATGTTATTGGTTATGTTAATAAATATTATTTGGCCTCATGGGTTTGATGCTACAGTATGTTGAGATGATGCTGCTTTTATTCCACAATCTCTTTATTTCTGCTCTCATAAAAGGAGAACGTCTGCTGCTTCCCTCAGAGAAGAAATCATATCAGCCAGCGTCCTGTCTCCCTGCCTGTCTGACATCCTGAAATATGAAAAGCAACACTGAAAAATGCAGGGAATTTCTTCCTCTTTTGAAACTTCTGCATCAACATGTAGAGATTTCATTTCCAAGGTTTGCATTATCTGTGTTCCCAGCAGGCAAAAAGCACCTCAGGGCAGAACTAGGTGTTGAAGGTAGCTGATAACCGATGTGTTTATTTATCATGTACAGCTCTGGAAAAAATTAACAGACCACTGCAAAATTATCAGTTTCTCTGATTTTGCTATTTAAAGGTATATGTTTGAGTAAAATTTACATTTTTGTT
>JAUBNQ010000012.1:25912625-25925677 GCA_032353495.1 Ctenopoma kingsleyae
ACACAGAATATGTTTTATATTTTTGAATTTTTAAAGTAGCCACATTTTGCTTTGATGACAGCTTTGCACACTTTAGACATTTTCTCAGTCAGTCTCATGAGTTATTCCCAGAGGTGTTAAGTACTTATTGGCTGCTTTTCCTTCAATGTGTGGTCCAACCCATCCCAAACCATCTCAACTGGATTCAGATGAGGTGATTGCGGAGGACAAGTCTTCTCATGCTGAACTCCATCACTCTCCTAATAGGGCTATTGACTCTACTGTAGCCACGCTTCTTCTGCACAAGACAACTGGTCTACAGCACATTCAGAAGGCATTCCAGGTGACTACCTCATGAATCTGATGAGAGAATGTTTTTATGTCCCAATGTGAGAAGCTAGAAGATGGACATCAAGGAAAACAAAAATCAAACTATGATCTACTATCTACTCTATCTGTTAAACACATTTTTCTCATTTTCCACATTTCTTTTCTGTTCTACCAACGACTTCCTTCTTTCCAACATGTCCCAAAGTGAGAATCACAGCAGGCCGTTGCCCCGTGAATGACTCCTCTCTGCTAACAGGAGTCTAATGGCAGTCTATGAATGGCTGTCTGCTGTAATCCAGCAGTGGCTTTTTATCCCTGAGCAGCTGCTGAAAGGAGAGAACACACCAAATCCCCCTGCCGTACTCGTCTCTCATTCCAGCTCCCGGCGTCTGTGTGTGTGTGGGTGTGTGTGTGCAGAATAATTCAACAGAGGGGTGGCTAGCTTCATGTGCAACGTCTGTTGAAGGAGGAGCTGGACATACACACACACACACACAACGTATATAAATAACAAAACACTGTCATAACAGCTCAATAACAATGTGGCTTTACTGAAGTGTATCAGTGTGGTAATGAACAGCGTCATTCACCTGAAATACAGTAAGTTCCACCCATATTTAAAGAGGCATTCCACTGACTTAAGGTTTACTCAAATTCACTAATCATGGGTGGGAAGGCAGCTTCCCATGACATTCATGATGTCATAGTGATGTCATTACTTAAAGCTGGGTTACTAATTGTTTTAATTTGAGCTTTTCTCATGTTAGTTGAAATAACTCAGTTACGTGTAACCAGTTGTTAAAGTTTCTTTTTTTGGAGCGTACACTCACCGTCCACCTCAACCACTTTTTCGGAAGCTGTGAAAACGAGACAATATGTCCTCACAACAAAGGCATCAAACAAAATGAAAGACCACACACACACACACACAAAGTCATTGCTTTAATTAATAGAAATAAATAAAATAATCAGCAGACATTATTTCAAAATAGTTTCACTTTATCATGAAGTCTCTGTCTGTCAGTCAATCAAAACAAATCAGACAGCTGCTTCGTAATGAAAAGTGGCATCATGAAACAAGATGATAAGGGAGAAAAATAGTGGTGTGAAATAAAAGCTGACTTAGGAAAAAAAATACATTTTGAGATTTAAAAGAAAAAAAGCAAGAATGAAACTGAATTACCTGCAGAAAGAAATCTATGTCACTGTGGTAAGATGCAGGATGAAAGAACATTTTGTAACAATGAGCTGAGTTTTGAAGAAGTATTGGTAATTTCACAATTTTCACGTTGTACGCCTGAAGTGGAGGCAGGCATTGCAGCAAATTTGTTTTCAGTAAAAAGTGAGTTTACATACGAGGTTTGCCTGTGTTTTGTTATTGTGTTATCAAGTTGAAATAGCAGAAGCTGGAGATTCCCAGTCTCCATAAATATCAGAATATGATTTTTGTTGCAATGTTTTTTATATGACTGAATTTTTTTTTTTACTTTTATGCAAAATTGTCCACTACAGGGGACAGTTTCTCCATTTACAATGGCATTTTCAAGATATAGGTAAAACAAGTTTGTCATTATTTCAGTTTTTGTAATAGTTTAAAAACTAAAACCTGGACTACTCCAATTATTGTATAGTTACAATTAAAACCTCATAGAAATTGTTTCACTAAAGCAGTGCATCAATCTGTCGGATGTGTGTGTGTGTTTCTGTCAGGGTGAGACAGTACGCTGGCTGGCTCTTTGTGATGTGAAGGACAGGCGACATGGCGTGAAACAATGAACACAACGTCCGTGATGTTGAGCCGTACTATCAGCCTGCAGCGCTTCACCACGCCTGACTGTAAATAGCAGGCACATAAAAACAGGTGTTATGACCTGGACAGGTGTTTGTTGGTGCACCGGTGTGTGTGCTGGTTTGTGGATGTGTCTATGTGTGTTTTCAAGCATACCTAACTCAATCAAAAGCTCCAGTAGCTCTTCCGAGTCGTTGCTGTTGAAATAACCGATTTACTGGAGCGATTAAATTCTTCCACCTCCCTATGTATTGATGTGTGTGCATTTGTGTGTGTGGGTGAGAATGTTAGACATTATTTTCCATGGTACGTTCATTCATCCGTCACCTGCAACATCAGACCTACCACTGACTAGATTTGAAAATTTTATGGGAGATGATGCATTTTGTTTTTCAGATTTGTTTTCATGTGGCCATTACAGTACAGTATATGTCTAAAACTTATTCTCACAATTACAAGTCTTCTCTTTAATGTGATTGTGAATTGATCAATTTTGTGTGCACATGCAACCAAAGAGAAGTCACAGATTTAATGAAAACTCTTGCTAAGACTCATTACTCATGAAAAGATTTATTTTTTGTCTGGCCAGTCTGTTCGTGGGGGGTAAGCACTTCACCAAGACATCAACAGCAACTGTAGCTTTCCCTTGAAGCCTAATAAAACAAAAATGTCACAAAATAAAATACCAAGAGATACATATCACTTTAGAAAAATAATAATAATAATAAATTAATTAAATAATAATAATTGTTCCAGTATATTGATGTAAATAGTAATGATATACAAGACACTGTATGGTTTTCATGAAAGACAAGTGACTTTTAGTTCTTTTTACATTTACTTTAAAAGCTACAAACTTGTCATGGGGGGTCACTATTGACTCTGCCTAAATAGCATTTACAACATGATTCAGAGCCTCCTTCGTCAAGCCTGCACACGTCTGTGTGCAGTCTGTGTCGTCTGCACACAGGACGACATGTGAACATCAACCTTTCTCCATATCTGAGCAACATTATTGATCCATAAACCACAGAGAACAAAATACATCATTGGCTTTGGAAAGAGCTGCATTCACCAAACAACTTTCCTGTATGTTGATCTTTGTCTCATTCACTTTTTCACGTTTTAACATCCGTTGCAAACTGAGATTAAAGCAGAGTCTGCAGAATATTAATGAATGAGACTCACCGTTACGTCTCCTCATTCCAGCCTAATCCGAGTTGTTTCAGAAAATTAATAAGTCATTGAAGTAGCAGGAGTTCATAGCTTCCAGCTGTGTGTAGAATAATTTCCTGAGAGTTTGTAAAAGGATCCATATGAAACATCACAACAGTGAGAACTTCTGTGCGTATTTCTGCAGGTGTCGCAACATTGGTAACTTCATTAATTAATCAGGATCGGTCAGAACAGTGAGTAAGTAAGTAAAGTAAGTATATTGTTCGCTGTCCTCATGTGCTGCGTGAGGGATGTCTGCATATTTACATTTGCACAATAACCACTGCAAAACTACACAAACAGATTTCATTAATGAGAGATGTAGTGGATGTACGGTGGCCGGGGAGTTTCAGTCCAGAAAGCAAACGCTGGTTTGACGCGCGTCATAATTATTATAGCAAGTGAATGTATTTTGGTGTTTATCTCGGTACCTGACTACAGTTTCAAGTCAGACTTGAAAAAATGTCCTTTAAGCTAACAGAGAGTACATTAATAACTCTTGATGGGGGTAAAGTCGAGCAGAGTTAGTTAGTCTACTGAGAGGAAATTGACCTGCATATGTCCTAAAATGTTGGACTGTTCCTTTAAATATGCATGGAAGCATTTAAGTGTCTGAGACTCTACTCTGAGTATTGTACATTCCCGCTTCAGGCGAAATTGTTCGTGATTGGGCCTGAGTGAATTAAAAGGCAGCAAGGTGACAGATGGGTACTTGTACTTTGTGAATGGCTGCAGTATTGCTGACTGAGTCCCACCTGATAAAGCTGTCTCTGACATGAAGAGAGAGGGGATAAGAGGAAGTCAAAATTGGGAGGTGTAGAGATAGGGAGANNNAAAGAAAAAAAAAAGACACGGAGGAAAAGATGAGTGCAGCAGAGCTGAGAGGGGATTAAGATGGAGGATTGAGATGATGTAGAGAGGAGGCAATGTCATAGTAGAGAGAGAGAGACAGCAGGAGATACAAAAGTGGGAGAGATAAATATGAGCAAAATGGAGACAGATGTGAAGAAGAGAAGGCAAATACAGATTAAAGAAAGTGTGAACCATTGTACTGACTGATGCAGAGGTGGATTAGAGCAGTACAGCGTTTCATGCCGCTGGAGTTTGACTGATAGATAAGACTTTTTATACCATATAAATTTGGTCTGTCCTTTCTTTCTACAAATTTGCCAAAAGAAAATGTTCAGCATTTTTAAATTTTACCTTCTACTCCTAATCTTTGGATTCACCTACATGCTGCACAGTCTGTCAACCAGGGCTGCAACTAAAATTTCAACATCAGAACGCTTCTATCAATTTCATGTCTTTTGTTTTACATTGATGCTGACACAAAAAGCTTTTCACTGCTTCAGTTTCAGGTAATTTTAACTATTGTTACGTCCCAACCTAGGGGAAACCTTGACGCAACATGAAATGAGACTCCCCTCTTCCCAGCACTCAGAAAACACCAGAAAAAAATAATTTTAGCTCTCAATATTTATTACTCAATAATTTTAAACATGGGGTAATTGATTTTCTGGCTGGGTCCAGCAAAACAAACAAAACAAAGCTAAATAAATCAATCCTGATGTTACCTAATGAGAGTCAAACAAACTTTTGCCTTAACTACTTAAAAACAGGAGAAAAGGAAAAGCTCAAAGTATCTAACTCACCCCTACAAAGATCTCAAGGCCATTAGATTTAAATATGCATGTTGAGTAACAAAGTGGATCACAAGGTCCTGGCAGGCAGACTGGTAGCAGTGAAAAGGACAGCCCACTGGAACTGGTAGGAGCCGGTCTTTTGAACCCCTGGGTGAAGGCTACCACCAGTCAGCTCCTAGAAAAACCTGCTCTCATTCACACTCATTAACCACACAACAGCACTCATCTGTAGCCCATGTAAGAGCCACACACTTTTATATTTTAAGATATTTTTAATATGTACTAAGTTGCAGTTGTCAGTGTAAGTAAACTTACTGTCTTGTGATTAAAATTTAATTCTGAGGTTTATTAGTGTTAGTGAGGGCCAGACCTTTCTCTCTCAGAAATATAGTCTATTTAGTTTTAGTGAAGGGTGATTGAAACCAGAAATCAGTTGTGTTTTGTTTGCAGCACATCAAAGTAGACCCCATTGCATGATTAGAAACAATATTTTCTGTATGTAATTCTGGTGTCCTGAAGGAAAGAAGTACAATCCAACAACACAAAGCATGCTCACATGCAGCGTACCCATCCAACCAATGTTGCTACAATGGCACATGTAAGTTATGTCCACATTCATCCATCCATCAATTTTCTGCTTCTTATCCAGAATCTGGTCACAATGAGATCGGGTACAGCAAGGTATTCCAGAAGTCCCTCTACCCAGCCACATCCTTCATCACCTCTTGGGGGATCCCGAGGCCTTCCCATGATGGATGAGACATTTACTCTCCCAGTGTGTTCTTGGTCTGCCCAGAGTCTCCTCCCACGTGCCTCCAGTGGAGTTTCAATTCGTGTCAATTCAGTGTATTTATATAGTGCCAAATCAAAACCAAAGTCTTCTAAAGGCACTTTATAGTATAAATTTTAAGACCTTACAGAATATAACTATACATATAATTATATAGAAAACAAAACAATCTCACTAAAACAAATACATTACAAAACTCGTAGCTTACTCTCTCACTCTCAACCGTAACAACTATCGTCAGGGAAGCTAACAGCACATTTTTGGTAGAGTTTTTTTCAAAATGTCCAGTGTGTAGTACCCCTTTTGACATTTTATGTCCACATACTTTTGGTTTTACCTCATAATGAATTTGGGTTTTCAATTATCTAAATAAACTGCTGCCTTGCGTATGACCTATGATCTTCTGTCTGTCTCAGATCTCAGTAATTGCTTTCATTATCATAACTAATACCAATACCAAAACTAAGAAAATATGACCCAAGAAGACAGGCAGAGACGAGAGATAGAGAGCTCTCTCTGTGTATGGTATCTCCACTGTTAAGTGCTCAAGTGAAATATGTGGAGAAACTTTCATGTTGACACACTATTCATCTCCCCTGTATTTGATTCACATTATTTAAGCTTGGCCAAGGAGGAAAAGATGTCCCTTTTAGCCACAAACACTGCAAATGCAGTTTCCTTGTATCCTTTGTTTCCTTCCTTCTTCCTCTCCTCTCTCTCCATCTCTGTCTACCTTCATGTTGTTTGGCCAGTAAAGGACGTTAGTTAGATATCAAGAAACTAAATGAGTGTCGACAATGTCTGACTGTGATCAATGAAGGCACAGCCCGGTGGCGTGGGCAGGTTTCATCTAATGTGATCAACTGCCCCGTGCACAGACATGCATGCACACACACACACACACACACACACACAGAGTCCCCCTAGTTAAATGTGGTGTGATGAAGTAGTCTGGCTGGCTGGGTGATAGAAGAAGAGCTTTTAATTTATGTCAGACAGTGCTGTTTAGAGCAGGAGGCAAATAGATTGAGACTACAGCGTAAAGTCTGAGCTCTACTACGGTCATGGAAGGAGAACTGTAAGCTTATTCAGAATGTAGAGGTCTGACATCAGAATATGGTGACACATTTTGATGGGTCAAGAAGCTGGAGAAATGATCAGGCAGGCTAAAAGCCCTGTGTCATCAAATCAAGTTTCAATAAAACTAATCTGCAAAAGCAAATATTTTTGTATTAATGTTGATATTTAATGTAAATGGAAAGATGCAAATACACTGATACTGAACCATATCAATGTGTGTGTATTTGCTTTTAAAGGAAACAAAAAACAAAAAGAGATACAAATATCTAAGCTTTCGTAGCGTAAACCTAATTACTCAAACTTCAGTCTATGTCAAGCCCCATGAAACTTGCTTTCCATTACTAAATGTAGCACTCAATTCATTAATACGATATGTTGCACCAGAACATAATCTATTCCTTACAAAATCATTATCATGTTTGTAGTATAGTAGCTTAAGAAACAGTTGATTTAGTACAGTATTATTTTTATTTTAATAGGTTTCATTAGAACATATTAAAGCACCTGACTTCTCTGAATATAATCACAATGTAGTGAATAAACTTTAGAATAGAATCATGAATCAGAATCGTCATAATTCACAAATGACCCATAGTCCATGATGCCTCTCATTTCTCATCACGTTTTGAACCATCCAGGTCTCTCAGATTATCGGGCACTGGACTCATTGTTGTTCCAGTGCTGTTAAATGGACATGTAGTCAAGATGCTTTTAGTTATGTTGCCCCAAGCTTCTAACAAAAATCTTCACATGACCTAGCATATGCCCTCTGTTAAAAGATGCCTTAAAACTTGTTGCACACATGGCCTTTGACCACTCATTCATTCCGTGATGAGTGAGAACCGATATATTTTGTACTTTATACATTTGCGTTGAGTCTGTTATTAAAGTGTGAAAGTAAACTTTGACTGTACCTGTGTACCTTTGTATGAAATGTACTGCAAGTAAATTTTATACCTAAAGTTATCACACTTTTCCCATCTTCATCAATACCAACACACAAGCTCTCAGTAGTTATAGTTATTAGTAGTAGTAGTAGTAGTATTGTTGAGTGCTTGTGATAGCTATTTCATCTATATATCCTACACTTAAAAATGACTCTTACCTTCTTATCTCAAGAGGTATTTAAAGTCATTTAAAATTCCAGAATGGCTTTGTATGCCTTTTAATCATGTAACGGACAAACATACTGATTTCTGTCTCCTGGTGTAGAGATTTACCTTTACCTCACACTTTGTGTAACCAAATGCGTAAATGCTAAAACAGTTCACCTTCCCTCCTTCCTCCAACCTTACAGAAGATAAATGTTGTCAGAACTGGATGGATTAAATGTATTTTAAGTGATTTCCTCCAATGAAAGAGACATTAAATCAAGATGTTTTCTGTTTTGTCTAATGTAGCATGTCATACATTTAGAATTTGCACCAGGTCACATTGGATCCCATAAAGTAGAGAGGCACGACCACCCCCTCCCTGGGATGGAGTAAAATGAAATTAAACCCCAAACCAATCTCAATCAGTCTCAATTGAAGTAGTTTGTTCTTGGCAAATAACAGTGCTCTCACGTCTTGATACAACAAAAGAAACACACTTTACTGGATTTACTGAAATGGAATTTATTGATATAAAAGATGTAGTTAATGGTTGAACATAATCTGTGACATAACAAACACACATGTAACATAACAAGGTAAAGCACGGTCAAGATGGGAGCTGTGGACCACTGAGTGCAATAACAGAAATAGATAAAAAAGAAAAATAGGAGTTTACCAATTTAGTGGTCTGATTTACCAGGACATCAGCTTACATAGCACAGAGAGTTACCGTTAGCCTACTTTACCACAGGGGAAACTTGGCTCATCCTCCTGGGTTTGGACTTAACCACTTGCTGTGAGGCAGGATGTCAGCAGCCTTGAAGCTGCAGGTGACTCGTACGCTTCTCTCTTTCTCTTGGTCCTTCTTCTGGTGGACATGCCTTTAACCAGGTGACGCAAGGCGGAGTTTGGTCGGTCCCTTTTCAGCAGTGCGTCCTGACAGCATAGGTCTGTGGGTTTCTATGCCATCCTGCCATAGATGGGGTTAAGAGCTCACACAGGCACTTAAACAGAGAGGCCTGTTGTTGTTAAAGGATGCAGGTTAAGAAAGGGGTCTGCAACCCCCCTTTCAGCTTGAATTGTCCAGGCCTAATGATGCTACACTAACATTATACAAAACATCTGTATTCCTTGTTTTGTCTGAGCCCAATGAATACCAGTAAAACAGAATACTTGAAGGTTTCCTAGTATTCAGTATTTAGTGTCAATCAAATCTAGTCAATCAAACTTTGTGGAATTGGCATGATTTTGCAATTGTGTAGTTTCAGCAGATGAATACTGTCATTTCTCATTCAAGATGACAGTTTAATAAATCTGGAATAAAAAGGTCTACTTAGTCTGGCTACCTAATATGTTCAGCCTAGTCAGACGTCTAGTCAGTCAATCAGTTATTATTTTGGTGCATAAAAAATAACCACAAAACAGTAGCACAGATTGAAACCACTACTGGGAAAATCACCTCTGCAAATAATATAAAAATATATAAAAAACATGTTGCTCAAACGAAGGCAAATGTAAACGCAATCATTAACATACTGAACACAATGTATGACAACTGTACTTGAGTTTGAATCATGTTGTTTCTCCTCCAACCCCAATAACTGGTCTCCCAATAAACTGTCACCTCGCATCTACCTCTTCAGGCAGCTTAAAGGAGGGTTAGCACGGACCCCCCAAAAGTTCAGATTTGCCCAACTTTATCTGGAGTTGGGCTTGTGGTGGCAGCAGAGGAATGCATGGACTGCTAAGCAGTGAACTCCAAGCCAACAACATTATCTGGCTCCCGAGATGTCCCCAGGCCAGATAAGGTATTTAATCTGTCCTGCATCCACTCCATGGTTTCCTATTAGTTGGACATGTCCAGAAAAGGAGACTGATCAGATGCCTGTTTTAAAAGGTTCAGGTTTATCCCACTCCAGTGTTTCAGCTTACAGGCATCCTTCCTGAACCCTATACCACCACATTTTGGTTAGGTACTGACCACTGCCTACTGGGAACATCCCACAAAATCCGAGATGCTATGACCTTGTTGTCTAGCCTTCACAAATTTTACCCTTGTCCAAGGCACTCAGATTCGTACACTTGTCCATTTTTCCTGCTTCCAACAAATCAACTTCAACATCTGATAGTTCACTTGTTGCTTTTTATACAGTATATTTTCCACCCCTTGACAGGTGCCATTGTAATAAGATGAGTATTATTCACATCACCTGTCAGTGGTTTCAGTGTTGTGGCTTATGTCACAACACTTATGGCTATGTCAAATTCTTATTCTCTCCTAAAAGATGTTTTTTTTCCCATATTTTATATTTTTTCTAACTGTCAAGTTGGGTCTTTCTATTTAATAGAATAATAATATTCTCACTCTGCGTTCATCATATATACACCCACAAGCATTATTCAAACTTGAAATAATGTGTCATTAAATATGGAGGAGCTCATGCTGGGGCCCAGGCTGTGGACATCATGGCTTGAACTTCCCATCTGCCATCTCTATTTCCACCACAGCCATGTTACACCCACTGTTCAGCTAAAGTAAAGAATATGCTTGCTGTTGAGTCTCCATTTGGGTGCGTGTGTTTGGTGCATGCTCATCTGTTGGAACTGTAATTGAACTTCATTGGAATGTGCCAAAGTCTTTAAGCTAGAAAGTATTTATTTATTTATTTATTTATTAAGTTCACTGCCTCTTTGGTGGTTTGTGCCATGGGAGTAATCAGTTTTGAAATCAGCATGCAAATTGAATCACATCCTGTGAATAAATGTGTTCCCTTTTTGTTTTCTTTTTCTCCTTCAATGATTTAATATTTTTGTATTACCGCCTTTGCCTGTTCACCTCATAAAATCCCTAAACACAGGATCATTAGCAATGGAGCCAAAGACTCCTTGATTTAATGAAATCACTTTAATTACAGAATAAAAAAAAATCTTGCTTGATCAAATCAGAATGCCTACACTTTCTACTGGGGCTGAAGAGCACTTGTTTGTATTTCCTGTCTCTTTTTTTCACTGCCATTTTCAAATCTTTATGAAACAAATTCCAGCATCCAACTGTAATAACATCAGAAAAAAAATATAGATACACTTGAGTATTGCAATAATATGTCTTTATGCCTTTGTGCCTGCGGTATCCAGGGCCATTATGTTTTTGGGGTTGTCCGTCCATCTCTCTAGCCACCCAATTCTTGTGTATGCGATATCTAAGGAAAGCTTAGAGGGAATTCCCTCACATTTGACACAACTGTCAACTTGGACGAAGTCTGTTTACATGCACTCAAGTGGCCAGGTTACTCAGAGAAACCGTTTCTTGAGTTTACAGGCACTGTTTGCTGGAAATCTGTGTATGCATAACTGTATAGAGACAGAAGAGACCACTTCCTGACTGCTTTTTTGTTTTGTTTTATCAGCCGATTGTAACCCAGTTACTTGAGTGATGAACTAATTAGATTTCTGTGGCCAAAAGTCAAGGTCACACTGAATTCACAGTCATTCAGTTCTTGTGGCCGAATCTTGTGAAAGCAATATGTGAAGAACGCTTTGAAGGAATTTCTTCAAATTTGGCACAACTGTCCACTTGGGCTCTGTGATGAACTCTTCAGATTTTGGTGGCCAAAGGTCACAGTAAGGTCACATCAATGTCACGGTCACCACATGTTCCAGTTTTTTTTTGTTGTGAATGTAATGTGTAATGTAAATTTGGCATAAATTATCAGTTGGAGTCAAGGATGAATTATACACAACAAGGATGAATCAATATACAGCCCTAAATACCATAAGATAATGGAAAAAAACCCAGATAATTTTAAATGCTATCTGACTCAGTGTATATATGAACCATGAAGAAAAGCCCATCCAGTAGTACTGTTTTTATGTGAAGCAAAGTTTAAGGACCCAGCCACAGTTAGGAGAATAATGGCAGAAGCCACTTAAACAAGCTGACCACCTGCTCAGTGTTTAGTTTTATTGATTTGTTAGAAAGCAAAGGCCTCGACATTCAGTCCACTGCAGACTGAAAACTCAGGGAAAAAGGTTATTGTCCGCCCACTTGAGTTCATCCTGTGAGTGTGCTCTGTTGACAGTAGTAATTGCTCATATTCATTGACTCATGAAATTTATTTGTCTGCCCTACAGGCACTGTTTTTCTACCTGTGGAATAAGACAAAATATCACTGGACTGTGTTGCATGGCATCCTTCAGGCAATTTATTCTGTGTGGCAAAAGAGAAGAGACAGGAGGGTGAGAGTTCTGGAGTTCACTGCAGCACCACAGCAGCAATCTGATTTTCCAGTCTTAGAAGGCTCTGGAATAAATGTCAGAGTGAATATGTGAATATTAATGAACAAAAATCTTTCTCATTGTTGTTAGTGTTATATGTAACACTGCGTAATACCCAAATGTCTACAGTATTTGGGTTTATTTTAACAAGCTCTTACAAAACTATTGCAAAAAGGTTTCAAATGATATTTCATCTAACACTGCAAGAGTTCAGGTTTTCTTCTAGACAACAGCAATTAATGTCTAGTAAAAAAACCTGAATTCCTCTAAATTAATACTTGCATCCATGCTAATCTGGAACACAAAATACTGTATCATATTTTATTCATAAGGTCAATATTATCCCATGAATTTGGGTACATACTTGTAATTGTATATTTTAGTTTTTACTCTGTTGCCTTGTGGATTACATGTTGTAGATGTGGCACTTACTAGTTTTTTTATTTATTTTATTTCCACCCAAGATTCCACCTCCTGCAGGCCAAATGAAAGTAGAGGAAACAGTGTCCTCTACTGTGTGCAAGTGACAAATATTTTGTCCTGCATAAGTTACGCATGCCATATACACTAACGCTAATGCTAACTTTTGAACTCTGCGTTGATAACAAGCCAGGTAGTACATGTCCTCGTTTGGCTTTATATAGTTATTTCTTTGCATGGTAAAGTTTTAACCTTCATTTATGGATGCAGTGACAAACTGTGTTGACTGACAATGGCTTTTGCAGGTGTTTTTAAGTCCAATTGTGTGTGTTTTTAATGCTGAGGGCCCAAAAATCACCATTCAGTGTTGGTTTTTGGCCTTGTCCCTTGTGTACAGAGATTTCCTAGAATTCTCTGAATCTTTTAATGATAAAAAA
>JAUBNQ010000012.1:25928477-25944537 GCA_032353495.1 Ctenopoma kingsleyae
TAATCATCAAACATTAGTATTGTCTTCCAATAGCACATCATGTTTGCTAATGGAAGTTTATTAAATTAAGAGGATAAATCATTATTATAAAACCATTTTGCAATGATGGTAACACAGCTGAAGACGTGTATCTTTTCATGGAGAAGATGGTAAAGCCTATGTGTGTCCAAACTTTTGACTTGTAGTGTATATATAGTACGAGTTAAAAAGAGTACAACTTGTGTAATAACATTAAACATATGTGAATTAAGCTAAACTGAATGAACGATTAAACATATTTTACATTAAAAACACAAGAAACTGATTTCACTGAATAGACACTCTTTTAATCAACTTCAAGTGATTGTGAGGCCACTAGTTCTGGTACGTGCTAAAATATTTAGTTACCCAAAACATAGGACTGACTTTTGCTTGAGTTAGAAAGTGTGTTGACTTTATTTAGTATCTTCATTCTCCGAATCTTTTAGGGTTATTGGGAACATATTTGACAATGTTAAAGTAAATAATTGTGTCGTTGACCAGGTTTCCTTTAGAGAATCAGCAGAACAGCTATGCAACATATTCCCATTAGCACAGCACTCAATACAGATGGTCCACATTGTTCATTTTGGAAGAGCAGACTGTATTTTAAGGAACATTTCCAAAGTGTGAATCCTCTGGAATAGCAATTCTGAAGATAAAAATAGCTTTTAGTAGGTTCTCACCTTGAACAACAAAGATCTAGCATAGGAAACCTTCTCCAGACATTTTAACAGTTCAGAGCATATTGAGTGAATGTTTGATTGTAATTTTTAAAGCAAAATAACAAAACCGTATCTGTAATTCTTTAAGCTGATGATCTTGAGGTGTGTAACCCATTTGGAACATCAAGGGAAAAACAGCAGGTTTGGAAGCTCTCTTGCAAAATCTTGTCACACTAAAGCAAGAAACAAAAGGAAGTGTACACTGTGTTAGTGCTGATAGCCTATTTATTTATTTGTGGATTGGTTGAAAGTTTCACTTGGCCATCTTGGACATTCCTCTGTATACCAAATCCAGGAAGTGAAGACAGGTGTATTTCCACATTGGT
Organism: Ctenopoma kingsleyae; assembly: GCA_032353495.1. Taxonomy (NCBI): domain Eukaryota; kingdom Metazoa; phylum Chordata; class Actinopteri; order Anabantiformes; family Anabantidae; genus Ctenopoma; species Ctenopoma kingsleyae. Next base: position 25,929,547 of record JAUBNQ010000012.1, read on the forward strand.
CCTAGGAGGACAGTAATTTGTGCAGACTGTGTGGGAAAATACTAATTTGACAGATTTTTTTGGTGTAAAGCAGTCATGTCCATTAACTGGCAAACACTTTCACTTTGTCTCTGGGTGCCCACCAGATTTAGTGCATGACCTTTTTGGAGGCATCATCCCCAGATAACTTGCTTTGTGTTTTCAGGTTTTCACAAAGATAAAAATACTTGACACATACTTTACACACTTTACTCACATTTCCCATACAAGAGCACAGTCAAAGCTAAAAGACCTCAAGCAATCCCACATAACTGAAATGATTGTAGATGTAAATGCACATGAAACTTTCTTAGACATAATATTGTTCACAGGTACTCCAGGGTGATCCTACTGGGCACATCCTCCTGACTTTAAACATAGTATAATTGTTGGTTACTCCTGTTCAATCAGTGCAGACATCACAATCTAGAATAAATAAGCATGGTCACAGATTCTTAGAAGTTATTCCTGAAAAAATACTGTCACGTATGCCCCATTTTTCTGGTGCACTGTCATGCATTAGTAAACACATTTGGCTCTCTGGTTGGAGTATGGAATGACGCACTTCTAAGCCAAACACAGCTTTGAAAGCCTTATATGTGACCATCAAATTCTGAAGTATTTAGTTATTAACTTACAGTATTTCATTTAAAGGTCTTGGTGGGACAGACAGACATCATGGAGAACTAATTATAAATAATGGCAATTAATAAATAATAAATGTTGAAGTTCAGTTCAGTTTGCAAGTTCAGTTTTAGACTTGACTTGTTTTTAAGACAACAATGAAGAAAGCAACAGCCCAGCAAGGGATCTGCGCTCATTTTGAACATCTCACCCAACACAAACATCAGAAAACAGTCCTTCTAGTCAACAACCACAATGCTCTTTGGGAAATTGTCCCTCCAACAGTCAGCCTTCTACATCGCCACTTGGAGGTATCATGTCATTAGATTCATCCACAGTTACCCATGGAGCAACATATTAAAATAGTAAAAGGTAATCTGCGGATCTGATAACTGCCACACATCCACTTGATGAGCATTTGACGTTTGTTGGATGCCTAAGATTGCAGTGGTTGGAAGACAAAATCCGCTTGTAGATGACAACCTGATTTTCCAAGTGCCACATAAAATGTGTGGTTCAGCTTTGAGATAAAAGTAATGGCTGCCTTGTGATTAATATCAACCTGTCCAGATTTTCTGTAGGCCATTTCTGTTCTAAATTACTGACATTCCCAACCACAAATAATTTTTCCAGGTGTGCTTCAGTGTTACTGTTCTCCAATACATTCTCTGAAAACTGTTAATCTGACATACATACAGTTGTCGGATTTCCCTGTTTACTTGTATTAAGTAAATGATATTACAGTAACACTAGGCAGCAAATTATTAGCCATTCATCATCTAAACTCCTGTTAAGGGTCGCGGGGGTGTTGGAGCCGATCACAGCTGTCACTGGACGAAAGGCAGGGTACACCCTGGACAGGCCACCAGCCTATTTCAGTGCCGCCAACAGGCATACACAGACAGACATGCTTACATTCACACCAGGGGCAATTTAGAATCACCAATTAACCCAACTGTCTTTGGATTGTGGGAGGAAACCAGAGTACCCCGGGAAAACCCATGGAAGCACAGCGCCAACATACAAAAACCACACTAGAAAAGTAAACATATTACTGTTGTAGTACTTTCACAAGCCATCCAGACAAACTACGATTGATACAATAAAAAAAACAAAACAATACAATAAAAAAAAAAAAAAAACTACCATTAAAGCCATAGACTGAAACAGACGGACAGTTGTTTGTAATTGAATATTTAGAGGCCCATCATCAACAAACATTATTCCTAAGGTCGAATTATACATTGTGTTTGCTAATGGTTTATCATTTTGAAATGAAAATTAGTTATTAGAATATCATTTTTGTAATTATGTTACCACCACTGAAAATGTATATTTTCACTGACAAGAAGAGGAAATATCTATATAACCACAAATATTTGGATGGCAGTGGATATTCTACCAATCATATTACTTCTGTGTGTATATACCGCCACCATTTAGCATCAAATCCTTTGTTCTGTCTTGCAGCAACTTTTTTGTGAATTATTTCTATTGAACTACTTGAACTACCATCTGTTTCTCTTGTTAACTGCCACAGTACACAGAAGATGAAAATACCCAACATTAGCAAGTCTTTCTCCTAGTTGCCTATAAGCATTTAAAATCTTCCATGATTCTTTTCTTTTCTTTTCTCAAGCCATTAAACTGTTTTCTATCTCTAACCTATGTGTCCTAACTGTGATGCGCATAACTCCATCCATGTTGTTTGTAATGAGGGGACGTCTAGAGGCAGACAGACAGTTCTGTTTCACTAACAGGCCCAGCGGTAACAAGCACTATGCTAATCACAGTCCTAATGAAAGCATATCTCCAGGCCTGATTCAGTTGGAGAATAAATGCCTTCATTTAACTCAGCATGGGGGCCCTGGCACTGGGAAAATGCAGTTTTTAAATACACAAACGGCCCGGCACAGCTTGGCTTATCTACAAGGGAAAACAATTTGTTGTGACTATTGGTGGACAAGGTAAACCAACGCAGCTGCCCTGCCTCCTACACAAAAAGCATGCAAATACTTATTGTTTGTCAAATACTGGATTTTCCCAGCGAGCAGAGTTACACTTACCAGGCTGATGAACACTGGAAACCCTTCAGACAGACACAACACGGGCAGCTTCCTGTCACATTTGATACATGTAGTGTTTGGTTTTTACCTTAATCCTCCGATAGCAACTGCTTCCCTCACTCATATCAAATGGAACAGTGCATCAGCTCGTAGAGATGGCTTTTCCAGATATGTTTGTGTACTTGTGTGATTTCTGGATGATAGGCACATCTTATCTCATGTGCTCCAACACTCACCTCACTGTGTGTGTGCAGTAAGTGTGTAAAGTATACAAGACAGGAGCACAAAAAGACAAAGTTTCTGTGTGTATGATGTAGATCTGATAGTCTTTCCACAAAGATAAGCCCAACAAATGGCTTTCACAGTCAGGAGTGTGTACTGAATGTGTATGTGTGTGTGTGTGTGTGTGTGTGTGTGTGTGTGTGTGTGCGTGTCAGCAGTCACTCAGAGTGACTCTCAGGCTCCCCAGATAAGCCTTATTCCATCTGAGTAACCTTTAATTAACTCAAAGCAATAGCTAATGAATGGTAGGAAGCGTGCACCGATAGTGTGTGTGTGTACATATCTGTTTGTGTGTAATGAAATGGATGTGTGTTTTATTTCTTAGCTTGAAATTTCATTAGTTTACCCGATATACTGTATATTGCAGAGTAAAGAACAGAGAGTGAATTGTTCCCCCTGAGTCTGAGATTCAACATTTATCCTTTCATGCACCCTGATATAAGCTTCCCCCTTGGAGGCTGAGTATTGTGATATGCCCACAGTTGGAGAACACTGTTCTGTCAGCTTTTTTTTTTTTTTTAATTTTTTTACATTTTAAAATGAGAACCACCAGTCTGATCTGTCAATCCAAAGACACTGCCCCTGAGCATCACATAACATTTCAGACATCCAGGATCTCTGTTCTAGTTTTCTCTTCTGGGTAGCTTTGAGTAGTGACTGAGAGAATGAGATTGTGAATATGGTTTCTTTCAGAGATACACTTTCCCTGGGTATAAGGACTTACCCTCAAGGACAAAGAAAGGGAAGGAGACTGTTGAGCTGTTCAAGCATCCTGAACAACTTCTTGTGGAAGTATTCCAGGCATATCCCTCTGAGTAGAGACCTACCAGGCAGACCCATGACATCCTGATGAGATTACATATCCCATCTTGCCCCCTGAGAATTTCTTGGGTGAAGAGTGAACTACCTTACAGCTGCCATTACATCCCTGACCAGAATAAGCATAAGAAAATGGATGAACTTTTCTATTTAAAAATGTAAAAATAAATTTCTATTTCCAATTTTAATTGTTACTTGGATACAGATGAAGATGCCAAAACATTTGACAAACATTACTTTTTAGTTTTTGTCAGTGAGAGGTCTCATTTCTTCCTTATGTTTAATATTGACTTCTGTAAATTTATGAAAATAGCAATGCAGCAATGTATATTTTGAGTCAGTATTTAGTGTTTATTTGTTCAGTTTGTCACAGTTTCTGAAAGTGAACTGTAGAGAAATTCAACCTAGTTCTCTCAAGAAGCTGTAATGTCAGATGATGGAGTTATGTGAATATACACTCATGGCCACATTATTAGGTATTGTATGCCTGTCCAGCTGCTTGCTAACAAAGTATCTACTCAGCCAATCACATTGCAATAACTTGGTGCACTTAGGCATGTAGAAATGGTCAAGGTGATTTGTTGAAGTTCAGACCGAGTATCAGAATGGGAAAAATGAGGATTTAAGTGACTTTAAATGTGACTTGGTTGTTGGTTCCAGATGGTTCCAGTATTTCAGAAACTGCTGGCCTACAACCATCTCTAGAATTTACACAGAATAGTCTGAAGAATAGAAAATATCGATTAAGAAGCAGGTCTTTGGATGACAATGCCTTGTTGATGCCAGTGTATGAAGAGAATGACCAGACTGGTTTGAGTTGATAAAAAAAGGAACTCAAATAATAGCGTGATTATTTGAGAAATAACAGTAACTCAAGTAACCAACTGTTACAATTGAGGTATGCAGAAAAGCATCTATGATCTGTACTGTAAATGATCTGTACTTATATAGCGCTTTTCTACCTATACTGGTACTCAAAGCGCGTTACACTGCTTCTCATTCAGCCATTTGCACACACACTCACACCGATGGCAGCTGACCTGTCACACTTTGTCACACGCAGCTTTGGGATGTGGTGGAATGGAAAATTCATTATGGATGTGCAGCCAAAAAATATGCGGTGTGTCAATATGAACCAAAATCTCCAAGGAATGTTTACGGCACTTTACTCTATACTACAGAATTAAGGCACTTCTGAAGCCAAAAGGGGGTCCAAACTGGTACTAGCAAGGTGTACTTAATAAAGTGGCCAGTGAGTGTCAGTTGTTATTAACAGGTTGGGCAGGTACATCAACTTTTGAAATAGATATATTACCCTAATCCTAACTCTATTCAATTAGATTCAGATCCCTCAAAAATATTAATTCTAGTGGGAAATTGTTTTAATAAGAAAACTTGGTACAGTTTTTGAGGCCAAAGATTGTTGCAGGTTTTTGAATAAGACTTTACATTAACATGGTTTCTTTATGTCCTTTCGTCAGTCTTTCACATAGCCGTTAAGATTTTATTTACTGACAAAAACTAGAGCCTGTCCATACAATAATCCTATAAATAAAAAAAGTGATTAAAACATACAGGGTCTATGGGGTAAGCAAATAGAAATACGAGAGAAAATGAATATTAAAAATGTGATGCATTGGGAAAGTGGCATAAACTGGAAAGGTGAGGGGGTGAAAAATTGTCTGGGAGTTTTATTGATGCCATGGTGCATGTTGTTCAGTAAGCACAAAACTAAAGTTTTCTGCTGCTGAACTTAAAAGTTTTGGTTAAAGCGATGTATATTAAAAATTAGCAAGATGCCACAGAGATTGCATAGTGTTACATACTGTAGATCTGCTTGTGTTTGCCTCTCTTTCTCTCACAGTTTCAAACTTTAGCTTCTCCCTTGCTCTGTGTCTAGTAGATTTTACACCAGCTCTTCTCAAATGTTTTACTTTCTGACTACATTTCCTGCTGCAGTAATCAGTCTCTGGTGATAAATTTGGCAATCAATACCCATATAGCATAGCCGCCTTGGCTTGATCTGGGCCACTAATGGCCCATAGCCCCTTAGTCTTATTGTGCATGATACATCTTTCATTGAGTGTCATTTAACATTTAACCGTTTCCCCCTATGCTTGCTTAAACTTAATCAGATTATTAGAACATGCACATAAGATAGAATTTCTATTTGTGATTTTTATATTTTGGAAAAATACAGTTCAGGTGGTATAAGGTTATTAAGGCATAAAAAGGTTTGTTTATGCAATGTCTTGCCATGGTATGTCTAGCAGTTTACACTCAGCATATTCAATTTTCACACTTCAACGTACGTAAGTTTCCTTTTGATAGTAAGTCTGACACTTTTAGAAATATGAGTCATCCCTCAAAGTTTTTGTTTCTACTCAGTGTATTCAGTTTGAGAACAAAAGACATTTTAGGCAAATGTTTCAAATCAAATCAAAAGCTGAATCTTTATAATAAAATTGCTGTTTAATAACTCAGTCTGTAAACACTTTCTATTCTCAGACTGTTTGTGGCACTCATGTAAAAGGCCAAGCACGCCAGTGATGAATGGCATGCTCTTCAAAAGCCCTCGTGCTGTGGAAACTTGTTTGTTGTTGCTTTACTTTGAAATGGAACATCAATCATATGAGGAGTGAAAAGGATTTACACAAGCGCAGCCTTAATCTAATGGTCTGCCGCGCAAGGCGATGAAGAAATCTCAAACCAAATTTGACAAAGCCAATTGTCAAAACATTTCCTTCTCATCGTGTTGGCTCGGTCCACATCGTGAAACTCAGCTGCAAGTCTCCCAACAGTGGAATGAAGCCAAGTGCAAATGGAAAGCAGAATAAAAGCAAAGGAATGCAGGAAAAGAAAATAAATATGTAAACTCTTTCAACCATCCAAATTAGAGGTTTTTATCGGATCAAAGGCACCCTGGCTTACACAGCGGCACACACGCACACACACAGTGAGCCTCGCGTTGTGTTTACAGCGGGGCTCACAGCAGTTATATGTTAATGCCAAATGAGTAGAGAGAGGAGGAAATAAAGGGAAAGAATTAAGCAAGGCTGGGAGGGAGGGATATCAGAGGAGTGATAAGTAAAAATAATTCTCTCCTCTGCAGCACTGCACAGACTGACATTGTCAAACAAATTGTCTGTGGCTTTAACAATGAAAGGAACTTATATTTTCTAAGTCTCAAAGGGAAAGGGAAGAGAAAAGAGACAGAATGAAGGAAAATAAATCTAAGTTAGAGTCAATGCATGGGGTCAATGCATCTGTATGGTGGGTACAACCAACTTAGACTGATTAAAAAGTATCAGGTACCAATAACATAACATATTGTTTTAAGCATAATATCATTCAGTATATGTTAGATATTTATAATGTGGTTATTTTAGTCAAATGTGTATCTAGACTGTTTATCTGGCTTTTCCATTCAGTACATTACAGTTTAGAGGGAGCTGGTTTTTTTTTTGGTTTTTTTTAAAGTTTGCTATCCTGTCATCATCTTAGCTCCATTTGTGAATCTCTTGCCCACTGGAAAAGAAAATGCTCAGGTAAGCAGCTGTGCAGTTCTGTTGATTCTGGAGGTGGGAAGTTAACTTGCCAAACCAACCACTTACTCCTTATCTTTAAAGGCTTTGTCTTTTGTAATGCTGTAATGGGTCCATTAAGGCTGAAGTGCTGAAAAGACCTTGTGGTACTTAACACTCAAAACCAAACTATGACAAGCAACAAAAACTGTAAGACCTGTGGGTTTTTAAAAAGTATTCATCGCTTTTGAAAGAAACAAGGCAACAAGAGATGAAGAATAATTGGTTGCTTTGGCAAAAGTCTGGTTGACCCCTGCACCTCATGAAACTTCTTAACTTCTGTACTGTTTGGTATAATTTTGCCTCCTGGTCTTCTGCTTTTCTTCTGTCACCTTGACAGACTCCTCTGCCATTTTGCTCTTTGTACACTCCTGGGCTCGCCTTCCCAAGATGAATAAATGTACTAAGTAGCATAAGCAGTGTGGTCTCCCACCACTGTCCCTATCAGCCTCATCCCTCAACACTGGTTCTTGAGGATTCCATGGTTTCCATTGTTAAGTAAGAAGTTCAAACTACTTTTATTGGGTCTGTATTTTGAACATATAGTATGTGATAAACTAACCTCTGTCCACTATTTAGACTCTTCTAAGCGGGTCATTATATGGAGCATATATTCCTGTATGCGGACTTTAAGATTCTTATTTCTTTACTGAAGGATATTGCGAAGCAAATCCCAGTATCTGGACCCGTGTAATGTACATTTTTATGCTGATGACACCACCTTAATGGCATTACCATTAAGAGTCTTGTTATGACCTATATATGTAATTTGTTCACAGATCTCTCTTACAAAAGACATATTGATCTAATTGTAATTTCTTGACTTAATAACTATGTAATGAAATAATTAACCATGTTTGAGCTGTCTCCATAGTGTTTTCAACTGACACTTTTAAATGGGCATATTAAAATGTAAATTCATGTGACTAAACTAGACAGAGGATTTACCAGGCCTTGTTTTAGGCCAAATTGTCAGCTGTGTCAAATTGGTACTTTCACCCAAGCTGTCTTGAGTTAAATGTTCACTTTTCCTCTCCACTGTTGCCTAGTGCTTGCTCAAGTGGGATTGTTGGGTTTTCTACAAATATTCTGTGTAAGGTCTTAAACATTACACGGTAAAGCGCCTTGAGATGACTTATGTTGTGATTTGGCGCTATACAAATAAAGTTGAATTGAATTAAAGTCTGTGTCTCTAAAACACAATTTACTAGCACAAGTAAATCCACAAACTGCAACAAATAATATCTAAATGAGAGAACTACTACTAGACTTGATTGCAGAAAGGGGGACCTGTTAGGCAAATGGCCTACTGATTCCAGAAATCACACAAGCACTGCAATAAATCAAACAAGTGGGGTAAGCACAAGGGCATACTTAAGGTAAATCCACACAAATACCAAAAAACACTCACTATAAAAGGGCTAAAAGGTTGGTGCAAACAGCACTTTTAAAATGGTTCTAAACTTATGTCAATAACCAGAATATACAATAGAAAGAGAAAATATTTGGTAAATAATTCCTGATAAAGTAATTATAACAAAAGTTAGTCTAAGGGAATAATATTGGCATGTTGGGTAGGCATGTACATTAAACATGCTGATTACTTAACAGTAATTTATATTTCTATCAGTGGAGTTTAAGTTCTGTGGTGTAACATGTAAAATTGTTATATGGATTGAATATGCATAGTAGCATGCAGAGAGGGACACAAGGATGGAATCGGGATCCACTGATAGCAGTGTTTCCTAACAAACTGGGAGGGAAAGGTCAGTCACAGTCAGGGTCAGCACCTGTGTTTGCCTCTCTTCTTTCCTCACCTTTTTTTTTTCTCCAGAAAAAAAGGAGACACACACACACACATATATATATACAGACACACACATAACCACCTCTCAGTCAACAAAATAAAGCCATGTATTTCCTGTTGTCGGGAACTGAGCTGGACTGCTGACCTATAACCATAACAGGCCTTAAGGGGAGCTGTGATTGCTTTGCTCTTTGAAGGTTGGACTCTTGCCTTCATCTTGATTATACAGTAGGAGGCATTTCAGCTCAGTGTTACAGGGAAAGAAAATCTGCAGTTTGTGTCTTGTGTGCATCTGAAAGCCTGTCATACTGTCACAGTTTATAAAGTATGAGTGATATTTCACTGTTGTGGAGCAACTTTTTTTTTCTACTGTAATGTACGTAGATCTGAAGAGTAAGCGATCAACCAAAGAGGGCCTTTGAATCATTAGAGGTATTTTTATTCAGATGACCAGACTGTACATAAGATTGGAGCTTAATCAATTTGTATATTGTTTTCTACTTATCTCTGCCTATATGCATTTATTTATTTTATTATTGTTCTGTTCTGTTCGGTTATTGCAAAAATTTCTCCATGAGAATCAAGTCACTAGCAATGACAATTTTATTTTTGTATTTATACTGGCATTTTTTACATGAAGCAGTATCACTAATTATTTGGTTAACTTTGTTTAACCTGTTATAAGAACCCACATTTAGTTTGTCATATTATTATCTTATGTGGGTCTGGCACATATTGTACCTCTTGACCTGAGCAGGGCGTACAGTCCTCCACATGTTCCAGTGTTCATCCTGGCCCTTTCCACTGCATCACATGGTCTTCATCAATAGCAGGGGTTTCACGTAGAAAAGCTTCTGTATTGATCAAATAATTACATTACATTTACTTATCATGATCAAATGCCTAAGGAAGTACTAGTGGGCGAAATCTTAAAAGCCAGTAAGCTTGCTCATCATCTCCATGACAACTGAGCAGAGAACTGGATTAAGAGAAGTGGATGCAGCATTTAAAGATGGTGCCCCGTTTATTCCTAAGGAAGTTGCTCACTGAGTGTCTGTGCTAAGGTCTCATAGGGCTTCCTAATGATTCTGTTTTGTGGGGCCCATAGAGCATGCTCACTAGAGCCCTTCTCTAATTGAAACTGCTTCACAGCACAGCTCAATTCCTTTACAGCTCCGCTTGTAAACACAGAGCGATGCACCTAAGGCTCTAGAACAAGCTTATTAGTCAACCTTGAATCCATATTGTTTTGTCTAAAAACTGCAATATTGTTACAGGCAGGTAGAGGAAATGTATACACATATAGGTAAGGATTATATGTAAGGATGTAGGTAAAGAAATACAATTCCAAAGCAAAGCACAATGGTTAAGCCTGCTATTGATATATTGATTAAATATACTAACATTTAATGAGTTTTAAATGAGATCTGGTCTAGTCAGTGTTGTCCACTTTTCAATGGGCCTTAACCTTAATTGATGTTGTCTCTTTAGTATTATTAGGCATTAGGTTTGACATTCCCTGGTATTATTTGATGTTTTGCCATATAACATACTGTATATACGTTTTGCAAATAATAAAGTATAAACAGATTAAATGCACAAACACCAAAATGAGTGGTGCTCTGGGTTTACTTCCTCAGGCAGGTGTGAATGTCCATGCGTGTGTATGAGTGTGTGTATCATTTGCAACTAGTGGAGGTTTTGGAGTCTATTCTTGGCTGGCCAGCGTGTCAGATAGCTCAGATAGGCAGTGACAGCTCACCTGCAGTGCATAGGGCACCGCTGGCCTGCAGGCAGACAGCGCAGGGAGTGAGGAGGAGGGGGGGGGGGGGTGGCAATGACACGAAACCCACATGACTCACCCATGTAGACACACACAGCAGGGGTTAACACGATCGCATTACGTACTGCACAGCGCAGGTGGGGGGGTGGAGGTGGCAGTAGTGGTGGGAATGGTGGATGACATGTATTGTGTTTGATGAAAAAGGATGGAGGGCTGGAAAGAAGGGCTACACAGGGAGGAGGGGTGTAAACAAAGGAAGGAAGGAGCCAGATGGATTTAGACAGATCTCCACTCAGAGGGGGGTATATAAGAGATGAAGGAAGAGCTAAAGTATATGCTTTCTAATATAATGCAAAAGTATTGGAACTGTTATTAAGTGCTCTTGTGTTAGTTTTGGTATTGTTGTTTAGCCTGGCATTTAAATGTCACTTTGCATCTAAGTAATCCACAGTTCTTTGCCAGTTCAGTAACAGCTTCAGATTGTAACCAAATGCACATGTAGCACTGTCCATGAGGAGGGGTCAAAGCATGACTGGTATTTACATCAATGGTGGATCCAAATAGCAAAAGTATCAAATCATGTGTATTAGGGATTTAACGCTCAGACATGAGATTGATGTACATCAGAATATTGCACTCTCACAAACATATCAAATAAGCATCGTCCCTTGAATTTTTGTATTATTCCTTGAATGAAACAGACTGAATATGTATGTCTATAACTCAGCCCTCTATTTCTTCTTGACTCTGGAGCAACTTTTCACTGACTGAGCATGGGAGGAGTGTCTAAATTTCTGTAGAGTGTCTGGGTGTGTTTGCTGTTTCTGATCTGTATGCTGCGGTGAGCTGCGGTCACTGGGAGCTCAGCTCTCTGTGGTGGAGAACTGAAATGAACTTACTTACTCCTTACTTACTCCTCTGTAGCTACTGTCTTCTGTCCCCACCTCACTCAAAATACATACACTGTACATACTCTCATACACTGAGAGTACAGTTGGGCAGGGGAAGATGTGTCAAGTCCTGGAGTCTGGAGTCATAAAATGAATAACACAACAATGGAAAAGGAGGTAGCATACTGCAAATGAGAGCAGCACACTGTTAACACTTGTAAGCACTGACTGTGTATAAATTATTATGGTAACATAATAAAACTGTAAAGGTAAAAACAAAATTACTAGAGTTGCTACAGGCTGTGTCTTTAAAGTCCAGCTGAAATAGTCATAGTTTTTGAAGCCATGAATAATGTTACAGTCATACCTCTGCTGATGATACTTACTTTGCGGAAATACAGGTTTGATCAACAGCTGAGCCAGCAGGCTGAGTCCCAGCTGAGGCAGAGAGCCACAGAAAACAAGCTTGTGGATGAAATGTTCATTTTAGCTGTCTCAATATGAATTGTGCAGTATTTGTCAATGAAGCCGATGATAAATATGTAGTACCTGTTGAAGTAGGGGTTGTATAAAAAGCCAAGGAAATTTATGGCCTCTGACTAATTTGATGTATTAAACTTGACTTAATGTAGCTTTCATCTTAATCTCTCAAGAAGCATACTATTCCTGGAGTCAAGAATACACTGATGTATACTCATTGCTCACTATCATAATAATATTTTTCTCCTTCTATTATGTTTAAATTCAAGATATAGGTAAGCATCAGAGTGATAACCTTTCCTGACACAATCTGATCTTGCACATTTGATGTGAAATGTGGCATTTGGGAGAAGTAATCAAAGAGACTCAGAGACTCACTTTGTGATGTAGCCAGGGGGAGAACAGTGTCTGCTTTAGGGACTTCAGAACTGCTTCTCTGCTTTTTTGCAAATGATGCAGTTCTGTTGGCTTCATCACACCCAGATGTTTGTCTTCACTGGAAAATTTTGTAGCTGACTGTAAAGTGATAGGCTGATAAGAGTCAGCACTTTCAAGTCAGAGGCCATGAATTGCTGTCTTCAGGTTGGGAGTGAGCCGCTGTCCTACCTGAAAAAGTTTACACACTTTCACAAGTGTGGGCAAACTGAAGGATTGGCAGCAGGATTGTCACAGTCTTAGTAGTAATGTGGACATGCTCTATTGTGGTGAAGAGGGAGCTGAGCTGAAAGGCAAAGCTTTCAATTTATCTGTCAGTCTATGTTCCAACCATCTTATAGTAATGGCTTTGGTAACGACCAAAAAAATAAGCGAGATTGCAAATTTAAGTAGCTGAAATCAATTTCCTCCTTCACACTGAAAGGTTGAGGTGGATCATGCTTCTTATCAGGATGCCTTGTGGGTGCCTTACACTGGTGGTTTTCAAGGCACGTCCAACTGGGAAGAGACCCTAGAGGCAAACCCAGAAAATGCTGGAGAGATTATATATCTCATCTGACCTGGCAACGCCTCAAGATCCCCCAGGAAGAGCTGGAAAATGTTGCTTGGGAGAGGGACATCTGGAACACCTCACTGATCCTGCTGCCACTATGACTCTGGATTAACTGCAGAAAATGGATGGATGAATGTCTCTGAGAGCCCTTTTTTTCCTGAAATGACCAATTTAATTACTCCTAATTAACACTGTCCATAAAATCTATAAAATATCAAGGTGATAAAACATTATTCATAAACAGACTCAGAATCTTGAGTAGATCTAGTTGTTACATACACTTGTTCTTTAATTTAAAGTTATGGCCATGGTCTTAATACAGTGTTCCCCAGTCAACACAAGCAGAACAGAAATATTGTTTATTTTAATGATGATGTAGAGACGTTCATGTTTTAATGCTACATTTATATTGTCAAAACTGGTTTACTGATCTTTTTTTGTTAGCAATATCAGGATCACACCAGGTTATCAACTGCGGGGCTTGAATACCTAGACTTGAAATCCTGCTATTTCTTGTCTCTAAAATCTGTCAGTTTTGTGTGCCCCTGCAAGCTGGTGGGAAAATGTGACAACACCACTGTTTGCAGTCACTGTTTATGTGGACTGAGTGTTTCTGTAGTTCCAACAAGTCAACATCCTACCTAGGAAAAGCACCAGCTGACTGAGTCACATCAAATATTATTATTATTATTATTATTAAGACGCTAGAGACAGACCAGGTAGTACCAAAACTTTAGGATATATAAAAAAGAAGGCATAAAAGACATCAGTTAGGAAAATCATAATAATAATTATAAAAAAAGTAACAGAAACAATCATGAAATGGGGCTGGTTGGGACTGAGTTGGACACTTAATATATATTGAGTTTAAGGGCAGTGATGAGCACGATTTGCAAATAAAACTGTTTACATTACCAACCGTTAGCAAGCTAACTCTAATGAGCTAACTAGCTATTTAGTGGCATTGCGTTTTCAGTTGACATAAACTGCTGTGTGCTGATGACAGGATGTAAATGAGCTAGGTAGCAAGCTAGCTAATTTATATATATATATATACATATACATATATATGTCACAAAAGTGAGTACACCCCTCACATTTTTGTAAATATTTGATTCTATCTTCTCATGGGACAACACTGATGATATGACACTTTGACACAATGTAAAGTAGTCAGTCTACAGCTTGTATAACAGTGTAAATTTGCTGTCCCCTCAAAATAACTCAAAACACAGCCTTTAATGTCTAAACCACTGGCAACAAAAGTGAGTACACCCCTGTGAAAAATGTCCACATTGTGCCCACAGTTTCAATATTTTGTGTGGCCACCATTATTTTCCAGCACTGCCTTAACTCTCTTGGGCATGAAGTTCACTAGAGCTTCACTGGTTTCCACTGGGATCCTCTTCCACTCCTCCATGACGACATCACAGAGCTGGTGGATGTTAGTGACCTTGCGCTCCTTCACCTTCCATTTGAGGATTCCCCACAGATGTTCAATAGGGTTTGGTCTGGAGACATGGTTGGCCAGTCCAGCACCTTTACCCTCAGTTTCTTTAGCAAGGCAGCGGTTGTCTTGGAGGTGTGTTTGGGGTTGTTATCATGTTGGAATACTGCCCTGCGGCCCAGTTTCCGAAGGGAGGGGATCAT
>JAUBNQ010000012.1:25971719-25991538 GCA_032353495.1 Ctenopoma kingsleyae
GGTGTGGTGAGAAAATGAGAAAGCAAGGAGGAAGTTGGAATGGGTGTGCAAACAGTGTGTGTGTGTGTGTGTGTGTGTGTGTGTGTGTGTGTGTGTGTGTGTGTGAGTGAGAGAGAGAGAGAAACAGAGTGAGAGTATCCGAGGATTAGCCCCAGGCAGGGTTGTGGTGGTGTGAGGTCCGCTGAGGCCAAGCTGCCGACAGAGGTATACCAGCAAGAAAGAAGGGCTTACTGTCAGTTTAACACCAGGTATCTCACACAATAACTGGGTTACACCTTCAGTTGAGGATTGCCACAGTTTGCATATGTGTATGCCTGGGCATATACAGTAAATGTATGAAATTGAAAGTGTGTGTGTATGTGTGCGCACGCGCGTGCTAATGTGTGTATGGGGAGACACGGGAGGGGCGAGTGTTAGGTTGATGGAAGCTACTTGTCACTTCCAACCCATTTGGGAAGGCTGGAGAACAGCCAAAGGGGTTTTAATTTGTGAACTGGAGAAAAGGAGGAGGGGCAGAGGGGATGCGAAGAGGACCGATAGTGATGGACAGAGGACCAGTGGGACTGACGTTAGGTGAAAATAAGCAGGGTATACACAAACCTCAGGAACCAATTACTATCTTTAAAGAAAATACTGTAAATAAACTGTCATTTATTTTTCATTCATGATGAAAGGTATCATTTTTTAAATACAACAAAATATTTACATTTTGTTTTTCTTATTGTCTTATGATACTAAAGCTTATTTTCACTAATTGCAGATTATGGTCAGGAGTGTAACATTTGCATTACTGTATTTTTTTTATTATTTTGTTAGTTTAGTTACTTATTTGTTAAAACTACATAAGTAATAGAGCCGAGTTACAAAATCTGATGCCTAGTTGTTTGAACGTGCACACCAATACATCAATGATTTAACTCTATGTGTCTGAGAAAGTGGTGCAGTAGAATTTACACCTGCTATTCTCAGATGTTGAATTTCAGACAGTTTCCACTGCTGCAGTGGTCAGTTTGTGGTGATAAATCAAGTGCAGCTGTGAAGCATCACAAAACGGCGGAACGAAACGCACACAAGAACACAGAGGATGATAGTGGAAAGAAATTTAATGAAAATGATGGCAAAGGTGAACAACACAAGAAGAAACAGTGACCAACTAAAATCTATCTGTAAGAGTGAGAGGGTAACACAGGGACCAAAAAAAACAACAAAAAACCAACCTAAAACAAGACATAGACTTGAAACCTGGGACAGAACATTAATCAGTGTGTAATAATAAAGTGGGCTTGATGATAATTTAAGTGTGACACACACTAAAAACAAGAAGATCAAATATCAAAACAAAGACAGATCATGACAATATACTTTTTTTTCACTTTTCTGTTGTGTTCTTCCTCTAAACAGGCGAACTTTAAAATGCATATTACGTTAGAAGTAACACATAATGTTTAGTTGCGTGGGTTTTTTTTAATTTTATTTTACCTGGGGAAATGTAAAAAGGGCCACAAATATGTAGGAAAGTAAGCATATTTTGAGTAAATCTTATTTGAATGACTCAATGCCATTCAGGTTCTTATTAACTCTGAAATAGTAAGAGTGAGCATAGTGAAAAAAGGGAAAAAAAAGTAGCTAGAGAAAACTAGCTAATAGGCCATTAAATGAAAATTTCCTGCTATTTCCATATAACGAGAACTAATGTTTTCTCAGAGCAAGGGACAGAAGGAATGGGGGAGCAAGCATGTGGCACACTGAGTGATGGAATGATATTGCTCTCTCTTTTAGTTCATGCTGGGGTTACCTGCCCCAAAGGCAGGAGTCGTTGATTAGCTTTTTGTCTTACAGCTGAGAAAGCTCCGGCAAAGAGGGAAACATAAGTCAGGAAATTTACAGGCACCCAGTGAGAGAAAATAGCTTTGTCTCTGTGCCTCCTCTGTCCTCGGAAACGGAAAAAGCCAACACTTCATTCCCGGAAATGGCAGTCAAGATGGCAGGATGGATTCTGTGAATTTCTCTGTTTGCCTTGTTGCTGGATGTGGCCCTGAGGTCAGTTTTGACAGCGTCTCCATGTTTGTGTATGTGTATAACACTTCTTATACTTATTTCTCGACAAAGACTCAAACATGGTACTAATTTCTACAAGATTTAGACTAATATTTGCATTCTGGTAATTTTTCTAAAAACTTTACACCCCTTTTATACTGTCCCTTCAAGGCGGTATTATTACACCAATTTGTCACCATGATGGTGGTGACGTGAGGTATCATTGTTGACCCCCATCCCCAGGTGTAGTCAAATGAGGACATCTACTCTGCCTCAGGCTTGGTGGTAAGAGGGTTTGATGTTTTGACAAGGTGTTAAATGAGACCAGCTACCAGCGTTGTTTCACCTGAGTAACTCTTACATTTACATTGGAGGAGAACCAGCGTTTATTTAAAACTTATTCACAAAGTTGTTAAATATAAAGATGTTATATTTAGTAGCTTATCAGTACTAGTAATATTGTGATGCCACTCAAACAAAAGCTTCCAACAACTTCAAACTTTATAAAATAAACCATCCAAGAGTTGTTTGATCTTGTACATTATTGCTCAGAGTTGTTGCTCACTAAAAAGCTAAGCTGAGTTAATTTGTTCTTGTCATGAACAGTGTCACTACTGCTTTATTTGAAGATGTTTAAATTTACTTTTTATTCCCTGAGCATTGGGGCATTGGTGATCATAAGAGCTGCAATTGGACTTGAATACTTAATATCTGTGGTAAAATCTGAATCTCAGCTGCAAGAACATGGACTGTACTACCGACATGCAAACCAGTGGTATTTCTAAATAGTGTAATTTGAAAATAGCAATAGCAAGTACAGATGTGCTGACTATGCTATAAACCTATAATGAATTCAACACCACCGTTTGTTACCAGTTGTTTCAGACATGTCTGAACTGTTAGCTATCTGTTAAAAACACACACACTGAACTACGCTTGGCTCAGCATTTCATTCTCAATTCTTTCTTCTTATTGCAAAAAGCTAAAGTCTCTCTTCCTCTCAGATTCAGTCAGAAATGTGGTGATGAAGACCTCGATTCATTTCTGCATGATGATGATTCATATCAAAGAGTGAAGCAATAAGTCACACACTGCAAAGCATCTGAGAATAACAAAAGCAGACTCCATTTAATTCCAAATCAAAGCTGATGGTGCAAGGGGAAATCGCCGCCCGAACAGCGAGCCAGCAGATTATCTTCTGAGGATTATTAAATTTACTGGGTGATTCAATTAAATGGGTTTTTATCATGGAATAAGGGGTGGTGTGAATACTCAGGAATGAGCAGGCCCTCCTCTGGAGTGGAGTGTTGGCTATAAAATGTTGAACCTCACTTGCCTGATGGTTTCACTGTGCTCTTGTACTCTGGCACTCACAGCTGATTTAACTGCAAAGCGCACAGAGGAAGAGCGCGGCGTACGACTGACTGTACTCCTGCCAGTGAGGCAGGCTGCAACCCCTGTGCAGAATGAGCAGTGCACACAGTTGTGGAGAGGCTCTCAGTCGGAAAGAGAACTCGAATCAGAGCGAGACAGGTTCAATCATACAAACCTAAACATGCACAAACTCATTCACAAAGGCGCTGTAATGCCAGTAAGTGCTCAAGTACAAACTTGCTTTATAGCAATTATAATGCACTAGCACACACACATGCACAAGCCAATCAACCATGTTTAATAAAATCAACCACCTTCAACTACACTGACACGGTTGACAGTGTGGAGTGATATTATTGTGATGCTGATAACCATTTGGAAAACAAAGAGCATGGGCAATTAGATCAAGATCAGTGTAGCACTGGTCCTTGGTTGCTGTAGATTTACTACTGGAGGTGATAGAATCTATGGGAATTTTTTTTAGGTACTGTGCTTGAGAAGAAAAACGGAAGTTTCCATTATATTTCACAGTGGAAATACTGCACTTAGCTAACTTGTGTTCTTGCTTTGGATTGAAAGCTTAAGTGTATATTGATAGAATATTTCATCACCAGAAATGTGTAATAGCTCCTCTTGTTTGCAAATCAAGTGAGGTCAGTTGGAATTATAATTATTGCTAATCTTAATTATTATTTTATTTTATTGAATCAATGTGCTTTAATAATCTTAATTATTATTCTTAATTATTGACTGAGTGGAAAAGAAAGAACGCAAGTTCAATTTTATGTGCGCACACATTGTGCATGTGCATACTGCATACTCAACACTACAAATAAGACAAACAATGACACGTGTGGGAAATGGGGGGAAACAATATAAAAGGCTATGGTAAGCAATTAAAGGAGTAGCAAAGTTGTAATCTATTTTAGAGATGGCATACAAGACCTGACACAGATGAAATGACTGTTACTCTGTAAAACAGTCAATCAAATCAGTGGCTCAACAGCTTACATGTGAAATGCCAATTAAAATAATTAGAAAAGCAAAAGGGTTTAAATAAGTTTAATGAAGGGTCTTGTGAAATACTGTTTCTGTGCACCCTGGTGCCTTTTCTGTATGGCAATTTTAGTCTGATTGCCCAGAATAAGGATGCAGAGTCCTGATGGGGACCTCTGATTGTATGAGCATTAAATAAAGCATGAAACATTTCTTCACTTGAAGTAGTATTTTAGATAATTTCTATATTTTGTATATAGAAATATCAAATTTGTCACAGTATGAGACATTGACACACTGCTTACTATCAAAAAACATTTTTTTGTGTTCCTGCCACATTTCACCGGGAAAACTTTGATTCACTTTATCCTTATGACATTTTTAATCACCAGAAGTGCATTAATAAGTTAACTTGCAATCATTCTCTACATTTAGAGAAGCCTTCATTAGATCATAATTCATTGAACAACTATGGACCTATGTTTAAGGTTCAGGAAAATTTGCAGCAGGCCGGTTGACTATTTATTTAATGAACACTGGGGCATTAGCTCTCTTCATGTTGATGGATGATCTACTTTTTGTTGCTGATTAGAGGAAATGTTCAGTTTTTTTTTCAAAGCTCAGATTAATTTTTGATTCATTGCCATGAACTAATTAACAGCAAAAAGAAACGTATGATTCATTATATTTCATTTGGAATGTATAGCTCCAACTTTTAATTCACATGACTATTTGTTACACCCTGACTTCTTGTTAATGTAACACAAAGTAGTAGTAAAGATGTTCTGTTCTGGAGTAATAATCTGTCCAGGTATTCAACCTAACTACCTAGCAATGGAAATGCACCTTTTTTTCAGAGCAGGGGCATATACGGACATTTTAAAATAATCATTTCTAACCTTGTTAATCAAAATTATCTAAATTTAAAACAAGCAATATTATTGTTTTCACAAAAGTTAAGATGTCCAATTCAGGTTGTGAACAGCCAACAGTTTCGCCAGATAGCTACTATTTTAGGTGTAAAATCAAGTGTGTGCACAGGTGATGTTGCTAATAACTCCTCATTGCACAGGAAAACTATGTGCATTCAAATCTAGAGTAGCTATGGTTAGTTGCAGGTGAGACACGAAGGTGGGCATTTATAATGCACAGTATGGGTTGTAATTTCTTGGTTAGCCTCTGTTTTCTCTTCTAAATAAATTAGATCAGACATATATTAAACTAAAGTTCAAATATATTTCAGCATCATAATGCAAGCACTAGTGCTTTGATGGATATAAAATGTTGCTTTGTGGATTACTCTAATACCAAATACTATGTCTCAGTCTTAAGATTACACAAACAGTGTAAGTGAGTTTCTTATGAATCTCCCAGTTTGGTGCTAATTTTAATCTTACAATGTTTCACAATTATAGCCTCAAGGACCACTGCTGTCCAGTGCTAAGTTGATCAAAAAACCAAATTGAGAAAAGTTTTCTTTTCCATCAAGACATGTTGCACTGTTAATTTAGCATACGGCTGCATGAAGCCCAGGGGAAAGCACTGTACCCAAAACATAAGGCTTGTAAACAAAAGCAGATAAAGTGAGGGCTGAGCATTCCAGGATCTGTGCTGCCACAGATTTAGTCAGATCCAAAATAACTAAGAGATGGAAACAAAATGAAAATGAGGAAAAAGCCCAAATGAAAGCAAACACATCCAAAGATGAAAATGTAAAACCGTTTTCCTGCTGATATCACCCTGGCCAGAGTGCATGGAAGCATCAGCATGCAGTTAGATATTATAGATAGTTTAATGTACAAACACAAGATGGGATTTAAACAATTAGACAGGAAAAGATAATCAACCATTTTCTAGCTTTGCCTATACAGTATAATTATATCTTAGACAGACGAGAGGAAGGGGTGTCTCACAGTGCAGGTGAGGATAAATGAATGCGAAAGGGCAACACAAAAAGAAAATATGGAGTGCATTTGGAAGGCTCGGGGGCCAGGACAAGTCTTTATCATGCATTCATCACTATCTGTTGCTTGGCAGCTGAGAGGATTAACAGGTAGATTTCATGCTCCATTAGGAAGGATGACACAGGTTTAAGAAAATGGACACAGAATACGATGCAATCTACCGTGCCACAAACAGAAAAGCCGATTATAAAATATGTGTCATCACCTCCTCTTCTGACTGAGCTTTATTAGTGAAAAAAAGCAAGCATACATGGCCTGTGGGAGGGAAGGTTTTACCATCAGCAACCTTTTTTTCTTGTATTTATTCTTGTATATAATTTCTGATATTTTGATGAGTGGTCAGAAATAAACCAAAAATTAAAAAAAAAATGTAAAATGACTTTCTGTGAGAGCATGTCTGTTCACCAACATCATTGCCAACTTTGACTCATAAAAGTTACATTCACACACAACTTAGGTTTTGTATAATGCTGCCTGAATTACATGTTTTTTTAATGTGTGCAAACTGTCCATTGCCAACACAAAGCATTAATATATGTAAGTATATCATTGTCATTTGTTGTTCCCTTTTTTTTGTAGGGATGTGTTCCATAATCTATTTGATTAGTAGATCCTCCAGCCATATGTGGAACCATTAGTGTCTTTTTTCTTCTAACCTTTAGTGTCTAGTAGAGCTGTTTTCGAACTTTATTGGAATTGTCTTTGGAGTTTCCATTCTTGTGTGTAGTGTGAGCTTAACATTGTTGCTTGGCAGCTGATCTGTCCAGTGTGAGCATAAAATTCACAGGCTCTGGCCATGCAACAGGGGCAATTAAAATACCTAGTTTAAATGTGTGTACACAATGTACAAGAGCAATCAAATTTCCAAGTGTGTAGCTTAAGGCTGAGCCCTTTCACCCTGAAAAGGATGATTGATCATGTTTTTTGTTTAAGACCATAGATGAAAGTTGAGACATGACATCCAAAGCCTCACCTTCAATCTGAGTTTCATCTCCAAAACAACAATCCAGTACAATTACCTACTGATGACATTTTACCAACCTGCCCGTCAATCCGCTGTTTCGACAACTTTTTTTTAACAACTTCACCAGGGTCCACTCACTCAAAACCTAAAGTGAGTAGTATGTTTTCCAAGAACATGCAGAGGTTGACTTTATTCTTTCAAATATACACGCCCTCTATATTTCCATACATGTTTTTACTTGTGTATACAATTATTCCATGCAGTATGTAGCATTTGTACATACATACATGTAGCAACGGCAGTTTATAGTATCATCTCTCAAACTGTGCATACTTGTGTAGCTGATGACCAGGTGTAGTCCCATCATAATAACTACGTCCCTCTCAGGAATCAAATGGCTCCCTGTCAGATGAGCTCTGTCACTGAGTCTGACTGCAGGCTCATTTACAGATGATCTTTCCTCTCTTCTTTCTTCTCCCATATCCAGACTGAATAAAATCTGAGCAGCACAGTGGGTGAGGCAAATGCTACAATGCACTTGAACATGTAAAGCCTTGCAGTTTTAATTAATACCTGTAATAAATATGAGTATGTCGATTTAAACCCTGAGTTGATACTCTGCAGTTTTGGTATCACAAGTCTAACTTATGTTATATCAAAGATTTGAACTGAAAGAGATGGCAAGAGGTACAGGAAAGACAGAAATGGTAAAAGAGAGAGACAGAATTAGCGTTAGAAAGCAAGGAAGAGAGGTAGAAACTGGATAGGAGAGAAATAGTAAAAGAACAAAAGAGCTGGCAGGCTGGAGTGGCAGCCGAAAGCTGGAATGTTTCACTTCAGATTGACACTTCAGTGAGGGTGAGCGAGGTAGAGAGACAGGTCGAGGGGGGAGAGAGAGACTTTTAAAGTAGTATCCTTAGGCGAAGAACAGAGTTAAGTGTTCCCTTGCCGTCTTCAGTGTGGAAATGAATGGTTGGATCTCCTTGAAAAACTGAGTTGCTATGACAACCAGCTGTTTTCTCCATTTCTCTTTAATTCCCCCCTCTTCTCTCCCTCTGCCTCTCTCGCATACATGTACTACACTGACACACTCGGGCCTACAGGTAGAGTTTTAAGTGACAGTATATTTAAAGTGCAGGTTACCAGGTTTCATCCAGAACAGAACTAGTCTTTATTGAAGGGCTGAGGATTCAGATCTCCAAAACATAGCTGAAACAGTGTCACAATTGCAGATGCTTGCTTCTTTCTTCAGCTGGGCAGCCTTTAATAATCAGCAATACGGTGTGAATCTTTTGCATAAGTTCAGTAAGGGTATCACTGTATCTGTCAGTTCATTCGTATCTGTCTCAGTCATCGCTGGTACCAACTTTGACCAGGTATTTCTCTGCTTTAATTACCCAAACCAATTAGGATGCCGTATGATTATGATATTGTGAGAGCATTTATTTTCTACTTGCTACTGGTCATCTTAGTCATTCTAATGATGATGTCTTTTATGATTCATCTCATTGCCACTTGCCACCCACCCGGCAAATCCACCATACTCCAGCTGGCTGCCCAGAACATACTGTAAATCCATCTCCTAGTCTGGATGTGTCACAGCTCCAGGAACTTGCCCAAGTCAGCAACCTCAGTATGTCTCAGGATTTTCATCCCTTTCTCCAAGAACCACCCGTCCCTGAAGACTCAAGTCCACTTAGGTTTGGAAAAAGACTATCCTTGCTCCACACAATTACTTGCCCTGAAGAATGTCATCGGTGCCTCGGCTTGGTTCTCATCCTGGCACCAAAGCTTCTGCTTCTGCTACCTCAGTAAATTATGGCCTCTGCCTTTCCCCACACCCAATCCAATAATCCAAAATTAACAAGGTTGTTTTAGTTTACTTTAGTTTTGTGGTTAGCATGCACATTACATAAAACTGATGCTTTCCTTGTTGGTGGAGTAACACCAGTCACTTTGTTTACAACAGTTTAGTTGTCACTCTCCAAGTAAAGGTACTAATGTTAACAATGTTGCTGCGTCAAATTAAAAGCATTTTATTTTGTATTCCATTCCAGTATCTTATTGGCAAGCAGAGACGGCTTGCGATCTATTTCTCACTGGCATTAGCACTGCACGTATTAGAACAAAAATACTCATTAACAGCTTTGAAGGTGTACCAGTCTTATATATACACACACAGGAAAGAATTTTAAAAGAACCAGCCACAATGAGGCTGTTATAGTTTTCATATATCAACCTCATTTTCTGACCAGAGTAGGTAATTGATAGAGAAATATTTACGAGGTAAGATACATAAAAAGGAAAGTGAAAGGTTAATTGATTCTATGTCTGACCAATTAAAAACAAAATTAGTTGGAAATCTGCTAACTTAGTGGTGGTACAACCAAAATTACTAATATTACGCTGGCCTAATTAAATTCCATGCACACTGCTTGAGGGTATTTTGTAACATAGGTTTAAATCACATAGAGGAGTTATCTCCATAAATACTGTACCAATTAACATCCCTGTGTATAAGTAAAGTCAGTATGAATCCCATTAATGATTGGCAATATGAAGTTTAGTCAGATATATTCTCCAGAAAGTAGAAATCCTTATGCAACTGTGTGTGTGTGTGTGTGTGTGTGTGTGTGTGTGTGGTCTGACAGGTTGGCTTTAATGAGCTCAGAGAGCGAATGGCACATCAATGAAATCGATAGTAGAATTAACACATTGACATGTTAGACTCATTTGCTTTCTGACATTTTCCTCCATGCAATTAAGTGGCTCAGATATGCAAGTTGGATCTAATTACGGCACATTGGCCAGCCGCTCTTTGCTTACTTTAGCATTGAGAAGGCAGGTTTTCTCAGATTCTCCTCAATCAGGAGAAGACTAACTGCAGTGGCTGCTGGTTTGCTTTAACTGGTGGAAGTGGACTCTGACTTATAGTCACCATTTACAAATTAAATCAGTCATGAGACAAACAACATTAGAGACCACAAACTGTATATTTGTGATTATTGCCTCAGTTTGTACAGGAGTAACAGCATATGTACAGTATTTCATGCATAATAATCAATTCAGAACATTGTGATTCCACAAACAGAAGTCATTGCTACTGTCTGTTAATCAAAACGGGTGGCATTTCAGTAAATCGTGATTATAGTGTTTTTGTAACCTGCCAAGTAGTTTTAGGTGCCGGAACCAAATCTACATGTGGCAGATTAGAATGTGCTGATGTAAAAGTCATATGGGTCATATTGGAATGACACCTATAGCTAGCTCATTAAATCTGTAACATACAGTATGCTCATTTCAGTGATATGCCTGCTAATCAGCAAATCACGCAGTGGATCCACTGTTTCACTCTGTGTAAGCAGAACCTGGATGTAGCTAAATGACACTTCTTACAACTTTGCCTCTTTTATAAATAAGTGTTCCACAATTTCCTGTTGGTTTTACTGTTACATTGTAGGACTACGATGGAAAGATTTGCACATATACTCTACACACCTGCTCACTCAGGCACAACACTACCTTAGCACTACCTTAGTCTTTTTCCTCAATGGCATTTTTAAATATCACTTGCCCCGTCTATCTTTCTCTACTCCTCTCATCCACTATGAGCCAAATATCACAAATCATGGTGGAATTATCTTTAAACTTTGTCAAGTTATCTCCAGTATCTCTGCTCGCTATCATATTGTCGCACAATGTTTTCACTGGTGTACCAGGTGGCTGTGGTGGGTGGAGCCATGTTTTCGGGTTCATTTGCATAAAATAATATCCATAGATCTGAACCATTTCATGAAAAAAAAACTGTCACACAGTTTGTTTGGATTTGATTGGGAGGGTTGTGTGTTTCAAGTTCAAATTCACAGAAATATATGTCCATAGTAAAAAGCTTCATAATTTACAATGGCACAACTGTTTGGTTTTAGATGGGCATTTTGGCATTAGCCGGGGTATGTGTGGTGCAGGTGGCTACACCACCTTGTCCTTGTCACAGTAGGAGGTGCTGGGGGAAGATTTTGAGGGCTTTTGGGAAGCAGCCTGAAAGCTTTTGGAGGCCTGTGAGAGCACATATGGACCCTGCCAGAAAACGTCTGGTCATGAAAGTAGGTCCACTGATCACTTCATGGCTCTGCTTGGCTTGCCTACTGATCCACCTTTCCATGAATGATTCTTTTCAACAGGCATTACCTAATTTCTCTCACGCTTGTCTATGCAGCCCTCTCATCCAAATTCCCCACCACACTGCCTCTCTCGTTGTTCCAGCCCAATGGTCTCATCTGTCCCAGTGCCACTTGGCAAAGTCCTACGTGATTTGTGGCTGGGCAAACATTTAACTAAATGTATCTCATTCCAAATCTAGGATTACATCCTGCTGTTTCAATATTTGGGTGCTTCTGAGTAGCCATGGCTTCTGAGACAAAGGGTCATGTTGGCCAAACATCCCTCTCATCTAAGGAAAGCACAAGCCAGGGTAGCTACATACCCAAATGAAGCACAGCAAATGCAAAACTGATTAAGAAGGTCAGTCTGGGCTTTGACCTCTTCACAGCAGAAAATGAAACAACCATTGACAACAGGTTGTCAATATGTTGTTGGACATTAAGGAAGGAAGACAGAATAGATGTACCTTAGGTTTTATAAATCTGCAATGTCCCAGCATGCGTGTGAATGCATATACAGTGTTGGCAATTTTCCTTAAATGTCATATAGCACTGTCAGTACCATCCATCTAATCAGTAAACTGCAGTTTCATTGTTAATATTATGCTCACTTAATCACTTGTGGTAACATTAAATTATGAAACACAAAAAAAACTACAATGGCTGTTTTCTGGCTTCTTTTTAAAAGAAATTACTAAATGTTCTGGTGATAAAATTAATTATTAGTACAAATATTCCAGATAGGTGTAGTGCAACCACATCTAAATGTTTATGTACCAAATGTCTGAAAATAGTCCTCCTGGCTATATCTTCCTTTTTGACCTCTCTCCATAAATTGTGTCTTTTACTGTACATGCCATTGTCATCTTGACACAACAAATAAGCCAAATGGGGATAATGGCACACATTTTCAGACATTCTCTCCTTCAAGACATTTTTTTCCTATTCAATTTGGTTCTTCACACAAAATGTGACATAAAAAGTAGAGTGAAGAGTGTCACAAGGTGACATGATCTGTGTCTGTTACCCTGGATATTTCTAGCAGATGGAAATGTTTTATAACTAGAGCCTCACAAGAGGTTCTTGTTTTAATTTCAACCTTGTTTAGTAGCCTGATGCTTTATTTAACTAAAATGTTTGGTTGGTGAAGGGATAGAATCATCATTTGTGAAACATTTAATAGGCAATGATCTGATATCCACGCATCCATTATCTGCTTTTCCTGTTAAGGGTTGTAGGGGTGCTGCTGTGATGTCCCCATAACAGTTATATAGAATATAAATATGAGGAAGTTGTTAAGGCTCGACATTTTTGTAACAGACCAATCTGCAAGCAATAAGTCCTCCAATCTAATCACCACATGTGTTTTGTAACGGTACCAAATTTGGCTTTGCAGATGTCTCATCCTAAACAGTCAGAAACGATGGATTACAAATGTTGAAACATAACAGTTTGCTTGGGCTTAAGCAAAAAGGCGCAGGTTATGTTTAGGCACAAAATAAACATAGTTAGGTAAATAGCCTCACATATGTAGAGTCACATACAGTGGCGACTGGTGAAATTTTTTGGGGGGGTTCGCACATTTGCAAGTCAGTTGTCAGATGCGCTCTAACCACATATCACCATATAAGCCAAAGAAAATGCCAGGATTTTCTGAGTGTACACTTTCATCATGACCACGCAATACAAGCTCAAATGCACCACAAAATTTAATGCAGTCTATTGTCTTTGAGAAAATCTGTCAGTTTTTGACTCATTATCATCTCATTATGTCCTAACTTTCATTAAGCTGCGTAGCGATACAGTTTTCACATTGTCGCGGGCACCGATACCGCCGCACTGCCGCACTCTGCACTAGCTTCACCCTTTCTGGGGACTTGTCTGGCTATCAGCCCTAGGGCCCTGGGAGAGAAGGGGCCATGAAGCCCACAGTACAGCCACAAGAGACGCCAGTGAGTGGTGGTTCTCAGGCCCCCAACAGCGCCGGTTTCTGTTCCCAGGCGGGACGACGTGCTAAAGGACATCTCCGCCACCTCTTCAGTTCCTATTCCAAGGCGGGGCCACGTCAAGGAGGTCGTTGCCGCCTCTCCAGTTCCTTTTCCCCTTCTGAGGCGGGGCCAAGTCGAGGAGGTCATCGCTGCCTCTCCTATTCCTGCTCCCCAGCGGGGAGACGTGCTCGCCACCGCCTCTCCCGTTCCTGCTCCCCGGCGGGGCGACATGCTCTCTCCACTCTCACTCCCTGATTACCCTCAGCTGCACTTCATTTCCAATTAGTCCTCTCACTACTTGATGTCCTGCACTCTTCACTTTCCTTTGTCAGTTATGCCATCTGTCATCATCCTGTTCGCCACTCCTTCTACCTGTCATTCCTCTCCTCAGGTTCTCTCCTCAGGTTCTCTCCTCACTCCTGTAAGTTGGTTTGGTTTCAGTCTCTGTTCAGTTCTTTTTCTCTTCCTCGCCTACATCACCTCATGCTCTCCACAGGTCTCCATGTTACGTTGTTCAAGCTATGTTAGTTAGTTTAGTCCACCATTTCACGCATGATTCTGACAGGAGCTGAGTCTCGTAGGCGGTCTTTGGGCGCAAAAATTTTGCGCCCCAAGGTTCTCCTATACTTTGTATTGGAGGGGGTTCCAGTGCGCATGCAGCAGTTATAGCGTGGGTCTATGGTAAATATTTTTGCGCCGCAAAGGAATAGGAAATACGTCACATGACCGTTCAGTCACGGTAAACAAGTGAGAGAACATTTTTAAACTACACTTGAATGCCGATTACACACAGTACTCACAGTCTGTATAATATATAGATTGTTTATTTAAATTTTCATCAAGTTTTATTGTCAATGATTACATTTTTCCATGTTACAGCGAAATTTGGCATCAGCATTGACCCATCCCCCTCTGGGGGGAACAGTGGGCAGCCACAGGGGGTGCCACCTTCTGCAGCCCAGTCTGATGCTTATCCAATTGAGCTAACAGCTCATAGCTATCGTTCCGTTCTTCATGTGAGACAGGTGGGGCGGCACCCCAGAACGCACCATTGACGAGCCGCCACTGGTCACATATGTAGCGACACATTTCCACAACAACAGAACGTTGTTTCACACTGATCTTCAACTGTCTCCTGTGGGAAACTTGGTTGATCCAATCATTGACCCAACTTCCTCCTTACAAAACACGTGTCTAAAGACTATGTTAGTATTTACTGTTAGATGTTGCCCATCTCTGACTGTTGTCTGTTGATCATTTAATGCTGCTAGTACAGACAACTACAAGTGGAGCTAGCAGTATGGTTTATTAATTAGAATAAAACAACTTTTCATTTTAGTAGGCTTATCTCAGTCAAGCTTTTGATCCAATACTTATTTCCCCCTAAATTTCGGTGCTTCAGTGTTGACTTAACACCCACCTTAAATAAATATTAGCGTATAAGGACAGTTTCATTTTTATATTAATAATAAAAATCAAGTAAAATCATTAAGCTCTGAAATGAACAGAACAGTCTGGACAACCAGATCAGAGATCTGGAGATAAGAAAAAAATAAACAGCGAAAGACATTAAGTAGAGTCTCGTCAGAAGCACTGATCCACACTTCCATCAACATGACAGCTCAAAACATTATAAACCAAGATCTGCTATTGTGGCTTTTGTAAAAAGAGGCTTTTCTCTTCCCTACTCCAACCCCTCTCCCAACACAAAAATCAACATTTATAATTTCACAAGATCAGGACAAATCCGCTGCAATGCCGGTGTTATTAAAACAATAAAAACATCACAGAGACAGGTGTTTGCTGGGAGCCCCAACTGGATTAAAGGTCCTGTTTTCTCCTTATCTTCCTTTTCTCCTTCCCCCTCTATCTAATTCCCACGTTCTCCTCTCAGCCATACAATAAGCCCAGCTGTAAAAGACGTTATATAGACCCTGCTTCTTAATATCACTGCCTGGTTTTAAGTAATGGCATAAATAAAAAAGGACTGTGATGTATGAATGTGTTTGCACAGGAGTAGGTGGTGGGTGGATGTGGCTCATGTCATCCATTCCCCCAGGAAGGAAAAGAGAATCATGGGAGAAAAAACTGAAAATCTAAAGCATCTATATACTGGATGCAACTTGCCAAGATTCCTAAGGCTATAGAACTAAGGCTTCTCTGGAGGTTGGTAGATTTTGTTATGATTTGTGTTTCTTATTTCATTTATCAGAAACTTTGGAAGTATTTGCACATTGTGACCTTACTGTACTGTACGTATTTTTAAGAGAAATCCAAAATCTGCCATAAGAGTCATCACATATTTAAAGTGTGTATTGTTCAATTCTTTGCAATTCTGG
Source organism: Ctenopoma kingsleyae (assembly GCA_032353495.1). Lineage (NCBI taxonomy): Eukaryota > Metazoa > Chordata > Actinopteri > Anabantiformes > Anabantidae > Ctenopoma > Ctenopoma kingsleyae. The sequence goes on from JAUBNQ010000012.1 coordinate 25,987,542, forward strand.
TTCATGTTTCAGCATAAAAATTGTGCTTCCAAGTGGTATGCACTTCAGCATGGAGTCTCCCAATTTGTATTTTGTGTGAGTGTGTGTGTTCAGAAGTCATATGTTGATTCAAGCATGGTCTTTGTCTAACTTCACAACAAGCCTTGATACTGAGCTAAGGAATTGAATGAAGAGATTCATAAAGAAGAGCACATTGTCATAACAAAGGGAGGGGAGGCTAAAGAAAACCAAACAACTTTAATTAATCTGTATATAAAATTTCAAAAAGAAATCCCCCTGATCTTATCACAGTGTTCAGAGAGTTACTTGGACGCATGTTGTGTCCTGTGTTCACATGCAGTGTGAAGTGTGGGACCTTAGTACACAGATGGTCTCTAATCAGGTTCTAGACACATCTAATTGAAAATTAAAGTAGACAACATGCACCTGACTACAATTTAGAGTGACACAGAAATGGGTGTGAATGCTAAAGCAGAGATTTCAGTTTAGATATTTAATACATTTTAGTGCAATATTAAGAAGAAATTGTGATTTTATTCATTAAAATGAAAAGTTAAATAAAATAAAGTATATAACATGTGAAAGGATCTGAATACTTTGTGAAGCCACCGTATTTCCTCGTGGCCTGATATTACATGTGAGGTCAAGTTAGAATGGTAGTTATACTGCTGAATGACTTACTAGTAATAACACCCATGTGTCACTAAATCTAAATCAATCCACTCCGCCCTGCACAGCCCTCCCTCTCCCTGCTTTGCTATGCTCTTCTATCTCAACATCAAATTACAATAAATAAGAAGTTGCAAAACTTAATAATCAAGCAGAAAATGCTGAAATACTGTTTTTACGTTTTGAAAGTTTATTATAAACCAAGGGTTTGAAAAATGTTCTCATGGTCCTCTGGCATGTCTTCTTTTACAGTCATTACATTGTATATGAAAGTTGTTATTTTTAATATTAAAATAATGTAAAAACTTTACAATTATGTAAAATGTTTTGAGATTCAACTGAGAGTAGGTTTTAGTGAAAGTAGAAAATGGAATCGACCCTGGAATATGGCGAAAACCTTATAGTTGTGTTGTGTGACCCTCTGAAAGCTTCTCTCAACCCTTTCTGGGTCTCAACCCATGCCGGTTGAGAAACACTACATTAGACCATCCAAGCTGTCGTGTCAGCCCGAATCTCATTATCTCCACAGAGAGACCTTGGCTAACAGGAACCTAATGACTTCCCTTAACGACACGTCTCCATGGAGATAACTGGACATCACCTGGAAACCATGACTGCAGTGCCTGATGGCTAGGGGGACAATTTAAGGCCATTTCATGTCCACACAATCATACACTCGCACAAACTCTCATGTGTGCAAAGTGTCTCTGGGTTACACATTCTTGGAAGCTTGCTACAATACACACACACACACACACATACACTCACACAGACAGAACCACATCTCTCCACTATCTTGCCTCGGAGGTAATGACCACACATTTTGCAGTGCTGGCAGCCACAATTGGAACTATTTGTGCAGGCCTCTCTCAGCTAATCTGTCGGCTGATATTGAAGAGTAATCTGCAGAAATGATTAGCACAGTGTCTTCACGGTTCATTTTGTCATTTCCCCATTCACTGTAATTGAGAGGTGGCACTCTCCTGTGTGTAAAACATGCTCAGTAGTTGCTGAAAGCCAACTGGAAAATGCTGAAATTGTGTCAGTGTCCAGGGATCAAATCAGTTCTTCTCAGTTGCTGAATTTTTGGGGAGAAGCAGACAGGTAATTTCAGAGTGTAGAATTCAGTTAAACTACTGGCCTGGAGAAGTGTAAGCCCAGCCTGTCCTTACATTTTCTACAGATCAGATAAGCTCAAAAGACATATTGTTTGTCAGGACCCAGGAGTTTTCTGATTTATTATCTGTATCCTATGTAATTAGATATTTCAACTTACATTTTGGATCATAATTTAAGGGAGCTGCTTAGCTACAAGCAGCTACACACCGCAGGATTTGATTCCCCCCAATTCCTGACCAAAGTGTCCCTGGATTAGACACTGAACTTGGCACCTTAAGGGGGCTGCCTGTCCATAAGAATTTCCCCAATAGTATTAATAAAGTATCAGTTATTTTCCTCATTTTGTTGTGTGTCACTATTCTTTATATTGCCCTTATTTTCAATCCTCTATGTTACATTTGTGGAGTACATTCTTTGTATTCTTTCATACTTTGCCAATGAAACACATTCTGATTTGGTTAAATCACGTTCACATCATCATTGGCATCTGGTCTGCAGCAGCAGGCAAAACGTTCATGTATCAATAGCCAAAGAACTAGCTCCCAGTCAAGAAAACTAGTTCTAGACTGACTCCAACTTTATCCTGGTCTAGAACCAAAATCTGCTTACATCAAGAGCTGGAGGCTGGACTATTGTGGCCAACAAGACCAACTAAAATGTTGTAAAGATAAAATTGAGTGTGTCATTTAGAATTATTTATTAATGTTTAGATGTCAGTTTAGGTTCGTGAAGCCAGGAACAACACTTAAAGAGACATTGTAGGTTGCCATTGCTGTTGTGCTTGGTGTTAGTGTTGCAGTAAAAGTGGACATAAATAGAGACATATACAGTGACCTAATGACGTGGCTCTATCATGGCTCTCTAGCCAGTGGAAAAGCAAGCCTGGCCATCTTTGAAAATTGCACACCTATAACTCAAAAGTGTGTCTCTTATGTTGCTTATGTTCCATGATGATAACTGGACTGGTCCTGTAGTTAATGTGTAAGATTGAATGGATGTAGTCAACCTTTGATAACGTGGTGCAAAAATCAGGACCAGCAATCATACAAAAGCATTAGACAACCAGTAAATCGACCACAAATCATGAACAGAAGGAAAGTGCCGCTGCATTGGTCACTGTGGGAGTCGAAACATCGTTCATACGTTACAAGTAAATAAATCTTCTTGCAGAGCAGATATTTTGACATCTTAACAGAAGAGCACAGGTATAATTACTAATAATATGGTTGCAGCTGGTTTCAGATTGTGCATAAAAGCTGGTCATAAACCTTTAATGTGAGGTAAGACAATGTACAAAATCAATAATAATACGCAGTGTCTACCCAGCTTTTGTAGAGTAGGGACTTCATTAATCTTATTAGAGACAGCTGCGCTTTACCTATATTGTATGTCATATTAAAAATGAGAAATGAAAATGTTTATTGGTTACAAAACTGAAGATGATACAATGGATTCAAAAAGATGTGTTGATTTAATCTGAGGTGGGGGTTTTCAACTCATAGTTGACAGTTCATCTTTTCACCACTTTATGCAGAGAAAGAGTTCAGTCTTGTTCAGGGGTTTTATTGATAACTTTACATCACCAGTCTTATACTCCCACTACTGTAACCTAAGAGTCCATAAGGGTCTATAAGTTCAGGTGGGAAGCTGATTAATTAAGGCTCATGGGAAACTGATCCTATGTGGTTGTGCAACCCTGTCTCCTAAAAAATACGTTCATATACAACTAAAAGCCATTCCCGATTACGTTTTTCTACAGAACATATTTGCAACCCGATTACATTTTTGTAGAACGTAATTGTCACGTTGTACTGAAACATATTTTTGTGAATGAATGGATGACGCGTTACATTTATTAATGCAAAGTGATTTGCAAGGAGGTGGTTGGGGAGGATGGGAGTGTTCACTGTGCAGGACTGACATGCCAGAGACCCAAGTTCGACACCAAAGTCCCACTGAGGTTGGGTTTTTATGAACAACACTTCCTGGCGATGTTCAGCCTCTTCAAAATTGTCAGAGTGCTTTGCCTTCAAATGCTTGAAGGTTGCTAATGTTGCTGCTATGTGCCACCACTTTATTACACACTGAGCACATGTCATTACCTTTGGTCACAAAATAGCACCACACACTATGCTTATTTTTCTCTCTTTGACGTCTGTGCTGCCGCGGTGCTGCTGTCTGAGCTCACTCTGACCAGCAGCAGAGCGAG
>JAUBNQ010000012.1:26000736-26024941 GCA_032353495.1 Ctenopoma kingsleyae
GTTGAATTAATACGGATTTAATACATTTTCCTGAAAAAGTGAGAAAGTATGAACAGACTAGGAGCCACATGGAAAATGCTAAATGCAATATGTCTTACAATGTGAATATCGCTACGCAGCTTAATGAAAGCTACAGGATAGACTATGATGAGATGATATAATGAGGAGGGGGACAAAAACTGACACATTTTGTCTAAGATAACAGACCGCATTAAATTCTGAGATCAGTACTCCACTACTAAACCTGTTAGGCTAAATTATGTTACGGGCAGCATAACATTCACCAAAGCATCTTCAGACTCTTTCACACTTTTCATGTATGCTCAGTGTGAACCTGCTATCATCTGTGAAGAAAACAGGGTGCTAGTGGCATAACTGTCAGTTGTGGTGCTCTCTGGGGAATGCAGATCGAGCTGCGCACAGGTTGTACCAGAGGATACCTCTCATGCCACCTTCATAGCATCAAACATTCAAACCAGTAGCCTGCTAGAGTGCTCCTCCCATTTTCCTTGCTGTGTTGATTCTCTTCTAAGTCCCTGCCCAGCTCTCCTGGTGTTATGGCTGATCTCCTGGTATCTCCTCCATGCTCTCGAGACTGTGCTGTGACTGCATGTATGGATGTACCATCTTGGAGTAACTGGGATCCAGGTGCTGCCTCATGCTACCAATATCAGTCAGGAAGAATAAGGAGAGAGCAATTGTGTGTGGCCACCACATACAAACCCAGGGTCGGCACCAGAGCTTTCTTAACAGACAGGCAATTAATTTTGACAGGGGGGCACTCTTCCGTCTCACCACTTTGTTATTATTATTATTATTATTATTATTGTCTTACATGAAAGAATATTAAACTGAGAATAAATAGAGGTCGACTAAATACACTGTCAGTACACGCTTACACTCACGCTATAGTAACACCCAACATAACCGTATAAAAAAGCACATGTAAACCAAGTCAACCAAATGTACACACTACACGACAAATTAAAGAGCCATCTGTTAAGCCACACCAAGCACCGTATACATAAATATACAGCCATACAGTATCTGCTCTGACCCTGAGTAGCCACAATTCCAAAAGTGTAAACTGTAAAACTCTTAAATTGCAAAGTGTACAAAGCAGGACGGACATTTGGCATTTGACATTTGGCAAACAGTTGGATTATTTGACTCGCCATTAGAAGAGCTGGAGTCGCTGGCTACAGTTGGTAAATCTCCCCAACACTGGCTTTTAGCATCTGAGCTAGCTTTCCTTACCACGAAGAAAGTCACATTAGTACCGCCCACTTGACACCTCTACATAACTATAAGGTCACCTGTAATAACACTGATTAGATGATCAAATAACATGAATATGTTAGTTGTTTTTAATTGGCTAGAGATATGTTAGCTTTACAGCTGTAAATGTATTTCACATTTCTTTTGTCAGTGAGGGATTTCAACTGAGGGGGCACACTAACTTGATTGGACAGGCCTGGCCCCCTATGGCCTGTCCATGGCGCCAACGCTGTACAAACCCATCCTCTTTTTAGGGATTGTCTTGCCTTTGCCTCTCCATTGCATTTGTTGTTACTTTAATGTGCACCAAAGTAGATCAAACCTATTCACAAACTCTGCTTGTCAGTCCATCTATGTAAACCTCAAGGTAAACATGAGAAATGCAGTGCTGACATTTTAAATAATTCCAGTAATGAGGTGTTTCATAAAGGTGGCTTAGAATAGCAGAGTTTATTGTGAATAGCCTAATGTGAATTATGATGTGAAGTAGTATATTAAAGCAAAATCTTAACTAAGTTTAAATCTTTGCAATTAACAAAGAAAGAGTAAAATGCTGTACAGTAGAGACACTGTTTTCACATATGGACAGTGCCAGGTTGAAGCAGTGTAAGTTGAGTGATTATAAACAATGTGATATGTGGCAGTCTCCACAGAAATACTCTATTTAAGTTAACAATATCTCTGCAACATTTCTATTTTTTTAAATTTTTAATATATTTCCATGTCTTTAATTTCATTTGTGTCACTGTTCAACCCTGAAGTTATACCAGTTATACTGGTTTGATTTATATTTAGCTTTACTTCCGCTTTTATTTTGAAATCATATTGCCTACCATGTTTTGCTTCCTGTCTCCCCGGCTGATGGTGATTAGGTGATTCCACCTGGGAGTGTAACTATTTAAGACGTGTCTGCCCAGTCACTTTACCAGATTGTTGCCTTCTGATGGTGGTAACATCCCAGTCTCTGAGTGAGTTTGTTCCCAGTTGTCCAACCACACAGTGGAGGCCAACTTACCTGGGCTCCACCATCTTGGTTTATTCACTCTCCTCATTTTTTTAATCACGCAATGGATGCCGAGCTACCTGAGCAACATCATCCTCTCATTAATCTTTCTCTTCCTTATCTTTAATAAACCTTTAAATGCAACTGTGAGTGCCTGCTCAGTCTTTGAGTCAGTTTACATGAAAACCTGACAATTTGACATTTAAAGAATGAACCCAAGGATGGTTATGAATTACTGTTTATTAGTTCTACTTTAATTTCAGTGGATTCAGTGGATCACATAATAGAATTACTTTAAAATGGGCCTGACCAATAGGTTATAGTGCAACTGACCATATCCTATATCCTGAATACTGTTTAATGTATTTTTACACATACAAAACTAGGATTACCGAGTTGAAGTTGTCTTCATCAAAGAGTGAAGCCCCAGTTTATATGCATATCTCATATTGTAATCAGTTCATAGGGCAAATGGATATTTTTGGCGGGTGTACAGAAATTCTCCCCGGGTTGTAACACATTCACAAGAATGGGACGGACATGAGGTCAGTGATCTTGACCTTTGATCATCAAAATCTAATCAGTTCATCCTACAATCCAATTAGACATGTGCCAGTTTTGAACTGGAGGTGTCCCTCAAGGTGTTCCTGTGATATTGTGTTCACAATAATAGAATGGACAGCCTGGAGAGATTAGACTTCAGGCTTTAGCTTTCCTAGTGCATCCTGCATAGTCTTTGACTGAGGTATAAAATCTCTAGATATTGTGGAAAGATGTCTTCGTACACATACCCAACCAATGTATACCAGCTATTTTTCAGAATCCAGAGGATAAGTTTGGCTGATGATGCACACAATGTCAAACTGGCAAAAATCTGTAAGATGATCCCCGCAACCACAAGGGTTTGTTACATGTTACAAGTCAAGAGACACTAAATCAATTTAAAGGGCTAGTCTTTGGCTCTCCTTTAAGCAACATTAATCTAGTAAATGGCTGACAGGAAGCATCTCTTAAACTGTACACTGGTATCAGTGTCCATAGCAAAGATAATGGGCTCAGATATATTTATAGTATAGAATAAAATATTAATATTTAGTTAGTTATTTAATTAGTATTTTTTACTTTTGATCTGTATTATCTCTATGCACAGTTTTGTCCCAGTGGCCCTGCTCCTTAAATATAATAATTACACCTTTGTACAGGTTGAGAATAGCAGTGATGTAGTGGGAGTAAACCCCACAGCACTGAGTGATCATCTTAAATGAATGACATCTTTTAATTAGGACAGTAGGGCTATTTTATTTAGTACATTTCTTTGGAAAATTATAAAAACAGGTATATTTTACCAAAACATCAGAAGGAAACTTTGCAAGCAGAACTTCCATTGAATTCACCATAAATGTATCCCATTAAAGTGAATGTTAGTGTGTTGGGATAAAAATGTGCTTTTAAAGAGGTCAATTAAAATCAGAAAGGAACACAACATTCATGATAAACTAAGAAAGTAACAATATCAATTCCATTTCATTAAGATCTACAGATACTATAAGACTGTTTAAATGTAATTTTGAAAAGATTGTCTCTTCATCTATCATCATAAGGACCTCTATTTCACATGGGGGCATGGGATGGGTGCATCAGTATTTTCCAGTATCAGTATATTTTTTTCCATTCCTAGCATGCACCTGCATGATATTTTAGTAACTTACCATGTGCTGCGTGTGGGAGAAGAGGCACAGTGGTGGGAGTGTCACCACCAATCCAGCACCAAATGCAATTTAGTGTCAAAATTAACCGAATTTAATGACATCCACCTGCTGCAATCTTGTGTCTGTTTCACAAAATTTGCACTATTGCTTACACACAGAATGCAAATGTTAGCAATGCATTGTTGTCTTTTATTTTTGTTAGATAGAGAATAGATATATTTGCCACAGCATGGTGACAGCGGCATGTTAGTAGAGCAGCAACATCTTTAGGACTGGAACTTGCTAAATGTGGTGACCCACATCCAAGGTCATCTGTGGGTGTGTGTGTGCACTGGCTGCACGATATGTACATACTTGCATGAAGAGTGCTCTCATCCACATGGACATTGGAGCAGTCTACAGGAAATAGACAGAAAGGTTTTTGTAGAAGAAAGCAGACAAAATGTGGTGTTTCTGTGTTAAAACTTTTAGTTTCTGTATTCCTTAGTTGTCCTACATGTTTGCTGGGTCATTCTTGATTTTGTGTACTTTTTGGATTTATAAATACAATGATTAAGAGATTTTCATTGTATTTTGGAAGAAGGTGGTAAAGGAAGTGTTTGGGCTTGAGTTCCCACAGACCAATGAGCCAATCAAATAGCTACACAGAGTTTGTGCCAGTGCAAAGTACAAAATGTCATGCTGGGATGGCAGACTGGTTGCAATTATGCACAGTAATTGCTGAGTCCATTGTGAAAAATATACAGTTAGCTTTAGAAAGTCTTAAGTCAACACATGTCACTGTGGTTGTGTATAAAACAACAGAAAAAAGACTCATATAAAAATATAAAACAAAATATGATTCAGGTTGCATGAGCAAAGCTTGTGCCATTTCACAGCCTGAGTAGATAACAAGCAATATTTTTTATCAGATGACAGAAAAATACAACTGAAACATATTGTATGCAGACAAGCTTTAAGGGACTTTCCATGCTTCAGATGAAATGATTGTCAAACACCTCTTGGATTAATTTTCCGAAATAATCAGTCGGTTTAGCATGTCCACCTCAAGCAGTCTGTTCCCACTCTGAGGACATCAGATACTGACACTTTATCATGTTATTTGGTGTTGCATATCAATGATAATGGTATACCTTAGCATTACTATAAGACCTTGAAGTTTTTGTGCCTAACTGTAACCCCATTGTCAAACCATGCTGTTTCCGCCCTGTAAGTAAGTCCAACAGGCAGGTGTCAGAGATTGATGCACCCATTGCATCAATTACTGACCGCAAAGTGTACCATTAGCATCAGTATTGAGATGCCAAGTGAGAAGCGTCATAATGTGATACTGTACGATGTCTCTTATTTCATTATTGATGGCATTTCTGCCACTTTTAACATGAACAATTTAGTGCAACACAATGGATACCTTCCAGGAAAGACTGTTGTACGTCATTATCCCCATTTTTATGAGTCATTGTTTCTGGACCCCCAAGCAGACTGGACAGTGATGGAATATTTGTAAGTCGTATGTAGTGATTCCCATGAGACTGCCAGGCAACCAGTGGGCATCCTGACCAGTTGCTGCATTCAGATGAAATTCTGATCAGATTCTAAACTACCTCAACTGGCTCCTTTCAGTCCATTCAACAGCATTTCTAACCAAGGTTCCTTTTGGTTGCCAGAGCTCCTCACCTTGTATCTTAGAGTGACTCACTGTGGATGCAGTAATATGTGATCTCATTCTTCATGACTGTAGTTGAAATTTGATACATGGATTGACTAATATATTTTTACCATAACAGCACAATGCCCACATCACTGCAAACAGAGTAACAAAGTACACTGTCAGGTTAATGTAAATAAAACACAAGATTAGGTGAATAAAACACATTTTCTAAACTGTCTGCATTATTATAGATAGTCTCAATCAGAAACATATAATTTCAAAATTAAGATAACTGTTTCTGTGACAATTATAGTGCCAAAAATGTGTATCTTACCCTTACAGGGACTACTGAAAGAGAAAAAGTCATTTTTGTACATTTTTATGCAACTCTGAAGACAGGGAGCCATAATTAGTGCTAATTAGTACTCATTTGCATGTATGTGAAAAGGCCACAGTGTGGCCACACTGAGTTTGGCCTTTTATCATGGTGCCTCATTTGTGCTTGGAAGTCAGTCTGGCCTGTGTATTTTTTTGGGGATAAGTTTCCTTTTAAACACAGAAATGAAAAACAAAGTAATATTTGATTTTTATTTTCAAATTCAAAGACAACAAAGCAAAAAACAAGCCATTTTTCAATTGCATCAAAAATGCTAGAAACAAACATTAAAGTATGCTTGTTTTCTGAAACCAGTGTTAGACCATCTAACTAACCACAAGGGTGCTGTTACATGGATATTATTTTGTACAAGTGGTTGTTGCCATTTATGTAATTCTGTCAACAGAATCTGTGAAACAAAGGTGAAGCACGTGACATTATGTAAATAGTCTATATTTCTGTTCAATTTCCAGGCACAATATGGCCTTCTCTGTCAAAACTCAAGGTTGCCAGCTCTCATTTGGTGTGAGGCACTTGCTCCCAGGAGTTGTGAGTTGTGACGCATTCTCACTGCACCTGAATAATCTTTCCCAATTTTAAGGCAAAATTAAATAATATACAATATTTCCATTTTGTTTTCTTGTAATTTTTTTTTCTTATGTGCAAGAAGAAATTATTAATTATTTATTCAGCACTTTCATTATTTCTTTTATCGTTTTTTCTTTAAATTTAAAATCAAATACTTTCTATTTTAAAAATTTAAATTTTGCTGGGTCATTACAAATACCAAGTACACAGACCAATTTTGGAGTGAAGCGAAGTGTGAATCCATAGAATAGCTTGAAAACCAAATGTAAGAAAGTGCAAGTTTTTGAAAATTAAATGTCAACTTCACATCTCTAATGCCAGTGTGACAATTCCCTTACTTTGTTACTTTGTGAAAAAAAGAACTACCATAGACTGACACTCACCTGCAGTATAATAAGGACAGCTTATGTGCTAACATAGATGTTGCCAAATTCTGTCTTGTTGATCTCTTTAAGCTTCACTTGTATTTGTCCAGGAACTTTGAGCAGCTGATGGAGCCTGACATTGACTGCTGTATTTCACAGGCTTTATAGGTCCATGCCTAGCCTAGAGGTTAACATAAATGGAAGAAGTTGTGAAATGTTTTATATGGATCTTCCTCTGCAGCACAGAGTTTATTCATGTTTCTGAGGTTTGGTCTAATATTTGATTATGAGTGAAACAATTGATAATTTGACTCTGAGTCTTCTGTGTGTGAAATGAAATGGAACCATCTGAGAGGATGGTGGGAAATCATTCTCTGGTGGAACTGCTAACAAGTCATTGACATGAAATGTGACTATTTAATGAGCCCCAACCAGACACAGTTAAAGGATTTGTGATCATGTGCCAATGCATTATGACCTTATTTTATGTCAAATCCTTATCTTCTAAATAATTGGTGACCTCAGTTGTAAATTATGAAAAATTTACTTTGTGAAGAATTAGCATGACACAGTCAAAATGGCTACATTATATGAAGAATATTTCCTTTCTATACAGTAAGTCTATATTTTCGATATTCATTGTGTCCTTGAATAGATTAATTGAAAGGATGCCTATAACCATTGCAGAGAAAGAAGTGCAATAAAGTGACAACAAGAAAATAATGCAATTTAAACTTCTAATGGTGAAAGAAAATGTAGAAAACATATATTTGGAATTTCTGTTTGTTTTATGTATTAATTTGAGAAAGTAGTCTTCTCACCACTTCACAAAGTGTGTTGGTCTGCAGCTATTTTCTGTCTTTTCAGTAATTGTTTAAGTCACGCAATTTGTGTACATGATGTTTGATTCCCTAATTGTTTAAATTCAGCACATTTTGTAATATTTCTGTTTGTTTCCATTTAGATTTGAAGCAACTGAAAATCAAATTAAAATTGCATATAATACCTGGATGGAAAATGACCATTTGTCTATCCCCCCTTCATCTTCTCTACGTCAGATCCTCACTTCCTCAATGTCGCTTTCTTTTTGTCATTATCCCTCCCTCTTCTGTTGATTGAACATCCAAAACAAATTAGATTTGTCCTGATCTCTCCAGCTGGCAAGATTCAGTGCAGTCACTTTGATACAAGAACCTTTTCATGTACCAGTGGGTGTGTGTGGATGTGTGCATTAAGAGAGATTTCCATGATAAGTAGATTGAAACAAGAAAAAAAGTATCATTAGGCACATGACCAGTACATATTTACATATTTAGGGCATTCGTAGAGAGTCTGCAGTAGAGAAATAGACAGAGAAATGACAAGAATTGAGGCTTGGTGAAAATAACAACTCGTTGGGGTAATACTGTAGAGCTGCTTCTAACATAATAGCCAACCCCAAATAAGCAAGCACTCGTAATTCCCACTTAGCAAGGTAGTTTGCTGGGTTGCAAACTGGACACAAAGTGAAACTAAGATCCTATAATCTGACACTGTAAGCAAAAATATAAAACATCACCCCATTAAATGGCTCCCAATAAGTGTTTCATTGGGACCACATAATTGGTTTAATTGAGCCAGATGTGGAAAAAGTACTTAATGTGAAACATTACAGATTTAGGCACCAAAGTGACTTAATTATGTATCGACATAAAAACAAGTTGGTGAGGTTTAGGAAAAGATTGTGGTTTGGGTTATAATAACTTATTACTAAAGTAACGGCATTAATTAACATCCTACCCTGACATCCTTCCTACTGACTTTGATGCTCTTTATATCATGTCACCAACTGTGTCTTTTCCTCCTGTCATATTTACAACAGCTGCTAGAGAGTGCCTAATTACAACATGTACCAGTGATATGAACCTTCTTGTCTACTGGCTGCTGCTGTTTGACCCTTCAGAAGCATAATTATGGGCATGATAACAACCGATAACAGCCATTTAATGGGGTGATTTGAAAGGCTGTGTGGGCACACCACATGCTATATTTATGCTAGGTGCAGAACAACATATTAAATAAAAGAACAATGCAGATTGTCTGCATGCAAAATTATATCTCAGTTTTTTTTTTTAATAGGCTGAAAAATACAATGTTTTTTTTAGCCAATATGAAATACTATATGATACTACACTATGATACACACAAATTAAAACAATAGAAGAACCTGTCAGTTGAGGTCTAAGCATTGAAGGGAACTCACTTTAAGTTGTAAGAGTTGAAAGTGTATAGTATAATGTATATGCACAGTATGTCTGTTTCATTGAGGTTTCTGTAGATAGGGTGGCATAAAAAATCCTTTTCAGGGGAATAAGGTTTAAAACCTTTGAGAACCACTGCAGGAATTGTTATGTATGCCAAACATGAGGCATCTGGTCAGCTGATCATAACCTGTAGCAGTTGAGTGGGTCTGGTGTGTATTTGTGTGTATTTGCATGTAGGCAGGCAGGTGTGTGTGTGGCAGTGCATTCCACAATGTTGGATTAGTATTCCTTGCATGTGTTGGTGTCTGAAAAAGCTCAATGTTCAACTATGGATTAGAGAACTGGGTGGTGCTGATAAAAGCACATACACAACACACTTCTGCTAGTTAACTACACACTATCAAATGAACTATGTATGCTACAATTTCTTCTCCTTCAGGAAGACTTTTTTCATTTGTTTATTTTAATTCTGGGTCTTCCCCTTCAGTGGCGATAGTAGGGAACTATCATTGCCTGCGGCCATACCCAGCCTGTTATGGCAAACATTCTGACATTATGGGGGACATAGCTCGTTTTCATCAACCCCAGAGTCAAATGAGAATAATGATATCAGTCTTATCCCACCAATCTGGCCAATAGTATGAAAGGTTTGTGTAGTCCCTTTGATGCCTCATGACATCTTGTTTAAAAATGCCATTGGTTTTTGTACAGTCTTTACAAAAGTGCTGTGAGATGCACTTTTTTGTACTGTTCAGACTTATTATAGACCAATTATTTAGGTTTAGTTTAGATCGATTTGGCAGCTACTGGACGGTTTCTTCAAAATGCGACAGCATTTTGCTACAGCTCTGATTTCCTCACCTGTTAGGCTTTTTAGCAGTGGCAACTGTGGCTCACGGGATCTTCAACATACTTGCCATGTGACTGTAGTAATGGTTCTATTAATCAGACTGTCAAGCAGTCAGTGTACTAATATGGTCCAGTCTGAAATAAAACTCTTTGATGGATTCCATTTGGTAAAGACTTTCATAGTCCCAAGTAGATGGGAATGATTTTCACAATTGTGTGACAGTGTCCCAGAGGAAATACAAATTTGTGATAAGAGTGGATTAAAAAGTAAAAGGCAAAGAATCCTGAGCACATTATCACTAATTGTAGAGTTAAATGACATGTTGCTTAGGCCGTGCTGTTTATGTCATCCTTCTTTTTACCTTAAGATGTTCCTAATTTTTCTCACCACTTCTCTGTGCTCTTTCTCCCTCCTTCCTCTCCTTTCTTCATCTTATCCTTAATTACCTCTGACATGCTCCCCTCTCTCCTTTCCAGTCTGCTTATGTACCTCTTTCTCATTCTGCCCTTGTCCTTGAGTTCTTTCTTCCTTTCCCCACTCCATTCTCTACTCACCCTCCCACCCTGAACCTCCCCCATTTCTCCTTTCTTCCTGAGTCTCAATGATCAGGGGAGGTCAAGAACGTTACATGGAAGTGAAGAGGAGATAATCCTACATATTAAAGCCTGAAAAAGCTGCTAAGGCCAGATCAAATAGTGAGGTATTCACAGCTGGAGAGGCATGTCTGACTGCCGCTGATCACTATCGCAGGTGGGCTGAAAAGATGGGCAAGCTGCTGGCGAGCCTTTGTCAGTCACAATGAGGCCCCACAGTTCTCCCATATGGAGCATTGTGACTGGATTGAAATGTATCAGATTGCTGGTCTCGGTGCTGTTAATGAGTGTTTACAAGTTGTTTCCACATTGACATTTGAATTAGGCTAAGAAAGGACTTATGGACTACCCAGGTTGAAGCAATGCAGGTTATTGATGACTAACACCAAAACCAATTTGAAGCTGCTAGGGATGGGACAATTTGTTTTTTTCTCAATGGGGTCAAGGACCTATTCACCACAGGACGTCGGGGGACAACCATTCAACCCCCAAAACATGAAAAATGCTTGACCACTTCCAAAATCTAAAGAACAAAGTGTTCCTCCCTTTAGTATTCACTCCAAAAATGATAGCTCTTTGGGTTTGAAGCCACCTTGCAGCATCACTGATATTGATGCTTTAAAGTTTAGGTCCAAGATAAAGTCTAAGACAGAGAAGCTTGGGATCATAAACAAGACTGATCAGTCAGTCAAGTAAAAGTCAAAAAACACTTTGCTATACTTGCCAAGGTATGGATCAGGTAGATTATTTTACCCAAAATACAAAACAAAACTACCCAAACCATAATCCTAACCTTAGCCTTACCTCAGTAGTAGTTGTTGTCAGACCAAAAACTGTTGTGTCTTAGAGAGACAATGGACAAATTATGTACTTTATACTTAAGTTGGAGGATTTGTTAAAATCAACATGCACCATGGAAACATATATATTAGATACAAAGTTTTTTTCATTTTCTTTAGGGTATTAAATACCAGTAGCAGCCTCTGGTAATACACTGTTACCTGTTAGAGAGGACACTGTCAGTACATTTTTATTACAGGAGCAGTGTGCATAGTTATTTGTAGACATCACAGTTAGCAGTACAAGAAGAGCAGGAGCTTGTGGGCCCCATAATCACACAGAGTGGCCCCAAAGTCCAGGCATTAATCATTATAAGCAGCCATGACAGGAAAATCAAACACTTGGCCCCTATACCTCTGTTCTCTGTCTCGCTCACCCCAACGCACCAGGTTACTGCAGCTTACTAACTGAAGACTTCAGAAAGGCAGCGAGAGAGAGGCATCATAGTTTGTAAGGGCCGGGAGTATCATTCATCTTTGTCGAGTGCATGTGGGCTGTTTGCTAAGCCATCATTAAACTATGATGTGTGCTGCTCTGCCTGACCACACACACTCTGTACTGACTGTATGCTTAGATAGGCACCCTTTTACACACCCACACAGTGGTAAAATCGATGGTACCCTCAGAATTTGTGAGAATAGAACAATTAAAAGTGTACCTCAGTAATGTGTCTGTCAAATATAATTACATTTGATGCAAATGTTAATTACAGCATAAATTGAATTAAGCCTGAATTTAAATTAAATTTATGATACATATGTATTATATTAAACCAATTTAACCATTCTGTGTTATAGCACATAATAGTGTTAATTTCAATGAAAAACTAATCTGTCATTAAAATCAGTCATAAAGTAACTTTTACAGGTTAAATTATTAATATATCACTCTCAGATCATTATCCCGTTTACGCTAATGTGGGCTGCAGGCAGAAAATCAGCCTCCATTACTTCAGTGGGACCTCAGATGTAAACACAGTAACATTGTAATGGATGTAAAAGGATTTTAGTTCTTTTAGTTTTTCATTAGTTTGGTTTACATAGTTTTGTTTTGTTTCATAGGACTAGTTGTTAATATCTTTTTTAAAATTTTTTATTTGTCTGATATACATTTAGGTCCACAAAAAATTATAGGAATTAAAGGAAGGCCAGTACAAGAACAAGAACCTCCTTAAGAACACTCTTGAGGAGGTAGATGTGTTATTTTCTAGTATACAATCTATTACACAGTCTACAGTCTACTATACAGAGGCATGGTGTATATGTGTGTAACTTTATAGCTTTTCTTGTACGTTTATTGGTGTTCTGTCATTGAGCGTATGGTATATTACTTGTGGCTAAACTCCCAATGGAATAGTTTTCAGATAAATAAATAAGGCCTAGCTCACCTCAATAAAGATCAGTTATCATGACTCCACTGTCCTACAGTCACTGGGTAGAAATGGCATCCATGGGAGAGTGTTGAGGCAAAAACTACTGCCAACACATGGCCAATAAATCTGATTCTGACTCTGATTAATGGGTCAAACGTTTTACCATTTGAAAGACAAGGGTCTTGTTACATCTGGCATAACCCAAACACAGAAATCCACATAAAGAACATAATACCTACAGTCAAACATGGAGGTGGCAGCATAATGTTGTGGGGCTACTTTGCTGCTTCAGTGCCAGCGTGACTTGTCATAACTGAGTTAAACATGAATTCTTATCTCTACCAGAAAATCCTGAAATAGGACATCATGTCTGTGAGTTTAAACTTACTGTCAGTCAGTATGTCATCCCAACCAGAGGTAAGTTGACCTCGGAATGGCTCAAAAGGACTAAAATTTAAGTTTTGCGGTTGTATAGTGAAAGTCAGCACCTGAAGTAGCTTTTCAACTCAGAGACAGTCATTTCTTGTAGCACCTCAACTAAAAACCTTCACCAGGTACATAAAGACAAGACTAATTTAAATGTGAGCGCTTAAACATCAACACGCAATTATAAGTACATGCTGCCTGGAAACAAACCTTCAATTTTAATGAAATAAAAGGCTGTGACATTGTGTATTTAAAGGATGCATCTTACCGCTGGAATTGTCTGTGTTCTTGAACAATTGTCTGATAATACATAGCAGAGTGAAATTGCAACCCTTTTTGTCTCCTGTTGTGGTAAGAGTGTAGGTGGCTTAGTTTCATAAGCAGAAGTACATGAGAGTCAACACACAGATGAAGGAAAGAAAAGTATAACAATGTCTTCATTAGATAGTAGACCTTTGTGAAATGTGTTTTTAGTGTTATTTACAGGATGAAGCCCTATTTGTTTCTTCTAAGTAGCATATTCTAGACATAACTTGACACAATTCAGTAAAGACTGATAATACTTCTCCCACCACTGATCTTTAGTTTACACTGTGCAAAAGAATGATTTCCTATACAAACTGTTTTTTTGTCTATTGAATAATGTATGAGAGTGTGTGACGGTTACTGATCCTTGCAGATGGTGCAGATAGCAGTTGTGACAGTGATAGCCAGTACTAATCCTCTCTGTGAGCACCTGGCTGCCTGCGATATAATGCCAGCATACTTCCAGTCCATTCCATCTGACCAATAAACATCCAGCATCTGGATACAACCTTTTTGACAGCTGGTGTTTATCTGCCAACTCTTCTTGCTAACATCTCACCCTGTTCTTTGTCACCTGCTTATAAAGCTTTATCTCCCTTTACTCTGCATCAATGGATTACTCTTTTCTTTCTTACTGCATATGTCTTTCTCTCTTTATCTCAGATTGTCACTGAGTTTGTTTTTCAAATGCTGAGATGGATGCTGTTTGAAAAAGGGGGTCATGAGAATCAGTAACTCAGTAGTGCAATGGTCTCAGACTTCATTTGCCCAGGGTTTCACCTGTCAGACTATTACACTTTGACTCCTCAATTTCACAATGTGTTAAGAAATTCTACATTTTTATATATGATTGCTGATCAAAGACAAGGCAGAGTAATAAGCAAATACAATATACTAAATATCTGTGTGAGCAATAAGTCTCTTAAAAAACTTGATTGTGTATTAATAAAATATAACCTGTAGAACAATGGCATTCATAGCAGCCAACATGTCTCATCTGTAACTGCAATTGTTCATAAATCAGCCCATACAGTAGCAGAACCATGCACTATAGGACAGCAGGACTTCTTATGTTCATCAGGTAGGCAACTGCCTTCACTAGTTTTTTTTTTTTAAATAGGTTTGCCACTATTCAGTGCTCTTTCTGACATAGGTCATGGCATTTTTTACGTGTGCATATCTGTACTTTCAGGCATGTTCTCATTATGCATGAGACCCTTATTAAGGAAAAACAAGATTTTGCAGTTTGCAAATTCTGTAATTATGTCTTGTCTTGTCTTGTCTTGTCTATGTCTCTAAACAATTATGTAGAAGATGATGCTGTTAAAGTACTTTTCTTCTAAATTGAAGCAATTGTGACTCTCCTAGTCAGCTTTTAATCATACCCTCTATCCATCCATCTTCATCCGCTTATCTGAGTTCAGGTCGTGGACTCAATGTCCTCCACCTCCCTTGGGATGTGGTTAAAGCTTTGCCGGACGTGGGAGTTGAAGCTCGCCCCGACATGGGACTCTGCCAGACGTTCCCAGCAGACCCTCACAATACGTTTGGGTCTACCAGGCCTGACCGGCATCCTCTCCCACCAATGAAGCCAGTTGACAGCTCCGCCCTTCTCTTCACTAGAGTGTCCAAGACATGTGGCCGCAAGTCCGATGACACGACCACAAAATCGATCATCAAACTGCAGCCTACAATGTCCTGGTGCCAGGTACACATATGAACACCCTTATGTCTGAACATGGTGTTCGTTATGGACAATCCGTGACGAGCACAAAAGTCCAATAACAAAACACCGCTCTGGTTCAGATCAGCCATTCATCCCAATCACGCCCTTCCAAGTATCACTGTCATTGCCCACGTGAGCATTGAAGTCCCCCAGCAGAATGATGGAATAAGTACACCCACACCTGCTCAGCGCCTTTCACCGGGCGCAACTCCAGAGTAGAAGAGAATCCAGCCCTTCTCAAGGAGACTGGTTCCACACTCCAAACTGTGTGTCAAGGTGAGTCCAACTATATCTAGCCAGAACTTCTCAACCTCACGCACTAGCTCAGGCTCGTTCCCCACCAGAGAAGTGACATTCCACGTCCCTAGAGCCAGCTGTCTTCAGTCACCGCCCAACTCACACTGCACCCGACCTCTTTGGCCCTTCCTACAGGTGGTGAGCCCATGGGAAGTGGGACCCACGTTACCTCTTCGGGCTATGCCCGGCCGGGCCCCATGGGTCAAGGCCCGACCACAAGGCACACGCCATCGAGCCCCACCCTGGTGACCCACGTCAAGGCAAGGGAAAACATTGACCAAAGTTTGTATTCATCATAAGAGGTCTTGTAAACTGCTCTTTGTCTCTTCCCTCACCTAGGACCAGTTTGCCTTGGGTGACCGTACCAGGGGCATGAAGCCCCCAACAACAGAGCTCCCAGGATCATTGGGACACGCAAACCCCTCCACCACGATAAGGTGGTGGTTCGAGGAGGAGCAAACCCACCAATTAACACTAAAATAGTTGATACTATTGGAAAGGTGATTTTCTTGAAGCCATATTTCATGTTATACTGGATTGCATTATATTTAAAAGGTGAAGCTAAAATTTTATATCTGTCTGTATGTACCTCTAAATGTAATGCCATCCAGTCCTACTGCAAATTACAAACTAAATAAAGTATAACCACAAAAATGTGTTATCGTGACTCTAGATAAAAGGCATTCCATACATGCTAAGTATATTGATTTATTCTAAATTAAATAATCAGTCAAGCTGCTCTATTACAAGGCAGCTTCCCCCCAGCTCCAGAAAACATATTTTCAGCTGTCCTTATTTGTACTTGTACACATTCAGAGTGCAAAATTGCTAAGGTTAGTCACAGAATATCAGCACAGTACGTGTTTTTAGGCACCTGTACCTGCACATGCACCCACAAACATGCCCAGACACACACACACTATAGTTTCCTTGCTGGTATTTGAACCAGTGACAAAGTGTCTCTGCTGGAGACTAAATATATGTGCATCAGAGCATGGTACATGAGTACATACATACAAATTAGGAAGTGGTGAGGAATGAAGTAATATTTGTGTCAGATACAGCCATTATTCGTCCTCAGCATTCAGACCTTTGTTCCCTCCTTCTCTTGTGTAATCACTTATAGTTTTTTTTTTCCTGACACAGTACAAGCTAATGCTTCTTCCAGATATTCATGGAAAACCTCATCTCTGTCGTATAGTTTTATTCTCACAATTTGTGTGATTCCTACATACTTTTTCCATATTAACTGCACTAATGCCAGCAGCTAGAAGAGGGGAAAACATGCAGTACATACAGGCAAAGATATATTGTCCACAGGAGTAATATTATACAGGCAAAATAGTGCAGTTTTCGTATATAACGCCTGTCAGAAAGAAAACTTTTAATAGCTCTGTTACCACTGGGTGTCATCGAGCCTGCATGGAGTTGCTGCACAGTTCTGAGACCCATGCAGAAAAAAGCTCAGGGAAAAGCAGTAATACAGTATCCATGCAGAACATGTGTATGGCATAATGAAACTTGCACACTGTTACATAAAAATGACAGTTGTGCTGTTAAATGCAATGATTTGGAAGATTTAGAATTCTGAAAGTTGATGTATATAAAAATGTTTGCTGACACTATGTGTTTAAATACTTAAGAGAATCTCACCATTGGAAATGTAACAGTTACATAGAACTAGTTCACCTGTGTTGTCCAGTTATATTTGAAACTTGGGCCTCTTGGCTGAAGAAATGTGAGAAAACAAAATTATATATTTCCCTGTATTTTACTGTGAAGCAGAGAATCACACAACCTGTGTCTACATTGTCACTTACATCGTCTTCCTCTGGTGGTGGTGTTAGTGTAGTTACTTAGCTCTCAGCCCTATCAAATGATGTAGACATTGTCGTTTGCTGTTGGTACAAACAGTTACTGACCATCTAGCAGCTTGGTTAGCCTCTGTGACCTCACAGGGATTTCATTCAGTGTTTGATGGCGACTGTGAACCAATCGCCACTTCACCACTCATTAAAACACTTGCAAAAGGTGAACCCTGTTCATTCAACCGAACACCCTGTTGGTCTGATTGTATTGCCTGTAATGTGCTGTTGCATATCTCAGGTTTCTGTGATTGACAGCTTGGTTTTAAACGTCTTAAATACCACATGCTATACTTGGTATTAGGATTGTGCCAGATGGCGATGAAATTGATAATCAAGGACTGACGACACAAAGGCTGATTTTTCTTTTTTCGATTGGTGATCACTGTTAATCAGCACAGGCGCCTCAGCTCCTTAACCTCACACCTTATTCGCACAATCAGAGAAAATGAAAAAGCATTCACACCTGGAGTCCCTTTTGTCTTGGAAATGTTAAGTACTGCTGAAAGATCTGGAGCATGGTTGGACGAATTTCTTCACTTTATCCAGGCTTTCATTTCTCAAATTTGTAGGCTATTTTATGATCACCTAACTGTCTATACCTAATTAAACTCTCGCTTCTTCGGACAAACTAAGTAATTTGAAGACATCACCTTGGACTCACGTTTGCTTCTATGAGTGTAGCAGTAGTGGTAGCATAGGAAGCTGGAACATATATTTTTGCTTTGGTTATACTGTGGAGCATTTAATTTGTGTAGACCTGAAAAAATACAAGTCAAGTGTAAAAAAAATACTTGAGTCATGTGTAGTACATGTGACATAGGAGCCAACATGCTGGCAGTGTAGACCGAAGCTAGACTGATAAAAATGGAAGTGTATCAGCTGCATGACATGAACAGGAGGCATGTATATTAAAATCGCAGCTGACTAACTTTGGTGTAGACATGGTGTTAGTTTATATGTCTTTCACATTTTGGCAAATTGTCACCATTAAAGTATTCAGGATAAGCTATTAGATCAAATGGTTTATAACTGACATACAAGGAGTTGACCCCTATGAAGTCAGAAATGGTTTGATTGTGGTAAGTTTGTTGATTATAACTTACTTTGAGTTACTTTGATAACATTTGTTATCAGTCATAACCTACGAGCTTTATTTCTTGGTTGTGAAGCTGCTGTAAGCATAGAGCTGCTGTGATACTAAAATTCTCCCGGGTTTTGTGTAGACTGATCTTCTTTAATGAGCTGTCATATTTATTCATTATTTATTTGTTTGAAATGTAACGTATATGACTCATCATGAATAATTAATGCAGGTGTTCTCATTTTTGATTATTTATTCATATCTCTGGTTTATATGAAAAAGGAAAATATTTACATGAAACCATTTACATCTGTCTCTATTTGAAGGTAATAAGAGACACAGTAATGGAAGTACAGTACAAAAACACAATATTTGGTCACACAAGCAGTGGGTTAATTAAAAAGCAAATAATTGATAGATTAATGGAAAATTAAAACAACCATTTGTTGCAGCTCAGAATTGTGTAAGGATTAGGATGCTTAACATTAAACATAATATTTTTAGTGAACTCTATTAAAATGACATAATTCCCTAATTTATTAATTGGACCACTTGAAATACGCTTGAACCCCAGCAAAAGAATATACTTCTCTAATTTAAACATAAAGCAATAACCCAGATATTTAGATATTTTTTTTCCTCCACCTCTCTTTCAGGACAAGCTCACTCACTGGAAAAGACATAACTCTTCGTTCAGCTGGGAAAAAGTCAAAAGCCAGTCTGTCAAACTAAACCCGCAACAATACCAAAGGATTCCTTTCAATCTGTCTTCTTATATGTTTACAACGAAAGAGAAAGGCAACAAACTTAAACATGTAGTCAAGCATCTCCACGTTTTCAGATCACACCCGAGTGAACTCACGACGAGCTCTGTGATGCGACGAGACGAGGGTGCGTTTGATCAAATTAGTAAGGCGCTGAGCAGATCTGTGGTTTGATGCCCTCTCAGCTGTGGGGAGAAGTAGTCGCCAACGCTTTGATCTCCCAATTAGGTGTATTTAGAAACAGTAAACATGTAACTAGAGAGATAATGAGCCAACAGTGTTTAGCCTTTCTGCCCCCCTCTCCCTGTCCACAGGCAGGATGAAGTATAGACTCTAATTTGGCAGCTAAATAAATATGAACTGCTGAAGTGTGAGAGTACCGCTTGTGTGAACAGGCCAGGTCCTCTTGTTGTTGTTTGGATTATCTCGCTCCTTCGTTGTCTAGCTAATGTTGCGATCAAATAATTGTCAGACTTTGAACTAAGTTAAATGCATGAACACACTGAGCATGCAGTTTACTGAAGTACTTAGTTGCTCCTGATCAACTTTTTCACACATGAATGACGGAACATTTGAACTGTTTGATCAAGCAGTGCCACATCAGCCAACCATCAGCTCAGTTCAGAGAGTGTTTATGCTCCGCTGTGCAGAGCTCTGTGCAGACTTAAAACAGGGCTATGAAACTTCTAAAAGAAGAAATCTGCATTGTGCAATTGGAAGGTCCATGCCCTGCTTAGGATCTTTGTTCTAAGTCATATGTGTAATGTCCCTCAAAGGAGCACTACCCATGATTGTGGCTGCATATTGGCAGAACGGGAGATGTCAGGAAATAATACAAAGCTATTGTTGGTGATTTAATATAGTGATCCAGAGGAATTAATCACTCATCACAAGTAATTGTGATTCAGAGCTTTTAGGTCAATGGGTCGTGGTTGGTGTAACAATATTAGTTTGTATTATAATCATCAATTCTTCAGTTGTGAAATCGTGATCTAAATTTTACAGTATCTGACTCTTGGCTGCTGTTGCCATGGAAAAAGAGGTAAAAAGAAATAAACCCTGGTTCTACAAGTAAAAATGCAAATTGTAAATTCAGCTTTCTCAGCACAGTAAGTTCTAGCTTTCACCCACCATTAGCACCACACATGCTCACTTCTTGTTACCTGGATCAGGTGTGTCAATCAGAAGTTACCAGGGAGGCACCATTGGTTAATAATCAATGCAGTAGTTCTTTACAGATACACCTTACATCTTCTCTTCTCCATCAGTATTTGTTGTCTGGACACTTTTCTTTGTCTGTCTCTTGAAATACTGTACAATGTGACACTGTGACAAATAAAAATAAAACTTCACTCAAGCAAATTTGAGTTTTTCACACCTGGTTCCCCTTATGATTTGGGTGATATTAACATCCAACTGTGTAACAATGAGTATAATATCCCCACAATTAGCATAGCTTTATGTTTTAGTCTTTTATAAAAATAAATATACAGTGGACAGATGGACATTTAGTATTCAGCTAACAGAAAGAAATACACAACCTGGCAGAGACTGGGTCTTTACTCTTGTCATGCAAACACACCTGCACACACACATGAAATACCACTGTACAGCAGCTCTCACGGTTACACAGCAATACCAGTTGAAATTTGTATTAAGTCTCGGAACATGTCTTGCCAAACTGAGTGTGTGTGTGTGTGTGTGGTGGCAAAGCACAAAGCAACAGCAGCACCTGAACATTGAAAACACACACAGACTTGAACAGTGTACATCTACACTTTACTTTACTTGCCACCCGTCAACCCCTACTCCCACATCTTCCCTCTGACCCAGAAACATGAAATAACTTCCCAAAGACTGCTGTGCAAGCGAGGCCTAATTAACTGCCAGCTTAATTAGACAATTTACTGAGTAATTTGCAGCCAATTAGCAACACCTCTCTCTCATCTTAACAAACTGTCAGACTTGCTTACTCCTCTCATGCTGATTATCTATCAAGACTATCACAACTTACTTTTTTCTTTGCCTTTTTTGTACGCCCACCCACCCACACACACACACACACACACACACACACACACACACTCTGACACTGACACACAGGTCACACCACTCCCAGTGATAAAATATATAATACATATAATATAATACAATTCAGTTGATAAATAATATCTCTTTAAATATTTGATTACTTACCATTTTAATTAAAAATATATTTTTTTTAAATGTCAAAAAATAATACTAAATGGGTGATACTTCAATATTGTAAAATAGAATAAAGTATAGTAGATTATAGTGACATTTCATTCTACGGCAATAAACAGTGTTGGAAAGACAATAATGTAAACTATAGTTCTACCATTAATATATTAATCAATATATCAAGATTGTATCTCAACTGAATGATTTTGCTTATTTAAAAGAAATATTGCAATGTCATCAAACTTTTGGAAGCACACATTCACATCATAACATATGCTGGCATCAACAAATCCGTTATTGCTATAATTTTACATTCATTAAATACGATACTTGAACTTGAATAAAAAATGATAAGTGAATGTTTATGTGCAGAACATTATTCCACTGAAGTCAGTCTTTGCTCACTTATTTAACTCTGTACACTTTTAAGTATTTACAGTCATTTTCTCCAGTGGGACCTTAATACTGGCAATGCTGCATCTACAGTTGCTCGCTCTCCACACGAGACCTACTTTGAGTCATTTTCAAGTAAAAAAAAAAGAAGTTTTATCCAGTGGGACAAATATTGGTAGAGAATTTCCTTTTGTCCATTATTTAAACCACTTATCCTGTTAGGGGTTATGGGGGTGCTGGAGCTGATCCCAGCTGTCATTGGGCAAAACATGGGGTACACTGTATAGGATGCCAGACTTTTAGTTTAAAGGTTGATCATCTGAAATGTGTCAGCAATAAAGGATGTTCTGTTCTTAATGGTTCCCACATAAATGTAATCCTAATCCTAATGACTTTTTCTTTAGCACTTTCTGCAATTTCCAAACTATTACTAGATACCCATGATATTCACTTAACATGCATTTCTGTCTCTGCAAGAGATTGATGAATCTTAGCTCAAGGTCCACTTAGTTTTTTTCCCCATTCATTTGCATTCTATTAAGCAAATTCAGTCGTCAGAGCAAGTTTTCTTGAAAGACAATAAATTCAAATAAAATTGTCATGTTAATGTAAAGAATGAACTTTAATACTCAACATACTGTGCTTGTTTAACAATAAAGTCTTATTTACTCATGTATTTATTTTTTGAGGGGGAACACATGCCAGTGATATTATCTTTACCTCACCACAGCAAATAAATGGAGCAGAGTAGAAGGCCACATGACTCATGCTGTGACAAAACACTGGTAAATAATTATAATCAATACTATGCACAGGAACATTGAATGAGTGCAATTGAAGCTATTAAAAGACACTGACATTCTACTACTTTACTTGACTGTTGTCTCAGTGGTTTTAGAACTTAAATACTTGATAAATGAGTCGTTGGTTTAATCCATAATGAATCACAGTAAGCATATTCAAATTAAGCATACAGACTACGCATACAGTCGAACAGTCGAGATAAAATTATAGACATATGAATGTAGATGAATATAAAATTAAATTATAAAGGGGGATATAAAGAATTTACAGCACACATGTACATTAATATCAACATGTAATTGCAGATATGAATAATGTGAAATTGCACTGTCCCTTTTTCCCTATGTTTAATGACGTAAACCATCAGGACGTGACCTTTGAATTGTTGCTGTTGATGAAAACTGCTGATAACATCAGTAACAACACTGTTAATTAGTGCTTCCACTGCTTCAGAGCTGAGGCGAAAGTCTGCATTTGAGTGATAATGGCTGTGTGTTACGACGCAAATATAGTAAATACGTGGTATTTGTGCACATGTAAGGTAGTGTACGTGGCATTGGCACCTTCCCTATGGTGATAGAGTGATGGCTTGTCATTTAATCAGAGCTACATTGTGAAACTCTGTGTGATTTCTCTTTAATTACCCTGGCCTGACAAGTGATAAACACACATTGTTCTGAGTGGTCCACTTACTAACACACTGTAGTTGTACTTGTTGAATACTGCATCCTGTGTGCCTGATAAGTTGTGGAAGCAATTAATCATAAAGGAACAGAAGATATAAAAATGAATTTAAAAAGATGAATAGCAGAAAACAACTGAACTACCTACAGTTTAAATGCAGCATGTGTTGTGTTATTTCAGTTTTGATGCCCACACTTCTCTGAGACTATCCAAAAAACGTTTCTGTCAAGGTGTTATTACAACCAACAGTAACATGTATCTCTAGTAGTTACACTACGGCACTATGTTAAAGAAGTACTAATTTTAACCCAACCTAACTATGCCTAACCCTGTAGTATTTGTGCCTAAGCTTACATTTGTAACATTTGCTTTTGTCTGTGTGCCTTAATTTTACCAAGTTGTTTTTGTGCTTCAGTACCTCACCTCTACTTATGCTTAACATGAACTCTGCTGGGTTGGCAGAATATGTGTGAATGAAGCCTGCTGTTTAGAATCTGTAGCATTTATAAGGAACATTTGTAATTGTCACTGATATCGCAGCTTTGCAGTTTGAAAATCCCGATGAGTTAAATTATAATGTCAGTTTCGTATTGACAATGGGCTGACAAATGCAAATTCTGCCTGGATTATGTTAACAGGTGGCTTTTTCCTTCTTTTTTTTTTTACTAGTTTCATGTACAGTGCCACTTGAGACTCACATGGAGCACTAAAATTTAATATGTGAGTGCAGATTACATTATTGTTTGTAAGGGCTTTTGCCATATATATATGTATATATACATATAC
>JAUBNQ010000012.1:26025041-26052422 GCA_032353495.1 Ctenopoma kingsleyae
TTGTGAGATATATATCTCTATATACACATACACAAATATATATATATATATATATATATATATATATATATATATATTGTACATAGCTTAATATGATGTGTCTATTTTCTTGTACTTTGTTTTATCGTATTATTCAAATAGCACTTTATTTTCTTCCTCTTAACCTGTCTCTGTGCTGCTGCAAGATGTGAATTTCCCCTTAGGCATCAATAAAGTCTTATCTTTTCAGTCAGCCCAGGCATATGTGTGAATACATTATTCTCTACCCCAGTTTATATCAGAAAGTCTTTGGCAGATGATGAATCATCATCATTCATTTTCAGTTCTACAATAATTAAAAGCATGCCCCACAGCTTTACACCATTTTAGTACTCATTAACAACTTTGCTTTTATTTTAAGCTTCCTGACCACCAGATACCTAATACCTGGATATCCATCACATATGCCCCATTGAGCTCCCGACTAAAATGTTTAGGTTTACCCTTCCTTGTCTTTCACACAACATACTAAACATTGTTAATGCCTCATTGCTTACTTTTCCTACCTGTGATGTTTCATTTACCATGACAGTACTTAACAATACCAATAATAAGTACCTCAATCGATGTCGATCGATTAGCAAAATACTGCAAAAAATGATTTTAAAAAAATGTTTTACTCAATAATCTATGTATGATGTGTACCAGTCAGGCTTCAGAAGTAATCATACCACTTAAAACAGGCCACTTGCGGCCCAGAAACAACCTCAGAGTGGCCCAGCCCGTGGTCCTTCCAGAAATGCAAAAAAACTGCAAAAACCAATTTCTATTTCCACAGAAATTCCCAAATTTCTACAGTAGCGCTGACAGTGAATGCAGCACTCTCCTAGCAGCAGTCAACTTATAACGCAGTGTGTTGTGTAGCGGGCAGCGGTGTTAGGACAGAGCTAAACACATCTAAAATAGAGGATGACAATTTCCCTCTGGGATTAATAAAGTTTTTTGAAACTTGAATCTTGAATGAAAACCATCAGTTTAACCTGGACCAACAAATGTTTCTTTATTTTACCAGCAAGAGCAAGTCCAAACGCCAAACCTGTGTTTAATTTGCCGTGAGTGTGTTGCTGTATTCAACGATTATAATGTTATGTGTTAGAGCTGATTATGATTACTTTTTTAACATAATGATCATATGTTCAGAGTTAACATAAATGACAAGTTGCAAATACTGAATATATTAATGAATGTTCACAGTTAACGTATTTTGGATGGCCAAAATATCTAATCTACATCCAGTTTTCTGTTGGTGAAAATATTCAACGTTATAGTTCCACATCAGACGTGTGAGTGTAGCGATATTAAAGTGTTTTATGGTTGGGATCAGGCATCGCAGCAGTGGGTTAGGATCAGGGAAAGACTATGGACTGGTTAATGGATAAAAATGTCATTTCACACACACAACGTCTGCTTTAAAAATGAAACCAAAACACGATCTTTTCTCTAATCCTAACCTCAGTACATTTCTTGCCTAAACCCAACCTCACGGGACCAACCTCACTTTGGTCTTGAACTGAGGTCTCTGGCATGTCAGTCCTACACAGTAAACGCCCTCCATTCACTCCAAACACCTCTTTCCTAATCGCTTAGCGTTAATAAATTTATCACGTCATTCATACAGAAATATACGTGGACTTAAAAATTTGCTCTTGTTATTGTGACCAAAATATCTATTTATTTCTAAAGCCAAAGATATTGTTGGTGATACTGTTCACTAATGTGTTGTTTTGTAGGGATTAAGAGACCTTTATTTTGTTAAGTTTATTATTAAGTTGCTGCTTATCTGTTACTGAAAATGTGCGGCCCACATAACTTTCTACATTTGAAAATCTGGCCCAACTTAATAGGTAATTGAATAGCCCTGACTTAAAAGATTAGACCTCAATAGACTATTTAATAACCTTAACATTAATGGTGATTCAAAAAAGAATATCTATTTTAGTATATTTATTTTCACTGAAAGGATTCTGTTGGTCTATCAAGCTTTGTCCTCAACCACTTCAGTTATGCTCTGTTGTTTTAAATCTGTTGGCACTGCTATACAGGAGTCCCACAAGGATCAGTCTTAGAGCCATTACTATTTAATATACACATGCTCACACTTGGTGTAACTAGGTATAACATATCACTCATATACTGATTGTACGCAGCTATATGCCTCTGCCTTTCAATCATATTAACAAGCTGGTAAACTTTATTGATTATATCAAGATCCGCATGTCTAATAACTTTATAAAATTCAATAATAACACAGAGGAGGAGAACAAAAAATCTGACCTGCTCACTGGTGTAGTCCAGCCAGACTTCAGATCATGTAATAGTTGTCATCTACAGTATGTCACCTGCGGATGTATGTGTGTGTCATGTAGATGTGCACATATATGAGTCTGTGTGTTTCAGCTGATGGTGCTTTGAGTTTTTCTTGAATTTCCTGGATTATTTGATATTATTGACCATTTTTTATGCTGCTCTGAATCACTTTGACAACTGTATATGAAAAATGCTACACAAATAAAACTGACTTAACTCACTTCACAATGCCCAACTCTGAGTCTGTTGGTATAAAGCTCCGGCCTCCTGTGCATGCACATGACGATTACCCAGGTATTACATATCATCTCTGACATGGATTTTAGGAAATCATGTGATTGGAGGCAGCTTTCATCTCCTCCATGACACCAATTACCAAAACACACATGCTGGTTGTTATGCTGCTGCAAGTAATATGAAAACTCTATCAAAATCACACACCCCCACAAGTCAAGTCTTTGTAGGTGGCTTAGTTTCCAATTACAAGTGTGAAGTTTCCTTGCATTGCCACACATAAAGACACACCCAGACACACACAATTCCAAGCAGTAAGTGGACGTAACGAGGCCTGTTGGCACCTTGATCTATTCTAGGTACACATGCTGCTGCCGCTGCTGATGTAGCTGATGAGATACTTTGTGATACACTTTGGCTGTACCTTACACTGACATTCATCTGGAGATTTTGTGAATAGCCTGTACTCACTCACAAAAGACACACCTCACACATGTACGCACACTGCTCTGATACCATGTATCAATCAAGTCATCTAGCAGTTTGGTAATTGGAACAAAAGTGAGGAAAAATGTACTTGTCATTCGTAAAGAGGAAGGAGTGGAGGTGGAAGACTGAAGATACAGATTGAAACTGAGATGGCTTTTTTTGGACTTCCTTTTTGATGTGTACATGACCCACCCCTGTTTTTCCTTTACTAAACACAACATTAGTTTTAATTAACACTACAGGCCACCAGCCGACCCCCCTGCACCCCTTCATCTTTTGTTGCACAGCTTCTGCAAGCTAATTAACAGTCATTTATGCATGCTTTCTCTTTCAGGGGCAACGATCCTCAGAAACCCAGCCAAGATCTTCACATCTACTCTCAGTAAACATATCGGTAAACCCATTGGGGGCACAGTGCTCACTTTGATAGGGGGCTCCATGTTTGTACTCAGACTTTGTAGGTCTGCTCAAGACACTTAAAACTTACATTGTGTGGTGCTTTGAGATGACTTTTGTTGTGATTTAGTACTATATAAATAAACTGATATGTAGAAATATAAATTTAGCAGCAATTCTGATTGTAGGTAACAATATTTTCTTAAAAGACAACAATAATCAGGGAACGGATCAGTAAGTGGAGCATGGACAGAGAGTACAATTAATTATGGATCATGGAGGTATCTGGACAGTGGTGGCTGGTGAAATTATTTTTTGGGGGGAGCGCACTTTTGCAAGTCAGTTTTCAGAAGCACTGTATATCACCACTAGTATAAACCAAAGCACTATTATCATGCATCACACTGCTTTAAAATATTAAATGAACGTGAAAATACACAGTCAGTGTCATTTACTATTTATAAGTAAATTTCACTCGTCTCTCCTTCAACTGAGAACAAGCAGTCAAGCAGCTCATTCTGCACTGTCTCAGATGTCTCCTTAAACTCAGTAACAGTCTGCAGGTATTGCTGCATCCAGAGATCCAACAAAGTCCACCAGCCCCATGAAAATGCCAGGGTTTTCTGAGTGTTCACTTTCATCATGACCACGCAACACAAGCTCAAACACACCACAAAATATAATGCAGTCTGTTATCTTAGACAATGTGTGGGTTTTTGTCCCCCTCCTCATTATGTCATCTCATTATACTCTATCGTGTAGCTTTCATTAAGCTGCGTAGCGGTATTCACATTGATAATCACTGTAAGACACATAGCAGTTAGCATTTTTCATGTGGCTGCTAGTCTGTTCATACGTTCTCACTTTATCAGGAAAATGTATTAAATCCATATTACCTGTCTGAATCCAGACTTTTCCTGACAGCTGACAGAGGAGTCAGGCAAAACAAACCAAAGCTCGCCAGGACTTGTTCTCATACCAGTTTCTGGAGAAAGACCGGGTGTAATTTTCCCCTCTGTCTTGTGTTAGTTATTTGATTTTGATGGTTGGTGAGGTCCAGAATCTTTAATCTTTTCCTGTGGGGTTCTTCTCACTTATCAGAATAGTAGAATAATAGAATTAGTAACTCTCATAATGTCTTTGTGGAAGCTGTCAGGAGTGAGAGTGGTAGCAGTTGGTAAATCAGGAATGATGAGAACTGAAGACCGGAAGGAGCAGATAAGTGTGTTGAGCTTGGTATGATAGGTGATTTAGTCTGAAAGACTGAGAGGGAGATGAGTGTGTAGCGATGATGAATAAACTGTAATGATACTCAGTATGGTTGAGACAGGATAGTGATATGTATATTCAAGAGAAGAGGCGGAGAGAATCAGGAGTTTAAGAAGGGGCTTACAGCAACAGATTTGAGACGTAACAATGGCCAGAAGCCAGTGAGAGATAGAACAGACAGAAACAGGTCCCAAGCAACAGTGATAAGTCCACTTTCCAACTTTAATCCAAACACAATCCAATGTCCAATTTCCAAAATCCAATTCACTTCCACTTTCAAATCCAAATCCAATGTCCAATCCAATGTCCAGGAGAAACAGGAAGAGAGAGAATAACAGAGAGACAGATCCAAAATCCCAACAGAGTCCACAATCCAAAATCCAAATAAAAAAAAAAAACAGAATGTTTTCAGGTAACCAGAAACTCATAGTGTCATGGAGGGTCAGAAGCAGGAATCAAGTTCAGGTCCAAAACAGGGTCATACACGATCATCCGGTCCAAAATAGAGTGCTGGAGAGTTGTGTTTAGCGAACAATCTGACAGGGGAGTGAGGACGGCAGACCTGCTTATAAAGGGAGGTGAACAGGTGGATGTGGTTAATTCAGTTACTGGATGATTAGCGTGAGCAGAGAGAGAAGTGGCACGAAATGATTATATGTTCACAGACAAACTGACTGGCATGCCTTTAAAACCTGCAGTCCAGTCATTTAGTTTAAACACCTTGTGGTTAAGCATGGGAGGGTTTCTGGTGACAGATTAAGCTACCTGGTTTTCTGCTTCCAAATTTAGTAATTGTTAATTTTCACAGTTTGTCAAAGTTTGTGTTTCAGTAAACAACTCTGTCAACTTAGGAGGCCTTTAGACGACTGGAAATACCAGCAACTTCAGCAACCGTTGTTGTTGAAGCAGTAGTAGCCACTTGTTCCTATCTTGCAAAAAAAACACTTATGCAAAAGCCTTTGGCTTATTGTTTGTGTCTGTCGGGGGCAAAACTGCGATTCTCACCACTCGTCAAGTATAGAGCCAATCCATGTTTTCTGTCCTTTGGCCTCATTAGTGGTCCCTGAGGCCACTAACAAGAACAAGTGACACAAAAGTGAGATTCATGTTTCCAAACATTATTTTTCACTTTCAATAAAGTCAAGCCTTTAATGATGAGAACTGGTTAGTTTTGGAAATGCAAACCTGGTTAATTGCCATTAAAGTGTAGCACACATCTGCTACCTCATTCAGTGAGTAAGACTAAAATAAGACTAGACTAAAATTCTAGTCTTCATTCCCAACACTGATGGTCTTTGTGCAAAATTTTTGAAACAAGCTGGTTTTAACTTGAAACTGGTTAAAATAATCTCAGTGTAATGATAGTTTTTGCACTTGTTTTAAGAAAACAAAATTGTGTGTGTTGTTGTGAGTAATAGAAAAAAAAATATGATAAAGGAGAGATTTATTGTAGTGTGCACGTACACAGGATATTAAAAAAAGAAGCTGAGAGAGGTCCCTAGAGTTTAGAGAGGGAAAGGTGTGTGTGTGTGTGGTGCTGCCTCATTCATATTGACATTAAGAACTTTCCTTTATCTCCCCTTCTCCCTAGAAAAGAGGCCAGGCAACAATCTGAGGCAGCTTAGCTCCCAGCACACAATAAAGAATAATATGATTCCTGTTTACTCAGATATCAGCTGCTATTTCACAGCTCTACCACCCCACTCCACATAGCTCACCCCCACCCCATAAGCCAATAGCTGCAACAGTATATTAGACAGCTATCTGGCATCTACAAATGTCAAGAGGAAGAGAACGGCTGGCTTCAGTTAAGACGGGGAGTGAGGGATGGCTGAGGTGGGAGGAGGGGGAAGGATGGGGGAGGGTGACACACGCCAGGCTGAACATATGCACAGATTTCTCGGTTAGACAAGCAAAGTTCACATAAACACATTTTGAGGGGTGGCAGTGCAGAAGGCTTATGCGAGCAGCTGTCAGTCTCGATACATTTTGTTGAGAAGAGCCTGAGTGTGTGTGTGTGTGTGTGTGTGCAGATACAGCGCCAGTTGAGTCATGTGCCAGTTTTTCTCATGCCAATGGTACTATTTTAAACAAGGCAGAAGATATATACAATGACAACACTAAGTTTATTGTCAAAGTATCGCTTCAGTTATGGACCCCTTGTAAGGCATAAAACTAATGATAATAAAAGCAACAAAGCAATTCTTCCTTGAGTCTGTGATGACCAAACTA
Source organism: Ctenopoma kingsleyae (assembly GCA_032353495.1). Classification (NCBI taxonomy): domain Eukaryota; kingdom Metazoa; phylum Chordata; class Actinopteri; order Anabantiformes; family Anabantidae; genus Ctenopoma; species Ctenopoma kingsleyae. The sequence continues at coordinate 26,032,008 of JAUBNQ010000012.1, forward strand.
GAAAGAATCAACACCTGAGTTAATTACACCTTCAATATTAAATAGTAAATCTATAATATACTGGGAATTCAAAATACCTGGGGTGAAAATGGTTAGTACTGTCACCTCACAGCAAAAGGGTCCTGGATTTCAAATGGGTGGTTGGGCCCTTCACTGTGAAGTCACTGTGTGCATGTTCTCCCTGTGCGTTATTGGGTTTCCCTTACAAAAAAGAAGTATATTTAAGTTTATATTATTATATTTCCCAAGTATACTTTACCTAGCAAGTATACTTCTGTTAATGTACTTGTAGTATACTTGCAAGTATACTTTTTAAATACTTCTTGGGACTAAATTGGCCCACTCCTTAGTTTATAAAAGTATACTTTAAGTATACTAAAAATAAACTTTTATATACTTTTAGTTCACTATAAACGTACTAGTACACTTTCCAGTCTATAAGACTATACTTAGAGTGTATAACTAGTACATTACTAAACTTACAAGTATACTATAAGTGTACTTGTAGTATATTTTTAACCTACTTTTGATTGGATTGTAGTTAGTAGAATATAGTTAAAACTTCCATTTCATTTTCACATATAACAAATACTTCTCAAGTCACCAGACAGTTATGTGATAGTCCTTTCATTTCATTTGCAAACAACTGTATTCATAATTAAACTGTCAAAAGTATTTTTCAAATAAAAATGTCAGTAATTAAGAGAGAAGGTCTACTGACTGCTCACCCTTCACACTTATGGTGTTAACTATTTTATTTTTAAATTAATGGTTTCACATAATTAATCTGTTCAAAAGGTAAAACACATGTTACAGAACAATTTGTGACAAGTTCTTCATTTAAAACCTCAATTATTTGTTTCATAGTTGTTTATTTTCACAGTTAAATCACTGAAATGCATGCTGGGTATTTCTTTGTACTTAGTATAGTACTAGTATATTTCAAGTATTCTTCAAGTATACTACATACTACATAGTATACTACAAGTACTACTGTACTACAAGTATAGGCCAAATGTACTAATACCTTTCTGTATACTCGTCAGTATACTCCAGGTATCCGATCTGGCCCGACAGTTAACAAAGGGTTAAGTATACGTACAAAGATGAGCCAAATGTACTTCTGTATACTTGTTAGTATACTTCAAGTATACTTACATGTAATTCTGTCTAGTATATCTATAAAAGTACATAAAACGTAAACTAAAAGTATAATTGTTTTTTTTTAGTTTTTAAAAAGTATACTAATAGTATACTTGAATATACTTCTTTTTCATAAGGGTTACTCCTACAATTTCAAAAACATGCAGATTAGGTGAATTGTGGCATCTCTCTTTTCAGACAGCCCTTTTCAGACAGGGAATACATAACATCGCTACAGATGTTGTTACCTGAAAGGTCACAAACAGACTAAATGATCCAACTGCATTTTCTTGTAGTCAGTTTGTTTCACTGTTAATCTGAAATAAGCCCACAGCTACGATGTTTTGTCCCAGATATTGTGACTTCATTTGTTTGCTTGATAAGGCCTAAGTGCATTTTCATTTTAGATAATAACCATGGCCCTATCCATTAAGGTGACTGCATGCAGTTTAGATTTGTGCCTTATTTAAACAGACATGTAAATGTTACTACGTCCAGCTTAGTAAGAGTTCCATTGCGACTTGTACAGAAAAGTGACCAGGATGCTCATTCAGACATGAAGCCATTGTGTTCAGATGCTGCTTAACCCTCTATTGCATGGTGTTGCCCTCGGACGACAAACCACATTTCTGGACCTCACACCGTCCTTTTTTGGGGGTAAACAATTTAAAATATCACCAAACATGTCTTTATCCAATAAAAAGAGGGGTTGAAGTGCATGTGACCTTTTAGGAAGCAGAGCTGCATGGTGCACACTGCCACTAATTGGTAAGATGAATATCACTAATTAACTTCAAATAAAAAATATATTCATGTGCATGAACATGTAAAGAAGCATTTTTGACCATTAGAAGACTTTTTTTTGCATTATTTGTATACTAAAATTGTGTTTTTTTGTTTGTTGCCTCAGGGCAAGACTGTGCAGTTAGGACCCTTTTGTTCAGACAATGTAATTCTATAGTGTCAGTGTGTGCTTAGTTGCAAAATAATGACCATAGTCATTTTTTAGTCACTTACAGGAGATTGACACAGGAACATTTTATGGATGGAACGTGCATGATCTAGGAGTTAGAGTCATTCCCTCAGACAGTGATGACAGCTTGAAAAGAGTGATAGTGGAGACAGGGAGGAAGTGTGGATCCCTACATCAGGCTTGTTTTGGTGCCAAAACAGCCCTGACCCATCAAAGGATGGACTCCACTAGACCCCTGAAATTGTGCTTTGGTATCTGGCACCAAGATGTCCTGATCCTGTAAGTTGCGAGGCGGGGCCTCCATAGATCAGACTTGTTTATCCAGCACATCCCACAGATAAACAATTGAGACAACACAGACTAGCCTTTACTCCCCATGTGTATGTGTGTGGTCAGATTTTTATGATTGGTATATTATCACAAGGTTCACAAAGCTCCCAAAACATTTGGTGAAATATTTTTTTCTCCAAAAAATAAAAAGTCATGCCATAAAAGGAGTAAAAGGAGGAGCAGTGTTGATAAGCTGAAGCCTGGATGATGGATGCTATGAAACTATAACTGTTTTCAGACATGCACTGCAACCCTGGACTTATGTAGACTGAAAGGCTGCATGTAAGACTGCAAATTAACACACAGTTGGACCAAACATGAAACAGACTTTACCCAGACATCTCCCTGGTTTAAAGTCTGTGTAATGTGTAAATACAGCAGTTAATTGTAGGTAATTAAGTAATTGAAGGTAATTGGAGTATTCACTGTGACAGAGTGGTAACGACTTTTCTATCATACAAACCGTGCTGCGGTTGCTGCGAGTCCTGTTTTTCTCACATTGTGCTGTCTACATGCTCCACCTAGATCCCTCACCTAAAAAAACTGAGGATTTCAAGTAGGGGAGAACATGTCTGACTCGCACAATCTCGTCTTGCGTGCTACATGTGTGAAAGGGCAATTCTGGACCTGAATCTCCAGACATCGTTCAAGTTCATATGACACATGGGATGGGTAACTTATGTCAGGTAGTTGTTTCAAGATTCTACCTTGTAGGCACCATTCTTCCAGGAGACCATCACAAGGTTCATGTTTTGAAGTTTTCTAACCAACACTGTGAGTTGTCAACCTTTTACATTTCTGTGTTCAGTACTCATATTAGTTTAGTTTTTTTTTTAATTCTAGATGCTGGCAGGTGTAGAGTTTAATGAAGATGCAGCCAGTGGTGTAAGTTCACCAATAACTGCATTTCCACTATTTTTGTTAGCTTCAATAACTGCAAACAATTCATAACTAGTGGTTCTTAGATTCATTAACTGAAGTGGGCAGTGCTGTGTTTCGACACATACATATTTTTCTTCACCCATACTAGGCCAGTGAGGGTGTCATTTTCAGACTCTGTTTCAGTGGCTGCACCCTGTGTGTATTTTGCTTGTGCGATCATGCTTGGCTGGATATACACTTCGTCGTTAAAATGCGGAGGAACCTTTGTATAATTTCTTGGCAGCGAATCAACAATCACTGTCGTGCCTAATTCCTGGAACGTGAACAAGGTTATGTTTCTACACAGTAGTGTTATTTATGAGCTCCTCGACAAGGTTATCTGCTCGCTCTGAACAGACAAAAAGCTGTTCCGATGCCAGACAACAGCGCTGCCAGAGGAGGTGAACAGAGACGTTGCTCCCAAAACATTTCAACTTATGACAGCTGAATGTTGGCGACTGCAGGCCCCCTGGCATTTCTAATAATGCCCCTCTGTTCTATTTACATTTTTTTTTCTGCTGGTGTTTTCTTTCCTTCTCCTCCCTCTCTCCCTCCATCCTTTGCCCGTCAAATGTGTCCGCGGAGAGAGAAGCCGAGCGCCTGTCATGTTCGCAGCGTGACACCTCCTTACTCATTATGCACCAGTGACATCATTACAAAAGCAATCACAGGGTTGTGATAAACGCCAGACTAATTAAAAAGACAGGCTGACGAACTAACTAACAAATGTGCATACTGAGCCTATGCAGGGCTCACATTGGTACACACACATATATACACACAAATATACTAAGACTGCCTCTTTCATTTTGCTTTTGCTGATAAAATACTGAACATCTGCTAATGGTTTATTTCTTAGAGAACATAGTGTACAGAGCTCTTTCTTGTCGCCTTGGTGCTCTAGACACAGTGGATTTGTTTTATATATATCCATTAACTTTTATTGGATTAGTGCATTTTTATTATTGCTGTACACTGTGTTAAATCACACTACAACCAGGACTCGTGACATCTCTGCTCACGCTGTGTGGATCTGTGGAGCAGCTGTGACATGGAGCTCTCACTCAAAGTAAAGATGGACCCTCAGATCACTTTAATCCAGTGACACATTTATTCAAACACGAGATTTGCAGCACTCATCAATGTTGACAAAAAGTTAGAAAGGCATCTTAGGTAAGTATAAAGCCCAGACAAATATAAACACACACACACACAAATATGGAGCTACAGATGGATGGATGTGTTTTTTTGTGTTTCTTTTTTGTTTCATAGTTTTATGTCAGTCTCATGAGTGGATCGTTTTGACAGCAGTCATGTTGGGAAATCCAGTCTTACAACTACCTAATATGTTCACACAAGCTAGATCCCATTTAACTATACATATATATATAAAACTACACACACACACCTGAATACACTTACCAAAATGTAATCAGTAGTAGCTTTTATAATAATAATAGTAATCATAATAATAGACCTCACTAGAAGGATAAAACTTGTTGAATGACATCAGTGTTGATTTTTTTAAAATTTGGTCACAATTCACCATTCAAAACATTTCCTGTAGGACTTTTTAGTAAATAATAATAATAAATATCCACAGCTAAATGATTTAAACATATGTTGTTGTAGGGAAATTTGGATGGATTCAGACAGACCCTCATCACACAACTTTTAATATGTTACATAAGAAATAAGTTTTGATGTCACACTGAAAATCACACAATTTTTCCTGTTCACGTCTCTCACTGCTGCTCACTCAGCGGTATCAGAGGCTTTTGAATCCAGATCTATTGCAAGTGCTGAAAGAATCAAGGCGAGTTTGATGATAGTGTAGTAGAGTAGAATAAATAAAGCGAGTGAGGTGTGCTTGCGTGCTTTGTGTGACAAACTGTGTGTGTGTCCTCTCTATAGTTAGCCTTCAGTTTATTTAAAAAGTGAAGTCTCTGGCATTTCTTCAGTGTATGCCTAAAAACAGCTCTATATGACTACAGTACATCACTTGTCCAATATGTTCATGTGACAATGTGCGAAGTGCTAATTGAAGACATCTGTCAGAAAGTCAGCACGTTGAGATTTAGCATTGTTAAATTGTAGTGTTTTGTTAGAAAAACACACACAGAATAAATTCAGTCTGTTGCTCATTGTTCACAGTTCCACCTATGGAGCCTGTATTTTCTGTATTTTCATTAGTTGTGAGAGTGAGGATATTAAAGCTTAGGAGGGTTTAGGTATCATAAGGCCCTGAGTCTTTTGACCTTTTCAGCTCACGTTGATGCTGTTGTCTTTGGGTGTGAGGGAATTAAAGGATCACTCAGGGATCGGTTGTCTAATCTAATCAGTGTGAATCAGTGTGAGGAGTTCCTGAGGTGTAGGAGGCTGCAATATGAGGTGTGGGACTATATATACACCCCTTTTCGGTTTCTGCAAAGGGCATCCCTTAATCAACTAGCTGTAGAGAGGAGATGCCACTGAAGGTGAAAATCCGCTCTTAAATATTCTCATGATCAGCTGCAGGCATTGTCTCTTGGCTCACTTATCATGCTTGTTAGTTCTGATTAAATGCCTCAGAAACATTCATCTAAATAATGTGGATTTAGTTTCAGGGTGGAGAAGACACAGAAGAAAACATCATTGCCTTAGAAATTGAATGGCAATGTAGAAGTGATCAATACAAAATATTTTTTGCTAATTTTCCCAAGATTTTAAATAAAACCTGAAAACCATAATCTTTGTTTTTATAATTTATTATCAAAATATTACAGTAACTCAGAGGTTTCCTGTCATACTCTATCTAACAACATTTACTACATCAGCATTTAGGGATGAGGAGTACTGTATGAACAATGCACCAAAAGCATAAGAAAAATACACATTGAGAATAAGAAGTAGTCACATGGTTTTCCAGAGCGATCCAAGGGCAATATGAAGAGATGGAAAAACTAATTTATTTGCAGTCTTTACGGTGATCTATAAAAGCCAGTCAAACGTACATGTCTTATATTGTTTTACCTTTGCAAAGGTCTTTGGAAAGTCTGTTTCGCACTGTGAACTGACAAGGCAAGTTGCATCTTCACCCTGATGTTAGTAAGCATTTGTGTTATCTTGATTCTGTTCACACTGTGATCAGATCACAATATGCTCATTAGCCAGGGCTAGTGAGATCTACGAAACCGCTGCAATGTGTGAGGCAAGGGTTGCATGATATACAAAAACGCCTAAAGGCACGTTTAGTTTACTTGCTGTAAGAAGGTAATCGAGGAGGAAGCTTGTTAGAACAGGTGTGAGCTCTGTTACCCTCATCTAAGCAGTCCCTTGTGAGTCTCCTCAAGTGATACTGCACTCAACTTATTTTTTTCCTTTGTAGAGAACAAGCTTCTCTGTAGTTTTTCTGACACAGAAGAAGAGGTAATATCACCCTACGGGTACAAACTGTGTGCTAAAAACAGTTGTAATTTGGGTCAGTGATACCAGAGTTTAATATGTTTTTTGTTGTAGTAGAAAAAGAGTGCATTTTTTTAATCCAGGCCATGTTATGTCATAAATACCTGTGTGACAGATTCATCAGAGAAATGACAATCCAGAAAATCACAGTTATTACCTGTTTCAAATCTGACTTAAATGTGAAATAAACGCTAAACTAATACGAGCAAACAGCGCCTGAGAATGGACTTTGCTTCCATCAAACGGGATGCAGAAGAAGGCTGAGGAGTGACTCGTCTAGGCAGCGGTGAGTTTATGTGAGATCCTGCTCGCCTCATGACACAAAACACACTCTGCTACTTCCCCTGAGGCAGCTGTTACAGCTTTCATTTGCTGTTAATTCCAGTCAGCTCTACCCATGATGCATTAAGGTAAGAAATGTTCCCTGCAGGTCCTTGATTAGATTGTGAGGCCAGCCAGCTTACTTTCAGTACAAATCTATTATTGCCGTAGATAAGCAAAGACAGAAAAGGCAAAACACAAATATGATTGTAAATCACGTTTACAGTACATCCACAGACATCAACAGTATCAGATCATTTATTAGCATATTATATCATGTTTGTTAAACTTGTACAAAAACATAAAATAATTATTTCTTATAGAAGTATTTTAACGTGTAATGTCTCTTGAAAATATTCATAATATGTTAATGTTGTGTTTTTATGTGATCAGCCCAGAGAGTAACAAGGTGTAAGTTAGTGACCTTTCTAAACATATTAGTGGGTGTATTTTTTTTATTTTGAACAGACCAGGACTCACTGTTTTCCACTTCTTCTTTGGGTCTTCGTGCCAAACTTGGCTAACCACGTCCTGACTGCAGCTGTGAACTTAATGAATAAAAATGAGACTGATATTGATCCTCTCATCTCGCATTTAGAAGACAGCAAATGAACATATTTTCCAAACTAAAGTAGTAAAGTAAAAGTAAAGTTATTTATACCGTTACACCTCAAAGTTAAAAAAAAATCATTCTTTTTTTGGATGGGGCAGAACAGCTCAATGACACACTGCCTTGAAACAGAGCTTTTTACAACAGTACATCATGTAACTTACCTGGTGTGTTAAAATAAGTTTAGTAAGGTTTTGAAAAATAGTCATATATTGCTATTTATCCTATCTTTAGTTTTTTTTTTAACATCCTTTAAAAAACACTATTTCCATTTTTATTGATCCCTAGGCGTTCAAGGGTTCGACAGAGCACGAGTCCATGCGTACGTCAGTGGGTGGTAAATAGTTCAGACATGTCTGGAACAACAGCGGCACAGAGGGGACTGCAAACATGTTTATACAACAGATTACAGCTAGAATGTTGTAAATAATAACTTTACACGAGAGCGGTGACTTTTATAAATGTGGACGAAACCATGTTAAAACATTAAATACCTGCTCTGCTGCTCTCACAGTGCCTTCAACGCGCCCACAGCGTTTCAGAGCAGACAGTGCTGCTTATTTCATCACGATTTTTAAACCTCACCACCTTATAGACTTGCAGAGTTATTTAATCATTCAATTTTGGCTGGGGGATTAGTAACACATTTTTCTGTGAAGTAACAAACTCAGAACTCATATTTATTAGGGTTTTTTACCCCGACCTTAACAGTGACTTCAGACACAACATGTTTTGGTCCAAACCAAAAGTTTTCCTCGACCTAACATCTGTGGGATTTCAGTCTCTGTGAGTGAGATTTAGTTTGGCTTTGTACAGCCAACATCCACCTCAGACCCCTACACTGCTGCTAATAGACACAGTTTTTCATTCATTTGAAAAAAATAAAACATTTCCACTGAACATAATCAAGCCAGTGATTGTAAGATACAGGATTGATATTTGAAGACATTTAACCTCAAAAAGTAGTCAGCAATGCTTCCTTACAGTTCACAGGAGGTCGATTTCTCCATGTTTGTGAAACCTGCAGTAACTCACACATGCTCCAGAACACACAGTTGTTTAAAGAGGTGTTGGAGTGTAAGTACTTCTCAGACAATGATCAGCAAAACTACATTATTTGTGAAAGGTAATTTCTTCATGTTTTATTATTTTGTTTGTTATGACTGAGTGTGCCCCTAGTCCATTAACAAAGCTTCAATTCACAAATCCGCATAGCACCAGACCTCGTATAATCAATGAACTACCCAACAACATTTTAATGGCATTAGCACACAGGCAATAAAATAAACTGAAATCAACCTGTGGTATCAGAAGAAAGCAGATACACTCAGCTTTGTAGCTATCATGGGTACTTTTATGACCAGAGTAATACAGATTTATCTAATTTCTTCTACCTAATCCATGATTTACTGTTTATTTTCAATATTTAAATTAACAACAATAATAATGTGAGAATGCACATAGTGGGGTAGCACAGCGGTGTAGTATTTAAGAGTGCTGCTTCTCAGCAACAAGGTTCTGAGTTCAAACCTGCCAGAAGACAAGGGCCGCACTGTGTGGAGTTTTGCATGATTTGATGTTGATGTTATTTCTGTGTCTCAGCACTGTGATAGACTGTCTATTGTGTGCCCTGCTTCTCACTCAGCATCAACTGAGATGGACTCCAGCCCCTCAGCACAATCATTTAAAGGGTATAACTGTTGGGAGGACAGAGATTCAGACAGGACAGGACATTCTCCCTCTTTAACTGTATTAGCAATATGACTGACAAGCTCATGACTGATGCAACATGTTCTCATCCCACAGCCTCAGATAATGATGTTTCCCATAGTGTCAAATATTGATGCTTTATCAGTATTTTGGCGTTACGCTAAAGGTACTTTTTGGCGTCACTATTTGATGCCATGGGTCATGTTGTCCTGACACTGAACGTAAATGATCAGTTTCAGTAGTGTAAACTGCAGTGTGGTTGCATTTATGCACAAAGACAACTCGATTAGGGTTAGACACAAAAAATTAGGGTTAGGCTACTTCCTGGAATGGTTACAACACACAATGGCTCACCCTAGAAGTCCTGCATCCTGCTGACCTATCCAACCACCCCACCCTCCTCCCTACACTGACTTTTGACTTCATATGCTACTTCAGTGTTCTGGGTGTCAAACATTGATGCACCTGGTTTATTACTGTAGTCAACTGATATCCTTGTGGATCTTCTACCAATGTAAAGAGGTACCTTTAATGTTGGTATGAGATTCCAAAGGACATGACAAAGTCTCAATATTTGATGCCCTGGGACAGAGAGCAGGCTATCTGATCAGTCTGTTGGTTGTTCCTTTTGCCATGTTTTTGCTATCACTGTTCCCCTTGTTCTTTTGTTGTGACATCTGATCTGCAAAGGTACTACATTATTAAACTTTACTTACTTACACAATCTCATATGACCAGAGCTGTGACTATTGGGCTTCAGAACAACAAAATTCAGCCCTGTGGCAGTGAGCCTGATATGAATTCACACTTCAGTAGAAAGACAAACATAACGGGGCAGAATAGATAGATGGGGGGTGGAGGGGTGGCAAAGGAAGACATAGAAAAGAAAATACTGTTCATTTACACATAATGGTTCAATCTGTCACTGGCAGTCAAGGGACAGAAAATACAGATTCACTTATGATTGGACGGCGCGTCGCACACCTCGACCTGCCGACAGCAGCTGTGCAGAGCGGTTTGTGTGTGTATACGTATGTGTGTTCATGTCGCGAGCCAACAGGTGTAAATTTAACTGGAGCACCTAATGGAGGGAGAAGTGTGTGGCGCCAGACTGGACCTGTTTAGATGAAAGTCACTTCTTCCACTGCTTGTTTTATAGACTAGCTCCCTGTCATTCTGAAAAGGTCAAGCTTCTGTTTTTTCAAACACAGTAAAATGGAGAGGGGAGAGAGATAGAGAGAGACGTAAGGATGGAGATGGAGAAGGCTCCAGGTTTGTGTTGGTTTGTACTAATTTAATAAAAAATGTCATTTAAATGTCTTCTAGTAACTTAATGATAAGGGTCTTAATGTAGATCCTCCATTAATAACTAATCCAGAGGTCCTGCCTTGAAGACAGTTCATAGTTCAAAATCTACTTAATTATTTTTTAATTGTGTTTGCATATTCTTACATAAATATGTCCAGTGGCCACAACAGCAAACCTTTGCAAATAGCATTACAGCAAAGAAAATACTGTACCCAGTGCACACAGAGTGAAAGGAATGGGAGTTAAGATGCCCAGCTGTTCATTTTGCCCTGGGCTTCCCTATTATGTTAATCCTACCCTTATCCTTTAAATTGAATTTGGTGTAATGCACATCTGATAGACAGGTGTGTAGGAGAATAAAACTGTGAACGTCTGAGCGCTCATGAATTGTCAGCATAATGTTTACTATCCAAGTTCACTGACATTTACAATAAGAAACAAAGAGAGTACCAGCTTCAATAGTTCTTCAAATATACTGTACACATAAAATGAGGGAGGCAATGATCAACAAAATACAATATCATTTAATGACATGTACTTGGTACTAACTGATTCCATTGCTTTCATTTTGAAATACTTAATGTATGTGTGCTGAGGCAATAGTTCCATTTTCACATCCACATGACAAAATTTAAAACATTTTGGTTCTTGTATCATGGTATCATGGTAATCATGGTACATAGACAGTTGCACTTTATCTCTATAATTCAGACAGCTGAAACCTTACATTACTGAACAAGAATTACCACATAGTGGTTGTAAGCCTCCACTAATCACCAGTGATGTAATTTAAGCGCATGTCTGTCCAGACTCATATTGTAATAATAAGTTTATGCATGATTCCAAGTGGATGTTTGTTCCAGATCTAAAGAAATTCCTTCCAGACATTTCTGAGGTATACTTTCTGAGAACAGGACATACATGATGTTACAGTGAATTTGACCATTGGCCACCAAAATCTAATCAGTTCATCACTGACTCCAGTAGTCGGTTGTATTCCAACCTATTCTGGAAGTCTCCCCAATTCATTATAACCAGAGATAATGGTCGAAGAAGAGCATGTGTGCCTACAACCACCACCTATTCTCCTACTCATCTTTCAACTGGTAAATGAATCTTCAAATAAAAGTTCTCTCACACGGTCCATCACCACCCACAATTAACCTGACTGTATACTGGGCTGATGACGCCAAGATGTTGCAGCACCACTCCAAGTCTACAGAGCTTCCTCTCGTGCTCTTGACAACCTGTCCTACCAGAGGACCGGTTAGAACAGCCTGTATGAAGTCTTTAAGTCAAAACCCAGGTGAGCTCAACTAAATAACTCATAGCTGCTTGTAAAGCTGTATAATAACTGAAGTAGACTTATAGGTAATTACATTGTTCAGTCAACTCTTCTCTAAGTCTTTGAAGACTCTCAGAAGATGCTGTTTTAAGATACGAGTGGGTGAGTCAGTCTGAGACTGTACACAATTGAAGGACAAAAATGTGAATTTTAAAGGTAAAAAAAAAGCACTGTGCTATTGTGCAAATTGATCTGCTTATCTGCTTAAGTGAAAAACATCTTCTACAACAGACTCTGTTAAATCTATTAAAAGTGTCTTACCCAAAATGGATCTGTAATTATATACACCTCCTCGCCAACGCACACTGACATACAATAAGTTTCTTCCACCTTGCAAAGTTACTTCAGATGTCATTAGTTTTAATTGTCTAAAAGTTCAGTTCAGTAACAGAATACCAGAAACAGATCTTTGGTCAAAATAGAAATGCACGCAGAAACTGTAAGAAACTTTCACAATTTAATTTGTCAAGTTTAATCCTAACATATGTCCCCTAATATCACCAAAGAAGTTTTGTAGGACTCAAGAGAACATTGTTGTCTTTCTGGTAGCTGGGTCAGAAGGCGATGAGAAATCTGTAGTAGTGAAGTAGTTTGTTTCTAGTGACTACAACTTTGTGTAACCCTAGCACAAATAAAATCAGTGAAGAGAACACATTTAAATAATTTCCCTCTGGGATTAATAAAGTGTTTTGAATCTTGAATAAAGTGTTTTGAATTGAAACATTAAATCATGAGGTAATCAAACCCTTCATGTGTACTGTATTAATGATCATGGTGTTAATATACATACCTAGTTCAGATACAAATATAGTAACTGCTGTAAGTGCTATCTTTGGAATGGAAAACCATTATAGAAATATTTATATTTCTAGACAAAAAAGCCCTTGTTTGCCCCAGTCTACACTTTTAAGAAACATTGCTTCTCACATCTGGGCTGTTGCTGGGATTTTGCAATGTGCTCACACACCCTTTTACTTCATCCTAATTAATTGGCACTTCAGATCCCTGCTGTATCACTGATCCTCCTGGTTTTATCTCACACGCTAACACACTGACAGCTGCTGCAGTTTCTGAGGCAACAACACAACAACAAGCATGCTCTATGTGTGAGTGTGTCTGTTGGTGTAGGGGCTGGACTTGTTGGAGGCTCTGCTGGTTTATGCTTGATTCTTTTTTATAAATTGGCATTTGTATCAATATGTATGCTTCAGTCCCTTGTTTCTTGCCAAATTCTTATACAATCTAGGAAGTGAGCCTGATAAGTAGAACTTTAATATTGCCTAAATATTAAGAATTTCAGTAAGGCATAGTTCACATCAGGGACTTCACTAGGACTGAAAGACAAGGGGGGCTTAGCCCCCAGGGTTGTGGGAAGGAATTAACGCATATAACGAGCGCTGAAACATTTTGACCAAACCTAAATGGGCTTAATTCATTTTATTATTATTTTTATTTATTATTTAGTAACTTTTATTTAACCAGGAGAATCTCATTGAGATTCCAAACCTCTTTTTCAAGGGAGTCCTGGACAATTATCTCTTGTGCAGCAGTTCTACTGTTATCTGGCAAATTTTATTTCAATGGCTTCTCTGGAAGATCCCCTGCCTTTGGTTTCCTTAGTCTTTAGGATGTCTATTTTGTTTTTTACATTTATATATTTTTTAATAACAGTCTAAATGAGTCCATGAGTTTAAGTTTTTGTTGGGGTTGTGTTCATTAAAACATACTAGCAAATATATCCATTAATACATTTAATCATATTAAATGTGATACATAATATCTAAAGATATATAGTTTAACTCCTCTTTCGTCTTGCTTGGTGTCTTTCCACATATGGTTAGTTATTTCTCCCTACCATTAATATTTATCTGTGCAGCTGAAGACAGAAGATAACAAAATGGTGCAGTGCAATCATTGGTTTATTCACTAGTAGTTAATTATAGCAACATCATTATGCAGCACTGATATTCTGTCAACATACAAGAAGAAAGATGTGTATCTGCAGCTGAACTTAGTCTAAATTAGTGTTAAAATACCCAACAACAACAACATCACCTTTTCTTTCACTTAAGGCAGGGGTGTCCAAACTTTTTTAACGAGGACCAGAGTTGGTTACGTGAAGAGTCCCAGGCATGTCAAGCATTTTTTTTTTACAGTAGAATTAACATACATACATACATGCACTGTTTTATAACTATTTTATTTTCATTGTTATAATATATAATTATCATTTTAAATGGAACTGTAACCAAATCTAAGCCTCACAGGAGTGAACAAATGAAAAGGACAATTGTTGTCCTTCTCTCTGTGTCGGTGTGCAGCTGGCGAGTTCGTGTGTCGGTCTGTCGGGGCCGGGATGTGAGCTGGTGTCAGGGCACAAATCCTTACCAGCCGAGCTATTGGAGACGACGTGCTGTCTGACTATAGCGGTGTTTATGATGTGTGCACTTTATTGATAATAATAATATCAAAATGATAATAACTATAACTAGACATATTATTTATTTCAATTCATAGTCTTGCTTTTATTTGTTTAGTGAATATCTGCACTCAGTGATATGTATGTATATATAATTATAATGTAGTATAATTATCTATAATTTTAGGGGGGCTTGGGAACATTTTGGGGGGTTTCAGCTCCCCCAAAATAGACCTAATGACGTCTATGGTTCACATGTAAGCAAGTAAGAAGTCTGGTTAGTGACAATATCAGCAAGTTTAGCTTTGTCTGGCACTGCACAAAATAATATTGCAGAATCTGACATCAAACAAAGGGGATACCAGTGCACATTCTGACTTTACAAGACAAAACCCTTTTTCATGAAAAAGAAAATATATATTGTTTATGTCAGCAGATTATGACCAACAGTTCCACTATCATAGTTATGCAACACAGCCATAATTGTGAGATAACCAAAGGAGAATGTTGCATCACCTCGTACAAAGAATTCCTGTAGGTAGGAGGGTTGAGTCACAAAATCCAGTACTTTCCAACAGGAGACCAATGCCCAAGACCAGTGCAAAATATTGTGTTTAAACATCACAGTTAGTTGTTTTTGTGCCTTAACATAACCAAACCATTATGGTTATCCAGGAAAGTCTGTTTACCATAGTCAAGCTGAGCTGTTGACTTCAGCAAAATCCTGTCCTGTCCCAGTGTTTAGGCTGAACAGTTCAGCTGGTCACCGGTAACTGTTTTTTGATGCTGTATCTTCTGTACTGTGACTGAATAATCTTTGCTCAAAGGTTCTTCAATAGGTTTTGCAGGGGAAAATAAATTGGGATAGTGTGGGATCCAAAAGTTAAGCACTTAAATAATATTCTGAATGTTGTCAAAAAATCACTGTGGCTGTCTTAGCAATTGTATGTCTGCGTTTCAGTGAGTATGACCCACCCTTCCAAATACAAATTTCAAGCTGTTGCTAGTTTTCTCATTAAACACATGATTTGCATTCAAACACAGTTCATGCACATCA
This sequence comes from Ctenopoma kingsleyae, assembly GCA_032353495.1. Classification (NCBI taxonomy): domain Eukaryota; kingdom Metazoa; phylum Chordata; class Actinopteri; order Anabantiformes; family Anabantidae; genus Ctenopoma; species Ctenopoma kingsleyae. The sequence goes on from JAUBNQ010000012.1 coordinate 26,047,589, forward strand.
TGTACAACACGAGCTTAAAGGATTATAGTCACAGGTTCAGTTTCTTGCAGAAACACATGGGTGATGTGAAGGTGCAGGGGAAGTGGACATTCTGGAACCACCACGACATGAAGCTGTGGAGTAGAAACAAGGTGAGTTGGAGTAAGAATGGGGTCTACATGGCAGTCTAGAAATCAGGAGAATATGAGTTCAGAGAGTCAAAAAACGGGTAGAAAAGATGAGACGGAACCCAACTTGCAAAATAAGACTGAAAAGATTTTCTCTTTTTCTTTCTCTCACTCCCTCCTACCTTCACCCATTCCCTCCTTCTATATGGAGTTTATGCAACACCTCCAGATGTATTTCATTCACCATTAGCAGTTCCAGCCAGGAGGTATCTGTCATACCCATCTACATTAGAAAATGGCTTACTTTTCCTTCCTATTCATCCCTTCCCGCCACTCTACCTCTTTTCGCAATGCTCACAACTATTTGTCTTTCTAACAGGATGCATCTGGGCATGGAAAAAGGCCTGCATCTATCTCAACAATGACATTTAAGTACATATGTCAGAAAAGAGATGAGATTCATTACATCCCATTTAGAATGACTTGGAGGGCAATGGCCAGACTCCAAGTTTAGTCAGTGTAGGGAAAGGTTTTTTTTGCATCATATGATGAACAATTATCCGATAAAATCAGTGAAAGAAACCCTAAAAGTAATCACAGACAACACGTGAAACAATTGGTACATGTGAAATACATTTTCATACTGAACTAAAATGATGATGATGTTCAAATGCTTATAGACCTGACTGGAGCATGCTGGAGGTTTTTATTTATATACAAAGCCCTTTTCCAGAAAAGCTGGGACTTTTTCTGAATTTGTCATTTCATAGTACAATTTCACTGTTTTTTCTGACTAATTTAATTGTATTTTGCAAAGATAACCAGATTTAGAATCGGATTTCCCTACAATACATTCAAAAGTCTCAAAAGAGTGTCAAAATAAGACAACAAAATAAGATCACATTTATAAAATATTTACTCCTATTTACTCCTAGATTTCAAAATATTCAAGGAGTGCAATCTAATGCTCAGTCTTTGGTACACTTGGGTCATAGATCACCAGTTTGTGCCAATCTTCATGAAAGAATTGTCAGTCAGTTCAAAAAGAATATTTTTCAACACAGTTGTATCATGGTAGGTCTGATGCATATTGACCACTGGGGGCAGCAAATCCACCTAGAGCTGATATTCGATGACAAATGCAAAGAATGAAAAATGCACTTTTTGTTGTTATTTTTGTACATCTCAGTAATATCTATGTCACTATAGTTTTTAACAAATATTGCTGTAATCCTTAAGATTTCTCCTCCCCTTTGTTAAGTCAGCAGAAAATGCCCATCAGTCAAAGACAGTCTGATATGGAATAGCTTTCCTTTCCAGTCCAGCCCACCAGCCAAACTATGGCCAAGACACTGCTGCTGATTCAGCTCCCTCATCTTCCTACTCCTCCTCCCTGCACAGACCCATCAGACATCTCTGATGACCCTGGCAACCCCACGCCTGTAAAATGTAAGATGGGTGAAAAGTATGCTTTTTAATTCTGGCTACATAAAGAACTTAAGCACCAAAGATAATTAGGTTTTGAAGCTTTCCTCTGCTGATTTTAACCATTTTTCCTCTCATTTTGCTTTTGCTAAAGTTTCTTCATAGCCACAAGCCTTTTTTTGAGTTATGACTCAACTTCTTCCTCTGAATAAGAGCTGACTACGAACCATCAAGTATCACTGCTGGCTGTGAAATGACATTATATGAAATCAGATTTAAAGATGTAGCAGTGTCGAAAACCCATGCCAAACACTTTTTATTCAGGACTTACTAAATTTAAAGGTTAATGTAGACTTTATTGAATGGGTTTCACAAGTAAAATGTCTTGATTTTATGCATCTATAATTAAAGAAACACTGAAGACACGTCTCATACTAGTCATGCAGTGAAACATTTGCACGCATTCGTGATAATGACCTTCCCACCTCATAGCTTTTAGTGACGTGCATTTTCCACTATGTGTTTTCTTAGAGGACACTGTCTAGTTTGATTGTCAAAGAATATAACTACAGAGTTGAAATAGCCCTGGAGCTCGGTTTGGAGGCATGTGTCTCTTGAGCAAACTGGTGAATCACACAGGTTTTCTCATCAGATAGAGATTAGACCCAATTCTATTACAAATGAACAAATTCTATCTGTGCTTTTCCATCAGTACCTTTTCAGAAAACGTCTTTTGGACAGATGTGGCTCTCTGTTCTGGGTATCAGTGCGAGGAACTAATCACAGAACTTGTTTCATCAGTTGTGAAAATTGCATCTTAGGCTGGTATTTATCAGCTGATAGACGATCCAGATCAGCACGTTCACATACTTATGTAATGTTTCATCATCGTTTCCACATTATACAAGGACAAAACTAATAAATTTTCACCTGTTAACATCATTACAGTAACTCAAAAAGCTTTACAGTATCTTTTCACTAGGTTGTCATCAGCTGCAAGAATATCATCATGGTGATGGTGTGATCAGACCTTTGCATCAAGTCTTCTACAGCACATCCCAAATACTGTCAATGGGGTTAGGGTCTGGACTTTTTGGTGGCCAATCCATGAGTTAAAATGATGTCTCATGCTTGAATCACCGTTTCAAAATCTGAGCCCGATGAACCCTGGTATTGTCCTTTCCATGCAATGTTCTACTGTTTAATGTATCAAGTTGTAAATACTACCAATTAAAAACTGAAATTATGAAATTTCACCAAATATTCATCCAGTCATCTTAAATCCAAACATCATGATATCATTATCAAGAAAGTGTGTGTATATGCATAAAAAATGTATTTAAAGAAATGTAAATCTGTTTGTCTATTCACATTGTGGGATTTGAGAACCAGTTAGACACAACCCCATGAACACACTCACGCAGATATATTTCATTTTGTCGATGAAAACTACAGCAAAATGTATTTGTTGACAACCAATTTTCCTTGACAAAGATGGGACAGAAACAGAATAAGTAGCCCTTAAAAATGAGTTTTAGATTTAATGTATATGAAGTAAACTATGTGTGGGAGAGTTGGATACGATAATGTTGTGCAAGTTCACACATCACAGGAGTTAGCTAAAAGTTAAATTCACACAGACTAAAATGAAGTGGTTTGTTTTGTTGGGAAGGTGGAGGTGATGGGTTTAGGACCTTCCGTGATTGATAGACTAAAACATCTGACCAGTAGTAAAACCGTAAAGCCACCCAGTGGTGTTAAAGTTGTCCCTGATCAGTGTGTATAGCTATAGATATAAATATTATGATACAGGATAAAAATTATTATAAAATTTCACTGATGAAAACTAGAATAAAATGTATTTAGTTTTCCTTGACTAATAGTAACAAATGACTCCAGTTTTCCTAGAAAGTCCAAGATTAAAACAAAATCAAAATCAGGTGCCAAAGTAAACATGGGTAGAGACCACCAAACAGAGGGTATGTTTTTGGGTGTACACTGACCTTCTAAAGACTGACTCTTCAGTTAGCACACACACACACAAAAACCCAGTGTAGAAACTCAGCTGTTTATAAGCAGATGTGACCTGCACACTTACTCATCCATGTAATGAGGACAGAGTGACGGGCTCAGCACTCAACTGGTACTGTTTCCTCACACCTGCCTATCTGCTTGTGACTTATTGATTTTATAGAGCATGCCATGGCTCGACTGACCGATTGTTATCCTCATCCGCTCCATTGATTCACTGAAGTCACTGTCACTGAAACCCAGCGGCATTAAAATAGGTTTGCTGCATGCCAGCCCTGTCTTCACATGCCCCTAAAGTCTACTGTGTTGTTTTAATATTCACTCAACATATTGGTCTCCTCACTTTATGAGATTAAGTTTACCTAATCAAGCTTACCTAATCTCATTCTTTTGAGAAAAAAAAGAAGGCAACAATTAATCCTAATTATAGATTTATTTCAGATTGTCACAGCTTCACTTGAAGTTGGCCTGTGGTTAGAAATCAGAATTTGACATCTCAGAGGTGTTGTCAAAGAGAAAGACCATATGGTTATGATTAACAATTACGGTACAAGGTTAATGGAAACATGCTAACATTTTCAATAAGGGGTAAATGAAATAATTGACATCAAAGTTTGCTAACTGAGTAGGCTGATACTTTAAACTCATTTGACTGCATGTTTGGAGCTGTGTGGGTGTGTGTGGATGGAATTTTTAATGTGAATGTGTGTATGTGTGTGTGTGTGTGTGTGTATGAGCGTACACAGGTTTTGTTATGCTTACTCTCCCGCTGTAGTGTGTCCTCTGGAGTTTGATAAAGCTTTTCTGCTTTTCATATCTTGATCACTTTAATCAAACTGAAACTCACTTTCCTCCTCAACGCCAGCTTCCCTCAGATATTATCCTACAGTATTAATGCAATCAAATACAGCATCTACACTCAAAACTGTGCCTCAATAATCTAATTCAACTAATACCCACTTTCATGTAAAATGATGACTGACATTAATAGTGCTCTAATTAACACAGCCTGCTCATGTACAGTACTGTGCAAAAGTCTTAGGCCACCATTAGTTTTGGGAGTGCTATTATGATCATATATATTTATTTGTTTTTTTAAATTCTTTTTATTAGAATACATCTAGGAAATATAGACAATGTACACAATAGAAAACAAACAAAAAACAGCTTTTTTAAGCTAATGTGACAAATAGTCTCAATAGTCAATAGTGTGATCTCTGTATAGAAATCTGGAGAGATCAAGGACAAAAATAGGAGACCTGTCAAAATCT
>JAUBNQ010000012.1:26116777-26133040 GCA_032353495.1 Ctenopoma kingsleyae
ACTTTTTTTAAATGCATTTTTTTTTTTTTTTTTTTTTTTTTAATTGTTCTGTCTCTCGCTGTTCAAATAAACCTACCATTGAAATTATAGACTGATCATGTCTTTGTTAGTGGGCAAACTTACAAAATCAGGTTCAAATAATTTTTTCCCTGACTGTCTTAAACCTCACACTGTAAAGTGCTGTGAGATGACTTATGTTGTGATTTGGCATTATACAGATAAAGTTGAATTGAATTGAATTGAATTATATATTGGCATATGAGCTGTGATACACTGATGGAATCAACTGGTACTGGAATGAAAAGATTTCAGATATTTGTCATTAACATAATAATAGTTAAGGGTAGTTAGAGTAGTTAAAGTTAATATAGTCATAAGAGAAAAGTTGTGTTGGGTTAAACAGTGCCAGATACAAGTATGAGTAGGAATAAAGAAATCTGTCAGGTACCTTCCAATTTATATACGCTTGCTGTGCCTAATGAAAATCAATGCAATTATAGCTTTCATCTTTTTAGCATTTTTTTCCACAAAGTAAAAAGCAGTCACTATGTCACCTAGCATCCAGTTGCATATATTTCATTTCTATTCCACACCCTTATTTCACCCTCAATTACAAAAACAAACTCATTCTACATCCTGCATTGGCATCGAATGTTGCTACTGTATATAAAGAAAATCTTATCAATAACATATGAAGTACATCTAGTTCCAACATGTTTGCTTACAAATACTAATCATTTTAAGAATTCTAAAAAATAACAAACCGTAACAGGAGTCTAGTGTTCTCAGTACTGATGTGACATAATTTGAATGCAACTAAATCCCCTAAGGGGGGAGAGACCCTTTGAAAGTTGAAAGCTGCAGCAAATGCTGGAGATGAAACTGTCAGATAATGACTGGTTTTCCACAGCTTGATTGCATCCATTCACATTCAGAGTGCTCAGGTCAAAACTTGGTCCTAGCTTTTTAATTTTTATTCACTGCAGGAGAGCTGGATGGAGGATTTAGATAAAGGAGGAATAGAGTTCTTAAACAGAGCTCTGTATCAGAGCTTTTATTGCTGAGTAACCTCAATAACCGTTTTTTGTCTAAAAAAAAATGCATGAAACAACATGCAGAATACTACAAAACAGTGTCTGATTTTCATCAAGAGCTTATTTATCTGTGTAGAAATGTTGTGCAATAACAGAGTAGAAGTACATCCAGCTGATAGCAGCATGGCAGGTATTATTTAGGTAAAGGAGTGATTGAGGGGCTGGCAGATTAAATAGATTACCTGAAGAAGTAAATGTGATTGTTGGCTCACACATTCAACTGATGTGGCAAACTTCACCAAAATTTCACAAAAATTGAAGTTGAAGACACAATGGTGAATATTGGTTAAAATGCGGGTATAATCTGCAGATTGTAGTCCGTACTGTATGTTGTGTTTGCCATTAGGCTATTAAAACCAACAGTAATGTGTAATAGTCACCTGATTTGAATGTTATCAAGCCATTGCATGGTTGTTATCAGTCATTATCACACCCATAGTTATGGTTCAGTAAACCACCTACTGACCTACTGGTGGGACGCTGTAGAAGAGAGGAATAACGTCCTGGGAGAAACAAAAAATTTATAAAACACACCCTATATATGTTATGTAGTACAAATAAATTTTCTTCTGTCGATTCTTGTTTTTTTTTTTATAAATATAACTCTCCTCCTTTATCTGGACTTGGGATCGCCAAAAGTGACCCAAAATATATACTCTGGCAAAGTTACTTAGGTTTAGTTTGAGTTATTTTAACTGTATCATTATTATTCTTAAGTCTGGTTTGGTTTTTTACCTTATGGTTCATGTAGGAGCCTGCTGCGGCTTTGCACATGTGCGATTCATGTGCAGTTTGGACGCAGAGGGGTGAATATCTCTTGCTCTGACTGCAGCTTGAGGGGTCTGATGCGCCAGGACTGGGCCACCTGTCAGTGTTTTGAGACAGGGGAGGAGCCCCAGCAATGAGCATGACATTTGTAAGTTCTGAGTGCAATGTCTGGATGTCTTGTCAAAACCAAAAACATGTACATGAACAAGAATTCTGCCACTCTGCTTTCTCCTTGCTCTGACTTTTAATCTGATAAGAAGAATCAATATCCAGGTTGACCAGAGTCACATTCGGAATCATACTGAGATAACACACATTCACTTGCATTCACTGAATACACACATTCAGTTCTGTCAGAGAAATAGAGTGGTACACCAACCTCGAATGCATGGTACAAGGAAATGGCAGATTAAATCATATTAAAGCAGAGTAAATTGATTTTAAATGAAAGACGCTGTGAAGTGGAAGCCTTTTAAGGTCTTCACATGTAGACAAAGAAAAAAAACTCTTAAGTGCTGAGATTCTTCTGCAGTATAACAAATTGAAAAGATGTCATCCTATGGGCAAACTTGTAGAATCCAGATATGAGCTAGGTAGACACAATGAGCATCTAGGACTGTTTTCAGATGAGAAATCTTTTCACACCTCATTATCCACAGAGCATTACCCAAGCTGCTGCACACAACCAGAATTGTTTTTATACTTTAAGGCATTTTTCGAGCTTCTCTGTATTATTTCTATCTTGGAAACAAATTGATTTTCCTACATATCTCGAAGCCAATGATTAGGATTTTGCCAGACCAATCACAGATTCACTTTCTTCCCTATGTGTGTCTGTTCCTCTACATTAACTGGAACCCATGTTCACCTCCAGTTTGTGTATTAGCAGGCCAAACGATATAGACAGATGATTAAAAAAGATGGGAAGTTGTTCTCAGAGAAAAGTAAAGGTCATGGAATAGTTTTGTCAAACACTTAAATCATCAGAGTGAAAGCAACCAGCCCGGATATCAATATCCATTACTGCTGAAATCCTATGGAGAGCATATGGTGCTCTGCCAAAAGGACAGCAAACTATCAATTAAAACTGTCTACAAACCCAAACATGTCACTGTGTTTTAGCTGCACTGACAAGATAACCACACAGTTGTCACCACAAGTTATCCCAATGAGGGCTAAAGAGAAGACTGCAAGACAAATTATTTCTGTTGCTGATTTTTTTTTTTGTTATATCATCATTTAAAAAGATGACTAAATGTCTGTCTATCTCTTTTTTTTTCTTCTCTCCAACATGCAAATCATTTAGCAAGCCATCTGTCTTAAAGTAGGCCAACTATAATATATATGATCCATTTACTTTTATCTGGCGGTGATGGAGTGGAGCATTTGTTCCCCTTTCATATTGCTTCATTGGCGACACAAACCTGGCATGCTCCCTAATGGGATCTCATCCATAATGTTGAATAAGGGGGGCAATCATTTCATGTGAGGAGATTAAAATTATGATCTTTAACAAGAGTCCCTGCTGTCCAAGTTGCCTCCCTGGGGTTTAATAAATTGGAGGTATGAGGAGGATTTCCAGATGTGGATGTCTTCGTCAGGAATTTGAATATTTGATAGTGTTTCTATCAGTCTCAAAGTCAGGTCAGCCTAACCCCGTTTTGTAGAATAATTCTAAACATTCTGATTAGATATTTGTTTCTGCACAAATCTTTGATCGATTAATTAAATCTCCCTTCCAAAATGTGGGCACCCTACACACACACATTTTCTAAAATGTGATCAGAAAACATTAACAGAAGCAACGGCTCTTTTCGAGTCCAACTCCAACAAGATTGTTTTCTTAAGACAGAGGATCTACTGGCAGTTCTCCAGCTCTGACTCAACAAATACTGTGTGGCAGCGTTTGCATGGCATTGCATGGAAAGGGTAATACTCTCTTTCTCAATACTATATGGAAAACTACAAATGGCTAACAAAGGAACTTTGTTAATTTTTTTTAACACTCTAGCTATTCTTGCAGATAGAATCCATTAAAAAGTTCTTGGTGGACACTGATCTGCCCAGACAAGAAAAAAACATCACTTTAGAGACAGACTGTGACGAGGTGGGTTTAGGCAATAGCAGCAAATCTGAAGCAGCAACAGAGAAAACTCAGATGGTTTTAGCTTCTTTTGCCCAGGCTGCAATACAACAGCTTACAATATCTTCTAACTTTGAATTAGAGAAATATTGAGAATTTGTATAAATGTCAATTATGTTGTGTATAAAGTGTTATTTTTTTCTCCTATAAGACAGACATCAGTCTTTCTATGTTGAAACGTGAAAATGTTTAATGAGGCTGCAGCCACAAAAGGGGATGTTGTACTGCAAGATTGTATTTATTTACTTGGAATTTTGTTACCTAAAATATGTTTGCAGTTTCTGAAAAAAATGTTTTTACAAGACAGGTATTCATCTAAACCATGTATTATTATTTAGAATTTCCAACAGATTAACAAAGTGGTTCATGTCCTAACACTGGAATTTTCCTGGCTCTCTAGTTCTTTGTGTTACTTTTATTGCCTCTTGGCTCTGTATATTTGAGAAAGTGAATGTGTCTGGTCTACCACACACCAGTCATCAAATACACAAGTACACAAACCAATCACAAGTACCTGTGTTCAGTATTTGCAGCTGTAGCTCGGGCTCAATTGATAATTTAATAATTAATTCAAGGCACACAGGAGAACACGTAAAAACAAACTGCCACAAGAATAGTAACACTGAATAATATTTTATTTTTATATACTAAGCCCAACATCTTAAATTACACATTTGCTTCAAGGGGCTTTTATATTCCAAGATGAGCTCAGACTTTACACAAAACAATAAAACATTTAAATGTCCTTTAGACCAGTTCCTTTTAACCTGTAGAGTCACAAATGTCAAATGCTAAATACAGCTTGGTTGTGTAATCTTCCAACTTTGCAGTTTCAAAAGGTCTGACATACTGTAACCTTTTTCCTTGGCTGCAAAAGTGACAGGATGAAGACAGAACTGCTGATAACACAAGTCATAAGATTGGGCATGAACATAAATGGTCCTACAATTAGGGACTGACAGAATGTAGAGGGCGTATCCCTCCTCTGTTACCCTCTAAATCAGATATGCAAACAACATAAAGATATCAGTCTGAAGACCTTTGTATAATACAGTACATAAAATTCTGTCTCTGCAGATCATGCCTGCTTCATGCTAGCTCTAAAAGTCTTCAAATGATCCAGAAATGTGATCACATTACACCAGTTTTCACTTTCCTTCATTGGCTCCCTGACCATGTCGGGATCAGACATTGAGGTGTTTCTAATGACACATAAAATCCTAAATGGATATGCTTCTCCATACCTGTCTGATCTCCCTAAATCTTATATTCCAACTCGTATTCTCCACTCTCAGATTGAAGGGCTCCTGTCTCTCCACACAGAGGAAAAGGGCATTTTCCTATCATGCCCCTTCTTCTGGAATAAGCTCCCTACTGGCTTATTTTTTTGATTACTTCAGGGTTTGTACCTGTTACAATTTCCCAACAGCAGCTTTATGTAAGTCTCAATGAATTCTATTAAACTTAGTACATACAGTATAGTCCATGTTGTGCTGCCGATGAGATTATTACTCTAAACCTTCTTCTTCTCTAAACCATTGCATTTCTCTAAATCTCTGTTTGTTTGTTTCCTCAAGCACCCAGCCTGTTTGCCACTCTTTCTTTCCCTCTCTTTTCGCCTTTCCATCCTGTCTTTTCACTGATTCTTCTTTCCCTCTCTCTCTCTCCATTGTGTTCACAGTGTCCTTCTGTCTCTGTGTACATTTCCTTTCCCAAGATGTGGGAATGGTGTGCTTGGGTTTTTCTCATTGTCTGTGTAGTTTGTCCTTTTAGCAGGTCCTTGTGAAGAAAAGGAGTCAGATTTGTTTGACATCACATGGAAAAGCTTGAAGTCTTACCATATCATGTTCTTCATCTGATAACAATCTATAATTTCACCATTCTGATTGTCCATTCTGCAAATCTCTGTTCTTGCTCTATTATGTTCATGACATTATATTTCTGTCTGCCCTCGGATTTCCAATTGCACTTCTGTTATCTTATTTTCCTTGGTGTAAGGATGGAGAGTGTTGGGTTGTAATGCCACTCAAGTCAAGTTTAGAATTTGTATCACTGGTCTTAATCAAAATTTTACTTGACTTGTCATGACAGGACAAGGCTCACAGTGGAAGTAAAGTAGGGACAGTGATACAGTATTTCCTTAAAGGAGTGGAGTGTTGAAAGGCAACTAACTCTACAGAGTAATGGTTTTACAAGCGGCAAATGTACATAACTTTGTGTGTCACATGTGTGCACACCAGCATGTGATAGGTGTGATTTGCCATTCCATTTCCGCTGGTTTCCTGCTATTTCACTAACAGTCAGTTACTGGGAGTAACACGCCAACAAAGGTAACCATAAAGATCGGTAGCAAACACGTTAACATGCTTTCTGAATCACATTAGAAATGGAGAAAAAGAAATAGAAGAATCATTTTAGAAGGAAGCCACATCAATTTGTCAGACTGTTAGATTTAGACTTTTTTGATAACCTTTCTGATTTGAAGTGGAAGGATGCATTGTTCATGTTTCATTTCTGGATTTTGTATTGGCTCTAAAATGACAGCAGTCTGAAATCAAAATGCTCAACATGAGTGGAGGACGATAATGAATCCCTAGACTTGGATTGAGAGTGTTTTGAGACTGTTTTGTGTTCAAATAATTTTTGTTTGTAGAATAGTGTCACTTATGTATTTTGACTTTCGTTTGTGGAATAAAGTCAAATAAGCAGCTGAGGAAGCAATTCTACAGTGTGTGAAACAGCTGGAACCAAAGCCTTTTAATGGCAAAGTGATCTGCTTCTCCAAATATATCTTCCACCCAAAAACATGGCTTTACTCAGTGAAACTGGTTTAAATAAACACCTCTGTCTTGTTTAGCTTTCCCTTCTCTGGCAAGAAAGTCCTGGTTTGATTGTTAAATTGGAGTCCTGCAGCTGCAGGGTATTATTATTCAAAGTAAAAAGGGGGGAAAAAAGCTAGCTGTGACAAAAAATTAAAACTCTGCTGTTCTAATTCATGCACCTAATGAAAGTGAAAGTGAGATTAAAAAAGTCAGTTCCTTGAGGTCTGGTTGTGATAGAAATGAAAATTAGCCACTTAAAAAAGAAAACTTTTCACTCTCAATCTGCTTTTAAAGTGAGCCTTGACCCTGGCTACCATTCTGAATGACAGTTTGAAAATACTATTTAAACTGCTCAACAAATTCCAGACAACATTCATTCTTTTTTATCCCTTTTCTTCCCCAGCTCGCTCTGTCGTCCTTTCACAGAAACAGCCAGAGAGACAAAAGGAGCTTTTGACAGGGAAGAGCAGTGTCTGAATGTGTTCTTACAGCATGTGTGTCATTCTTAAACATAGAGGCAAAATAAATTCCAAGCAGGCAGTGTTCGTGTAAACTTTCCTACTCCAATTTAGCAAGGAAAATAAGTTTTGTAATTCCACATCTATCCTCTACTCTAAGTTCTAGTTGTGTTTCCCTACAAGTGTTTTGACTAAAAAAAGTATTCTGTGTGAAATTACAGTAAGATTATTTCACAAAAAAGAAAATAAAAAAGTGTGATATGGATCATCTAACATTGAAAATGGGGTTGGCACTGATTGCTGTGTCAGTGCCAGTGAATGATGAAGCCTGTGAACATTTTCTCCAGTCATGCACTCTATTTCTTTTAAATATACAAAAATGTGAAGATATTTTCCAGATAGAGTACAAAAGAATCAAATCAAAAATCTGAGCAGCAGAGGCCTCCATTTAAATGCATGTTTTCTGAAAGGAACTCTTGTATTTTTTGAGTACTGGATACCTTGCAATGGCATACAAATTGTTCTTGCACAGATGGTCACATAATGGTTTGCCATGACTTTTTCAAGGATTTTAGAGATAAAGCGCATTATGTATATTGGTCTATAATTGGTTCAAACCCGAGTCAGAAGTTGGTTTTTTGAATTTGACTACAGCTACCTTAAAAGCCTGTGGAATATAGCCTGCTAGTAAGAATAGATTGATCTGATCTAAGATGGACGTACTGACTTAAAGTTAAACATCTTTGAGTAGTCTGGGCAAGATGGGGTCTAAGAGACATGTAGATGGTTTAAATCAGTTAATTACTGAAATTAAGATTTATCTAAATTAGTGGAACACCCCCTTCTTTCCAGCTTTAGCAATGTCTGCTTTAAGCTATGGATTTGTGAATTGTACCATGGAGCTAGCGCCCTCTGATTTACTATTGGCAATAGTATCAAGGTTGAAAATGGTTAGATAAAAGAAGACTTATCTGACTATTAAATGAACAATTTCAACACCATATGTCAGAACAAGATCAAGGGTGTGATTAGATCAACATTAGTATTGAAACTATCAATATTTGGATGGATCCACCCACCCCTATTTTCCAGATTGGATCACAGAGGCTAAGTGTGAGATGAGTGAGGTTCTCAAATAAATTATAAATATGTTTAGGTTCAATAATAAGCTTGAGTGAAAGATTGCTGCTCCTCCTCCACCCTACCTGCCTGCATCTATGAACATGATAAATTAATATGACTTGGGGTGGGTGACTTATTCAGACTGACATATTCCTCCTGCTGCACTTATCAAGTCATTTACTAACAGGGATTTAGAAGAGACAGGTCTGATATTTAACAGTCCACATTTGAGTGTTTTGTTTTTATTTATTATATAAGCATTTTTATTTTTATGACGTTCTTATGAATCACTATGTATGTATGCATGTAACTGCAGAGAAGTGTGTAAGACTGTGTCTATGGGCTCCACTCTGAATTGTCAGGGTTTGGGTGGTCTAATAAACTATTTCAAGATAATAACACCATCTAAAGTGGGATGGATGTCGCCTCTTCTAATGATCCAGGCTTTCCCTAAAAAGTTTTGCAATTGTCTATGTAGCCCACATGGTTCATGGGACACCGCCTAGACAGCCTGCTAAACTATGGAGCCCAACATCGTTTTTGCATAGTTACACACCAATTTAACATTAATTCATTGACTTCCAGATGGCATAAAACATACAAATAGACTTGTTTGCAGTAAGGACATCACTGTTTGTCAGTTAGTCCACCCTCTTTTGTTCAGAAGTTTTGTGCAAAGATTATGTTGCACTCATGATAAGTTCATTATGACAGAAATTCTCTGTATGACCTGAAATCTACCTGCAAAACTGGTGAAAACTGCCATCAGGTGTGTTTATGGCTAATTAACAAATGTTAACACGCTAACTTGCTAAACTAATATAGTGAACATGGTACGTTATTAACATCAACATGACAGTATTACCACTTCAAAGCACTGCTGTGCCAGTGTTCTGCCACTATAATGAAGGATTTTTAGATTTTGTGCATTGGCAAAGACATGTGCCTTGACTTTCATGGGAATTCTTTTGATAAAATACTGGATCTGTGACAGATATGTCAGAGCCAAAGCACAACCAGAATTGTAACTGTGCCCAGTGGACTGTGTGAACGCAATGCTTCTTGGAGGAGGTGCAAAATCCTGCTTGTTAAAATTTTATACAAACCTGGCTCATGCAGGCCCGTGTACCAGCTTCAGTGACGTAACTACAGAGGTTTGTCCAGTGCAGGCCTGTCGCGTGACTTTTTAAACTCTGGAGAGTGGCTCCTTTTGGCTCCGTTTTTTTCACCACCTACTTCGAAAATGTGGCAATAATAAGATAACCATTGTATTTGTAAATACCACATACACCATAAAGCAAGTAGAACTCAGCACATGCTGTGCGACATTTATTTACTGAAACTACAGCGGCTGACCATACTGGCTTGAGTGGCGAATTAATCTGAATGCTACAGCCTGCTCACTATAGTGCAGTCTCTACTTACAGTACCATGCTCAATTAGTTCTACTGGTAAATACAAAAGAAGCAAAAGAAAAAGGAGATTGTTGGTGACATGACCCAGCCTTGTATTTGAATTGTATTTGCTCAGGCTAAACTGAGGTGGGCGGCCCAACTGGCTTGTTAGGCAATTTCATTTCAGTTGTCCAACCACCACAACTGTATATTTCCACTAATATCACTAATAGTCACATGCTATATGTCAGGTCTGTTCTAATTCTGTAATGTCAGTTATTAATACTCATCTTCTCTGATGTCGGCAGCTAATGTTTCTCTGTATTTTATGTTGAAAGCTGTGTATTAGCCTCAGGGAGCTGAACACTATACAGCTCTTCAACCAGCAGAAAGCTTTCTGTAAATGAGACTCATGACCTGGATGAGATTCATCCTGACCTGTGCAACAATTAGGCCGCCGCTCCAGGGTTATATCACAACACATTCTGAGCTCCACTGTTATGGCCATTGTGCAATTTCTGGTCAGTGTGCGGATTGTGTGTGGATGTGTGTATGTGATCGCTCTTTCTCATGCCCCCTGCATGTGGATAAATCTGTTAGGTCCAATCAATACACTGAAACTCAGCTATCATCGCTGGAGCTCCTAGTCAGCACTCAGAGGGGGACTGAGGGCCACTGGACCACGCAGTTTTGTTTTTTCTTTGTGTGCGTTTGTGGAGAGGGGTATGCAGAGTGGTAGTGATACTGTAAGACCAGGGACTGTGCACTGTGTGGAAGAAATCTTCCACAATGTCAGCAAACTCTGTCTCATACTTTATGATCAATTGAGGGATGGTAGTATTGTAAGATACAGTATGTATGATACAGTGTGTGTACGGTGTGTGTTTACTTAGAAAACAATAAAGCAATCTCATCCAGTCTTTAAGTGAAATGTTCAAATCAGTGAGATTAATAATGTGAGCTGGGCCACAAAAATTCCAAAAATGTGTGTGGCACATTCATAATGATCTTTAATAATACAGACAAATTTGATAAAATCCAAATGTAAGCAAAAAGTTCTCAGCTAAACCTGATGAAGGCTTTATTTTTTACTGCACAGCTGTAAGAATGAGATTTATCATTAAGCTTCAACAATATAAACTCGGTTTCAAACTATTACTTTTATACAGTGGATCCGTTATGTCAACAATATTACCCCAATATAAGTGTGCAGCAGGACTCTCCCTGGAGATATATAGACTTCAAAATCAGAAATCGAGTGAGACAAGTCAGCAGAGAGAATATAAATGTTACCTCCAGAAACACCTACATCTTGTTTTTTGGTCGACATCAAACACACAAGAGTTTCAGCTGCCTTTAAGAAGAGTCGGAGAGCAGCAGCCAGCTGCCAACTGAGCCACCAGGCTTCCCTGTGCAGATAGAAGCAGCTCTCTGCTGCTGCTGCCTGGCCTCTGCAGATAACTCTGTTGTCAGCATGCCGTTGCTCTGTGTCTGTGTGTCGGTATGCAAATTGGACACTCACCACAGTCACTGTTGCCTGCCTCTGATATGATGGATATGACGCATGACTGATTGGTTTAATGTTAATTATAGAACTAATCAATTACTGTTGGATTTATTCTACACAACTTTATTATTTAAATTAGTACACTTAATTTTTCAATAATCAATATCATACATTCTCTTCATTTAGAATATTTAATGCAGTTTTGTTCTTGAAAACAGTTCATAAAACACACAACTCCCATGCTCACAAGTTTACACTAATAATAGCAACGCAGATCTCTGAATCTACAATCAAACACCTTTAAAATCTGTAAATTAGTACAATCTCACCTAGCAGCAACAACAGCATGAACAAATGGACATTCAGAAGTAAAAATTTATGTTGAAACACTCAAGTCAATCTTGTTGGGAGTGTGTTAGGCCACTTCTCAAAAGAAACAGTCTTGCGTGAGAAAACACAGCGCCTGGATTCATTTCAACAGTATGATTCTATGGAGGAAGCTGGGAAACCAGTGCAGACTTAAAATCAACTTTTGGATATTATTTAAAAGTGATTGTACTCACATTGCAGCCTTTCTTCTCGTTCCTGTCCTAATGACTCCTCCTCTCGCCAACAGTGGAGTGGAGCTTTGTGTAGCTTTTAGCCCACAGGTTCAAGGCCAAAACACTCCACAGCAAGAGCTTCTGATGGAGGATGGAGAGAGAGAGTAGAGGCGAGGAGGAGGGCATTTACAGAAATACAAATGTCTGGCTTGCTTGGCATTGAAAAGAAGACTCTTTTGTCTCACCATCACGCTACACAACTGCTTCTCAGTAAGTACACCTAACACGAGAGGGGTCATCTTCATACTTAATTATATCAGAATATCCCAACATGTTCTATAAATAAGGTTGTCAGTCTTCAAAAACTGACAATTACAGAAATTTTTCATAAGACTGTTTTCTGACCTGCCTTCTCTTGATTGATATTTAATTAGTTAGTGTTACATCCGGCTCAAACACAGAACCTGTTCCTGCTTTACAGGAAACTTCTTGTTTAACAAATTTTAAACAAACCCCTATATGTACCCACAGTTAAGGTCTGAAGTTTACACAAGGTTACAAGTGGACATAAATATGATGGCAATATCAGGATTGTTGCCCAAGATAAATCTTTAATGCAAGAAAACTCATAGAATTTGGTGCACATGGTTTTTAGCTACTGTACACCACTATCATTCACCTCAAGGTTGAGGGGAGCAACAAAACTAGGGGCAGCAGGAAGTGGTGAGTTGCATAAGACAAGATTCACAAAACAGCTTTGCCAGCTATCTTTGTTTCGCAGCAGCCTTCTTATGTGCGTCGTCCACAGTGCCTGCTTCAGTGTTGGGGTGCAACATGGATGAGAGCCTAGCTCAAGTGAGTACATCCATAATGGAGCTTGTGCGTTGCCCCCCACAGGAAGCATGACTGAAGTATTTTTTTCTCCTATCACTATAACTGCATTTTTCTGATGATACTTTTGATGATTTTTGCTCATGTAATTTTTACTTGTAATGGAGTATTTTACTGATGTTGAATTGCTACCTTTCTACCTCTAAGTACTTAGATGTAAGTACTTTTCCATAGAAGTGCCAATCCAGGCACTGTCTGTGAGTTTCTCTACCAGCAGAAGCTCCTTAAGGTTGCACATTTAATTGAGGATATCTGGTTCATACCTACCCACAGCAACACATTATCACTACCATTCACTCTGTAAAAGCAGAACTTTCTTCCCCTTTTTCAGCATGGATTTTTTTCTCTTTTCAATCAATATCAGAATTTATTTATTATTTAGCTTTGATGTGTGGTGTTAGGAGAAGCCCTGAAAGAGAAACACTGTTTTGTTACAGCTCATTAGAGCCACACTGATTTGGACACATTATTGGTTATGTCGACTAAGCAAATGTATTGATTCATTGTATCATGACATTAACACAGGCTGTGTTGTTCGGAACAACTCACAGATGTGAGATCTGAGATTGGGCCAAAATGCCACACAAAAATTTGCCATTAGCTAAGAGATCTCTAAACTGATGTTGCTTCCATGATGTTTCTTGACTTTCCATCTTTTCTCAAGGGCAAAGACTAGCTCCTATAGTATAAAATATTCTGCTGTATTCTGTTGTCCATGATATATTCAGGTAATTTCCATTAAAAAATAGTTGTTGAGTCCACCAGTATTATGTCAAGTTACTCACTTTAAATTTAGTTTTTGTTGGGTTGAAATTGGTGAAGCTGCTCTGTAGTATTTTTGGTTAAAACTATAATATGAAACTTATCACAAGCTGTTACTTGCATAGGATTGATATCAATCTGTCCAGCCCTCCCTCTCCATTGCTCTGCTGCACTCTGCTCTGCTTCAGACAGGTCGTAGTTTTGGAATTACAATATATACTCCAAAACTTACTAATTAAGCAGAAAAATAGCAAATTATGCCACGTGATGTTAGTGTTAGCATACAGTATAAGACTATAAGAATTTTCCTGTAGTGCATATATAAAACTTTAAGTTACATGTCTTTATCTTCAAATGCTTTAACACACTACATCATTCATACATATAGATTCAAAATCAAGTTTCCTGTACTTATTCTTGTAAAAAAATTGGTCAGTCTCTGTCAACCAGTCTTTAGTCTAGTTCTGTCACATGTATGTGTGTTTTCTCTCCAGATAAAATTGTACTCCAGTGCTAAAAAAATGATCACCCTGTTCCACTTGTGCCAACAGAGAGCTGGACTCTTCCATTACAATCAACAGTGGCCCCACTCAGCTTTAAAGACAGGGGAGAGCTGTAGGCCAGTATTAGCTTAACAATGATCAGCAATCAGCAGCGTCTCCACTCCACGACAGCTGGCAGAGGCAAGGACCCATACACACACATATGTGGCCAAACATGCTGTACAAAGTCATTTCTGTGTTTGAGGAGGAAGTACTTTCTCATTGCAATACTGTGTACACAAAGCATCTGGTGAAATGATGTTTTTATACAACAAATCCGCAACAGCAAATATGATTTGTAGGAAACATGACCAGTGGCTGGATTTTATTCAAACACTTTTGTCAGGTAAGCAGATCAGGTGACTGCGAGGAAGGGCCGGGATTGGTTGGGACAGGATATAACCTGCTCACTCACCTGCTCTCTGCTCAGACATTGGGTTTCACTCATTCATGTCCCAAGCTCTTCTAACTACGATATTGTCTTGTCTACAACCAACCAGTCTCCGGTACCGTGAGTACTTCTCTTTCCCTTTTTGTTGTTTGTAATTGTTGTTATTGTAACACAGATTCCCGGTGGAATCCGCACCTAGCGCTTGGGTGTTACAAGATCAACGCATGTGCTTTCCAACCCTCCTGCTGCTACTCTACATCTGGGTCGATCCCGCACGCTACAAGGGCGTTCTTTCATAACCGTGTATGTGTATTACACACGCCTGACAGTATGTCTGAGCCACATTTTGCCCTAGCGGAGTATGCCAGACTGAAGGCAGAGGTCGAACTGCAGCGGGAACAAATAGACAGACTCACCCAGAAAACTGAATCATTGACCAACACTGTCCTGCAGCTCTCAGCGGCTCTCAGTCACTGCTCTGCAACCCCGGGCAGCATGTCCCTCTGATGATCCTTGCATTTCCTTGCCGGATGGCATGCTAGCCACCCTGGCTATGCTGTTTGAATGCCAGCCAGGAAAGTACGCCACACCGAAAGCCAAGGTGGCTCTTCTAACATCTCTGCGGTCCGGCCGTGCCCAGGAGTGGGCAGCGGCGTTGTATAACGGTAAGTCTTCCGTTTGCAACAATTACGAGCTGTTTGTTGAGGAATTGCATAAGACCTTTGTTCCTCCAAGCAGCGAGGTGGATGTGCTATCGCGGCTTCTCCGCCTGCGGCAGGGTGGTCAATCTGTGTGTCAGTTCACCGCCGAATTCCACACCCTTGCCGCACAGCTGCGCTGGGGAGACGATGCGTTCCGCTCCACTTTTCTCGAGGGGCTAGTGAGCGACATACAGGATGAGATGACGGGGAAGGAGGAACCGAAGTCTCTGGATGATGCTATTGATTTAGCTCTCCAGATTGACCGGCAAATTCTGAACCACCCTCGTCCAGCTCCTCGCAGCTTTTGTCCCTCGCCTGCTTCGCCTCCTCGCCAGCTGACGTCATCGCCCTCTACCTTGGCCGACGAACCCATGCAGCTCAGACGACTGACGCCAGGAGAGCAAGATCGCAGCAGGCGCGAGCATCTCTGTGCCTACTGTGGGTCGGCTCAACATCGCCTCCCCCAGTGCCCTCTATGTCCGGGAAACGATGAGGCCAGGTAAGCATCGGGGGAGCTTTACCTGGTCGGCTTAACACCATCTTGCCTTCTCATTTTTGACTCAGGGTAACCTTCCAGCTGGGACACCTACGGGTCGAACTTGACGCGCTTCTGGATTCAGGGGCTGTGGAGAGTTTTATTGACCAGGGCTTAGCCTTCCGGCTGGGAATATCCCTGAATCCAGTCAACCAATTCCTACTAATCACTTCAGTCGACGGACATCATTTCCAGCCGTATCCAATCCGGCACCAAACCCTGCCAGTCCAGATGTCTGTCGGCACCCATTTAGAACTGCTCTCTTTTCTGGTCATCTCTGCAGCCTCGTCGCCCCTCATCCTGTGTTTCTCTTGGCTGCGCTTACACAACCCACATCTCTCATGGTCAACCTGCACAATCCTCGGTTGAGGACCAGAGCGCCATCATCACTGCTTGGTCCCCAGAACTGGCACGTCCTCCTCTTCGCCTTCAGTAAAAAGGAAGCCACCACCCTCCCACCTCACCATGAATATGACATGGCCATCGACCTGCTGCCCGGCATGGTTCTGCCTCAAGGTCGGCTGTTCTCCCTGTCCCCCGCGGAGAACAGGGCTATGGAGGAATACATCACGGAGGCCCTCCAACATGGAC
>JAUBNQ010000012.1:26141520-26152083 GCA_032353495.1 Ctenopoma kingsleyae
TAGGTCAAGGTTGGTTCAGATTAAAGATAGGGAAAAAGCTATGAGAAAACCGATATCACTCCATCCAAAGCCCCGTCCCAAAATTTAGGATGTAACGCTAACCATAAAAAGTAATGCATAAATAGAAAGTTCTTTGTGAAAAACATTTTGAATCATCCAGACAGCAAACCAGGAAGTATGTCAAAAAGACTTTGATGTCTAATTGCATGTGGGATAACAAACATGTATCTGTTGTTGTCTGCATATATTAATTGGTAAATCCTTGCCTTTAGGTTGTAATATTCATTAATTCAATTATTAATTATTAATTTATTAAACCAATGAATAACTATAACCTTTAACTGTTAAATAAATCAGGTCAATAAAAAAAAAAATAGCCAGCCCTATTACAAAAAAAAAAATTACATTCATATAGGACGAAACTGCATTCCTGATTACGTTACGGCTAAAATATCCGAGGTTACATTCGAACATCCAGACATGAGTGTAGCGATATTAAAATGTTTTATGGATCAGACATCAGACATCACAGCAGTGGGTTAGGATCAGGAAGAGACTGTGGACTTGTTAATGGATAAAAATGTCACTTCACACAGTCGCTTCACAAACACAATGTCTGCATTAAAAATGACACCAAAGCACAATCTATTTTCTAACCTCAGTACTTCTCTTGCCTAAACCCAACCTGACTGGGAATTGTGGTCTCAAACTCAGGTCTCTGGCATGTCAGTCCTGCACAGTGAACGCCCTCCATCCTCCCCAACCACCTCCTTGCAAATCACTTTGCATTAATAAATGTGTCATTCATTCATTCACAAAAATACGTTTCAGTACAACATAACAATTACGTTCTACAAAAACGTAATCGGGAATGCAGTTTCGTCCTATACGAATGTAATTCTTAGGAGAAAACGTTAAATGCAAGTACAAAATAAAACACAGACTCTTTGAAAAAATATATATTTAAGGAAGGAACTTTTTTGCCAAGTATATGGACTTTTCATAGGCCTTTTTGGGTATATACTGTTCATGCATCAATAGTGGACTGAAGACAGGGTTCTGTTTTGAGAGAGATTTTTATCAAGACTTTTCAACTGAGGAAAAAACTTCTTGTTGAAAGCAGTAAAAAAGTTTTGATATTTTGACAGGATTTAGTTGAATCCCCATAAGTTCCCATTGAAACTGATTTTGAGATTTTAAACCACTGCATTTTTTTAAACAGATTTTTTAAAAACCAGAAATTCCACAAACCTAATTTAATTCACCTCTATTTTATTGAGGTGAAGGCAGAAATATCAAAGATACTTTGATAAATAGAACTAACACTACATACCACTAAACATAAAAGGAGATTTATTTGTAGGGTGACTTGACTGAGATAAAAATGCAGTAATTTTGACCACAATCACAGAATTTTAGCAGCCAACAATAGTGACCTTCTTGATGCAGCCTCAGACAGAAAGTTCCTGAGTCAGCAGGTCCAAACCTGTCCTAAAGCTGGATGGCAACATTTATATATTATGCAGGCATACAGCTCTTATGTTTAAAACAGCATCACCATAAAGCCTGTAACTACACAGCTGTTGCTTTATCATCCGAAACATTTTCATTAAGTTCATGGCCACAATGTTGTGTAAACTATGCT
The DNA here is from genome assembly GCA_032353495.1 of Ctenopoma kingsleyae. Lineage (NCBI taxonomy): Eukaryota > Metazoa > Chordata > Actinopteri > Anabantiformes > Anabantidae > Ctenopoma > Ctenopoma kingsleyae. Next base: position 26,143,166 of record JAUBNQ010000012.1, read on the forward strand.
CAGGTGAAAGACATAACATTTTCCTGGACATAGGAGTAGCAGGATCACATGCATGTTCAGTGGTGCGCACACACACCCACACACTGCAGGATCAGTGGGGAGCCATGGGACCTGCTCCGGCATAATGGGGGACTAAATCATGCATGTATTCATGCAGCCCAGCAGTACAGAGGACACCTTGATTTCTGTGTCAGACACTGCTGGCATTCACACGGTTAGCCAACACCTATACTGTATATACAAATCACTTGAGCCATGAAGTTGCTCTGCTGCCTCTGTGCTACCTACGGCTTCAGCTGTAGCTCATGCTGATGCTCATGCTGTCGTCTGTAGTTGAGAAAGTTGATTATAGCTGTTGAATTTCAATAAAAGTGCATATTTAATAAATTGATTGTATATGTTTATGTGGTAATATTCAAATAATTCATGATATATGCAAAACCACAGATGACCTCTAATTCCCACAATGCCCAAGCAGCATCTGGGACCTAAAAGATGTGTGAAGAGATGTACACACTGTTTTCATTCAGGCAATTGAGATCTTCCAACATAAACAGATATTAAACATACAGTATGGTATAAACATGGTTGCTGTATATGTTTATGTCTGTGTGTGAGGGTGCGATACTGAAAAACTGTTGCAAATGAGTGGGAGCCATTCGGGCGCTGGGTGCCAAAAATTAAGTTAGTGGCGTGCCTGTGGCCATGTTGGCACTATAAAAGCAATTAGCAACAAAGCTCAAGTTAAATGAAGTAGAAAGAAAAGAGAAGTTTGGTGACCCTGATATGTTGGCCCTACAAACACACACACACATGTATACACACACACACACACACATAGAGCTGAACTGACAGCTGCTGCAAACATTCTATATGCTGTAGATCTACTGCATGTACACACACATTATTCAGTCATAGACACAAGCAGAATATACTGTAGGTACAGTACAACAGTCACACACACACACACAGACACACCTAAATGCACACTCACTCACAGGTCCAGGATCATCAGTGATGATGGATTAAAAGTCCAGTTCAAATAAGCTCGGCCAAGAGAGTAATAAGCGGTCCGCTGGCTCCACTGTCACTTCTCAGTATGTGTGTGTATGAGAGTGTGTGTCTGAAACGGTGCCAGCAGCCCAGTGCAGTGCACTCAGCAAGATGTTAAAGATAATCAGAGGCAATGGCCCTGCATAAACCCCCGCTAACTGGCAAGCTTGCTACAATATGCTGCTTAGTGAGGTAAGCTGGCACAGGCTGTCTTTCTTCAACACACACACAGGCAAAGGTGCAGTGTAAGTAAGTACGAATTTATTTATGGAGCACTCTTCAGAACAAATATTACAAAGTGCTTCACACCCAGACAGCATCAAACATGAACACCTTCCCACCTCCACCAAAAAAAAGGAAATATACACACAAAAGAAAAAAAAAACACAAAATGCAAAAAATATCAGTTAAGAAAAGTGAGAGAATATAAATAAATCTTGAGAAGTTTTCTAAAAATACCAGCTGAGTTGGATAATCTAATAGTAAAAAGGTAAAATATTGCAAGTAAATGCACAGCGATAAACACATAAACAGACTTCTGCTCCAGGTCTCAGCTGTAGACACTGCAGCACCAGGAATCACAATGTCAAGATGAAAGTGTTTTTGTTGTTGCTGTTGTGGAAGGAAGGGAACATTAGACACCAGTTGTATTTATGGACATCATACGGCAACAACTTTTGCCTGGATTTTGCATTTCAGCATCTGGATTCAGGAACTGTTGTTCTGTCATCTGGTTGTCCAGGACTGAAGATTTTGCTGCCGCTGAAGGATGTGCAGTTCCAGCTTCAATGGGCCAGCATGTTGATAATAATCTCAAACTGTTTTACTAAAACATTCTGTTTTACCCACAGTATAATATTTTTATTAAGTAAGTACTCGTAGTTTGCAATTTATGTACACCAAGCCAAAAATGCTGACGCCAACTGTCAAGCAATACATCCTTGCTGCATGATGGTTTTAAAGAGGTGTTGAATCAGGTGTATGATCATTATTTGCTTTAGTAGTTAGTGATGCTGTTGAACTGTTTTGTATTATTCTGTAATGTGTTTCTATTATTTTGTTCAGTGAGGTCAGGTAAAAATATAATGCAACCGTGTATAATGCAGAACTACAGTATTTGTACATATCAGCACGTGTTACCTATTCTGGTACTTATCCTTGCACCTTGTACTTTTATACTGTATTGTTCTTGTTTGAGTCCTTGTGTGATGTTTCCTGTGTCTTTGCATCATTGTCTTGTGTGACTGCAGACATGATGTAAGCAATTTCCTCCGAGATGAATAAAGCTTTCTGATTCTGATTCTCATTTACTAGGTGAATAAACTACAGCCCAGAAAATGACTACACAGACCCATCTACAAGGATCTGATCTGGGATTCAGAGGTGTCATTCATCCATTTAGTGGCAATGGGCGAGTAACAGCCGGCTAGCTGAGGGAGCAGCATTTATGGTAACAGAGCCTGTGGAGCCTCGGCCAAAAAGAAGAGAAAATGTCATTAACATAATGCTTCATTTACATGCCGTTCCTAGCAACCACACAAAGACACACAAATATAAAGATACTTTGTAGTAGTTTAGGAGATTACTACACTGGATTTATACATACTGCAATTTTATATATAAATGTATACACACACACACACATTCCATCATGGTCCTTAGTCCACGCTGTTTTATTTTGAAAACAATTTTCCATTTCCTGTATCTAAATTTGTTTCCAGCCAATCAGCTATTACGATCATCACTATTCGTACCTGTGCTTTGACCAATTACTTTTTGGGGAGGAGGCGCACTTTTGCAAGTCAGTTTTAAGTTGTGATCTAACCACATATCATTACTAGTATAAACCAAAGCACAATTATCATCCATCACACTACTTTAAATTATTGAATTAACATAAAAATACACAGTCTGTGTTTTCAGTCATTTACTTTTTATAAGTAAATTTCACCCGTCTTTCCTTCAACTGAGAACATGCAGTCATGGAGTTCATTCTGCACTGTCTCAGATGTCCTCTTAAACACAGTAAGTCTGCAGGTACTGCTGCATCCAGGGATCCAACAAAGTCCACCAGCCCCCAGAAAATAGTGTTCACTTTCATCATGACCACGCAACACAAGCTCAAATGCACCACAGAATTTAATGCAGTCTATCATCTTAGACAAAATGGGTCGGTTTTTATCCCCCTCCTCATTATATCATCTCATTATGTCCTATCCTGTAGCTTTCATTAAGCTCCGTAGCGATATTCACGTTGCCAAACATAACATGACACATAGCATTTTTCATGTAACTGCTAGTCTGTTCATGCTTTCTCAGGAAAATGTATTAAATCCATAATACCTGTCTGAAATCAGACTCGAGTGTAGTTTCTCCCTCTGCCTGGTGTTTGTTATTTGATTTTGATGTCCAGAATCTTTAATCTTTTTCCTGTGGGGTTCTTCTGTGGAACGGTTCAGTTTTTAGCAATTGAATTTGATTTCTCCTTGACAAAAAACTGCTCCTCTGACTGACTGTAAACAAAAAACAAGCACTGCGGTGAACTTCTGTTTGAATTTCGTCTTGTGCAAAATTTTGCTCCCCAAGGTTCTACTATACTTTGTATTGGAGGGGTTCCAGTGCACATGCACCAGTTATAGTGTTAATCTAGAGGCTCATTCGAGATGAGCAAGTTCTGCAGAGATTTGATCACCGGTGATCAGCACGAAGTGCATGCTGATTAGTTTTCTGTCCGACTTGACGCCGACTTGCTCTGACATCATTCAAACGTAGGCAATGATAACCTTGTGGGATCAAGGCTCCGCAGATTTTAGAGCAAGGCACTGCAGTTGCTCTCCACCGACTGCCAAACCTGACAGGAAAAGCCTGCTCTCACCTGATCTAAGATCTGATTGGTTCAGGTGTTGGATCCACAACAGGACGTTCGGTGGAAACTTTTCCTCTTTTATTTACTTTGAAATATTTTGATTTATTATTCTGATTTTTCACTGTGAAGATTGATTCTTTTACAGAATAAATGCTGTAACTTATAAGAAAAGTCGATATTAGCCTTAAACTAACTGTTAAGTGACTTTCAGATGACTAAAATAACATCCGCACAGATGTTTCAACCCTAACAGTCTAAGTATGTGACAGATCAATAATCAAAATGTATACCCTGTGTTTATATTGATTGATTAATGGTTTCATTTATGGTTTAAACATCAAACTGAACAATTTTACCACATTTCATGTGAAATAAATGAGTCATATGGAGGTTAAACCATAAACACACCAAAGGCTTGTAAGTTATATCTCATTCTCTGGCGTGGACTCCTGTTTTTGATTCTTCTGTCTGTCTGTCCAGCTTTTGAAAATTCGAACTCTGTCCGGACTCTTGATGATTTTTTTGATTTGGGTTTTGAATCAGTGGACTGAGTTGTCTCTTTGTTCAAGAGGATTTGGATGTGTGTTAAGATTTGGACGTCTGGGTTATGGAATGTCTTGCCTCACTCTTAATTCCTGTATATTGTGGTAGTGTGTACTTGTGCAACATATGGTGGTTTTTCCTCTGTCTGTCTCTGCCTTACCCAGAGTGGCCACGTCAATGGCCGCTGTGGTCAATGCTTACACTGGGCCTTACCATGTTGTCCTCATGGTCGGCTCCACCATCTCAGTAACACCTATCCAGTCACTACTCAGCTGCATCCTGCCTTCGCCATCTTGTGAACTCCACTCACCTGCTTGTCTTAGCAGAGAGAGACTCTCCTCCTGTTGTGCTGTTCCCTAGCCTAGCCCCTCTTCATTCAGTATTATCTGTTGCTTGTTTCTCAATAAACCTCTAAACCTCACCTGGCAAGATAGACAATATAGATATGTACTGTCTAAACAAATGATGTCCATGCTTATGTGACATTAACATTGGATTACATTACTGTGTTGGAGGGATAAAACAGGTATTTCCCCATCAATCTGCAGTCTATAACCCATGATGATCTCTATAACTATAACTCTATAACCAAAGTGAATATACATATAAATATAAATATTATATATATATATATATGAGGAAAAAAAATCTGTGTATTTGTGTGTACTCTGCCGTACATGGAAGTTGTATGTACACAAACACACACATACACAGACATCCAGAGTCTTTGTGTGTATAGCAGACAGTGGTGGGGGTTGCATAGGGGCTCAGTCCAAGCTCTTTGTTTGATGCCTGTATGGCTGTGGCTCCTTTTAATGAGCTCTAATGGCAGTCCAGAAGGATTCTAATTAATCTGCACACACAAAAGGCCTGTCTCATCTTCTCTGTCGCTCTCTTTCCCTCTCTCTCTCTGTGTCTGTTGACCTCTCTCCTCATCCTTCTACCTCCGTGTACATCGTCTCATCTCATGTGCTTTTGAGAACCAGTCCTTGCTCCCTTCCTTTCCACAATCTATGGCAGATATTAACATCAAGGCATGTGCATGACAGAAGGTAAAGGCCATAAGGGGAAAAATGGATGATTTAATTGCACCAAAGATGGCTATTATTATGAGACTGCAAAAGCACCAGCAGCCGGGAGTCATCCAAGGACCCCCACACGCCCACAACATCCCCCACTCTTAAGTGCCCAATGTTCAGCTAGCTAAGGTTGTGCCACTGCTGTCACTAGTCCCCAAATGAAGACACTAATGAAAGGTTTGGTGTTTGCACTATGGACGAATAGCTTCATAAAGATTCCCCTCTAGTAAATCATATTTATCCTTTATCCTTAGTCTTGCTAACATTTGAATAACCTCAAGTCTGAAATGACCAATCAAAACGGATAATTGTAGAAACTGACTCAGAAAATCCTTTGATTTAGCAAAGGGCAATAGATGAACTACAAACATTAAAGGATGGAGCATGAGTTTATTACAATAGATGTGTGGCATTTTAATATAGTAGTTTTGGTTTGTCGCAGAGTAATTGCTGAAACTCAAAGCTTATTTTGAAAATAAAATAAAGGTTAACACTAAAATAATTTTCCAAACTGTGGACACAAACAGTTTTCCTTCTCAATGAACAATCATTAGATAATTTGTCCTGCTCACTTTCAGTTTTTACTTTCAAATAAAGTGGTTGAGATAAACCTTTTTGGTTGTTTACAACTGCTATGATCACATGACCTTATTGTAGTAAAATTGCAGTGTTCCCAGAATTTAACCAACTACTTTAGTGAGTAAAATGACTACAGCATGACCACGGTAAATAACACAAAAATCAGCTTCAGCAGTCATTTAGACAAAACAAGCTCTGCTAGTTTGGCAGAGAGAGACTTGGCTTGTTGACTAAATAACAATGCGACAGGCAGTTCAGTACTGGCTCAGCAATTGTAGCTATATCTATAACAAATAGTAAAATGTACTGTATATACATAATATAGATAAATATAGTAGCAGATGAATTTCAGATAATTTTCAAATTTTTAATTTAAAATTCAGTCAGTGCTTGATATTACAAAATTAGAGGTGACAAGAATTGTAATTTTGAAGTACAGCTAGAATCAGGTTAAGTATTTCCAACTTGTTTCTGCATGCTTCCAGGTTTTATGCAAAGCAGCTGCTTTGACTATTATCATGCTATGCAATGTCCTATAGGCAACATCATGCTTATAGTTATGGTTCAGCAGGGTACCAGTGGGAAGTAGGCAGCAAATGTGAATTCAAATGTGATGCACACAGCAATACTGGGACAGATAAACCAGTTCCACTCTTTACCCTAAACACAGGATCTATCCCTAAATTAATCGAATTGCAATTAATGTTTCATTATTGGCCTAAACTTAACACAGATTCTCAACTTCACTATCTTGACAACTGTTGATAACTCTCTCTCTTTCTCTCCCACACACTCACACACACACACACACACACACTGTGATCTCCAGTAGACAGTGGTGTTTTAGCCTGTCATACAGTTAGCAGTGGAAGGGCATCTGTTAATGCAGGCAGCTGATTACCTGCTTCCTGCTGTAGATAACCAGCAGAGAAGCCATAGGATGCCATTGACTGAAGTGGATACATGGGGCCACAGTTACATTGGGGCCAATTGTAAATGGATTTAAATGGGGTTGGGCGAGTATGGCACAGATTTAGCCATTACAAGTATTTATTTCCCTTATTAACGAAATCTCTCAAAATAAAATGATTTGTGGCAACGCAGGCTGCTGTAAAATATATAAGTTATTGTCTAGTTTTAGATTTACCCGCAATAGCAACATCCATTATAAATCCACAAACTCAAGTCAGGATCATATTTTACAGTGATCGTTCTTATAAAATTGATTAAAAAAAACTTTTTGGAGTGTTGCTGAATACCTTTCACTAACATATACAGATTCTAGTCAAATTTTAGTTTTTTTATTGTTCATTAAGTGCTAGCAGACCACAACTTATTCTCAGACTACACTGAAGTCCTGTGTTGTGTGCAATGTGTTTCTTGTTATTGTAACTCCTAACAATCATCGTCCCTTCCCCCAACCAGTCATCTCTGTAGGCAATCCTGTCTCCTAAATATTACATTCCCCTTAATCTCAGGAATTGTACAATGCATTCTGAATTGAGTCAGGATGCATTATTTTATAGTCACAACACAGACCTGAGTTAGACTCCAGAGTCTTCCTTCTGATTGGGTTTAGGGAACAAAAGCATGTTGGTTAAGGTTCGAGAAAGACTGTAGGTTTGTATATAGGTTAAGTGTTTGAAGTGACCAGTATTTTTTTTTTCAGAGAAGCAAATCAGGGAAGAGGTCACATCATTTGATGATAATGAAAATTAGTAACCTACAGAGCTTTGCCCTCATGAAGTCTGTTTCTAATGGTTTGGTCAGAGACATTCACGCCAGTGGCCCGCTGGAGGTCACTTTGTAGAGCTCTGGCAGTAGTCATCCTGTTCCTCCTTGTACAAAGGAGCAGATACCGGTCCTGCTGATGGGTTAAGGAACTTCGACGGCCCTGTCCAACTCTCCTAGAGTAACTGCCTGTCTCCTGGAATCTCCTCCATGCTCTTGAGACTGTGCTGGGAGACACAGCAAACCTTCTGGCAATGGCACATATTGATGTTCCATCCTGGTGGAGTTGGACTGTCTGTGCAGCCTTTGTGGGGTCCAGGTATCACCTCATGCTACTAGTAGTGACACTGACACTAGTCAAATGCAAAACTACTGAAAAGCAAATGGAAAAAAGGTGAGGAGGGAAAAAATGTCTGTGGCCTCCACCTGTAAAACCATTGGGTTTTTTGGGGTCATCTCATTGTTGCCCTTTTAGTGCACGTGTTCTTAATTTCATTAACACCAAAACAGCTGACACTGATTAACAACCCCCCTCTGCTACTTAACTGACCACATCAATGTCCCAGATGGCTTGATACTATACTCTGATTGTTCCTTAAATTTTTTTGAGCAGTGTATTTTAGATAATGTTGTGTCATACTTATCACTCTACTATTAACACTAATAATAATAATAATAATAATAATAGCTAGTTTCTGTTTTAATAGAGAAGTATTATTACTTTAACAGGAACAGATTATTATTATTATTTACTGTATGATAATGCAGTAGAAATTAACTTGAATTTTTCAAGAAAACAACTAAATATTGAGGCTGTTTTGAGTTTGGAATACAACAAAACAAAAAAGCATTAACAGCTAGGAATGTTCGATATTGGCTTTTTTACCGATATCTGATATAATGATATCTAACTCTTAATTTCCGATACCGATATAAACAGATACCAATATATGCGGGGTCCCCTCTCATAAAAAAAAGAAAAACTAAATCATTTTAGGTAAATAACATCACATATCTCCTATCATGCATACTTAAACTTTAAACATTATTGCAAGGTGTGCCAAACA
>JAUBNQ010000012.1:26163885-26175669 GCA_032353495.1 Ctenopoma kingsleyae
GTTTTGTTAAAACTGTGTAAGTGTAATCCTTCTATATTTAGGAGCTATGGATGTGGCTGAAAAGGACAACCGGGTAATGTGACCTGCTACAGTGACCTGAAACTGGTTAAGTGGTGAAAAATGCAAAGGCACCAACTGTCTTTAGATCATAATAAAAGTAAATGTATTTCTCATTAATAAAATATAAGCAGAATAATCATAAAAACCTACACTAGTCACAGATTACGTTTGATTTTAGGTTGTGTCACCCATGACTGATTATCTACATTTGAATTTACTCTGACTGCAGGATTAGGCAATAGCAATGCATCACAAGCTCTCAAAGCCACATCCTCGCTCTCGTACAGGACTTGTGAGTTTAAAGACACGTTTACCCCAAGACAAGTCACCATAAAAGCTACTTTACTAACTGTCGGCTAAGCTCCAGGCTGTGATAAGAAAAAATACAGGACGGTATCATTTTAAAACACATATTCACCTCATCTATTTGTGTTACTTTATTAACCTTTCTGCTGTTAGTCATGTGTTTAAAGCAGTCATTTATTACTTTTATTAACAATATTTCATAAATGTGTAAATGCAGTATAATGTACATTTTCATAGCACAAATTGCACCAGTACAAGTCATGTCATACTTACATACATACAATTTTGCTGAGAAATATGTTTCTTTTTACTAGATATTCTTTACGTATTCATTAATCATCTCCTGTTGCTCCTGTTTTACGGATTTCTACTATCAGTGGAACTCAATAGTTTCAGCAGACTAAATCCCATTGGTCTGTGTTTCGAAGTCTCTTATTTTAAGTTATTTCTTTCAGAAAAAAACAAGATTCCTTCAATTGCATTTTTAGTTTTAATGAATTATAGGAAAGTACACCTGTGTCATGACTAATACACAGAGGCAAAATCTTCTAACAACAAACCTTAAGTCAAATCATACAATAAAATACCCTCACTTAGAGTCAACAGATGGAATCTTAATTATTAACAGTGGCATCACAATAATTTTGTGTAACAGTAAACAGAACCCATGGTTTGTTTTGTAACCTGCTTTTGGGAGCACAGTTTTGTACATTTTCAGTACAGCAGTCATTTATTTTGAAAAAAGATCAAGGTGTGCATTATTGGCAGTAATTCTAAATTGTGAACATTTTCCAAGCAAAAATTGGTATAAGGTCAAAAAATCAATATGTCACTGATGCTCTATTGTCATTACAATAATATTACAAAAATATTATAAATACCGTAACTGATCACTTCTTATAGCTAGCGTTCCAGTGTAAAATATGGTAACATATACCATAGTTTTTGCCACCTGAAATCCAGGTTTTAAAAGGCACTGTCTGCTGAATGACAGCTGAGGTGTGAAGCATTTTGTAGTAAGTAGCTAGCTTGTTTTTCAGATGTGAAGCTAACATCTAAAGTCTCTTGCTTGGCACGTCAGTGAAATCTGTTGACAGCTGTGAGGAGAGTGTAAAACAAACTGTGAGGAACAGTAAAGTATGTGGTGATGTGAGATCACTGAGTGGGCTGGGATTCAGCAGTAACAGTGTTCATCCTCCACTCCACCCCCCTAAACTGGAAAACAGCCCTCCCACTCATGACACAGGTCTTTGATTCACAAAATGGATGCCTACACATCACAGAATGCACATGGACTCTCACAAACAGAATCACACATAGACATTTTACTAATTTGTTAGTGGCCTGTAGCAAGGCACCTGTTCGTTTGTGTGCGTGTCACCCAGGTGTCCCAGTCTGAAACAGTATACAGCTATTTACACCACAGAGTTCAGCTGAATGGGCAAGTCACAAGTACTTACTGTCAGAACACACACACACACAAAAACACTGAGCCTAGGGTTGTCTTAGTGCTCACTGACCGTGAGTGTAATCATGAGGAAGGAAAGATGAGGGGCAAAAAAGACCACCTCCACTTGATATGGTGACTCACCGGAGATCTTGTCAGGAGAGGGAGGGCGAGAGAGACGTGGATACACATAGAGAGAGTGAGAGAGGAGTAATATCTCTGAAAGACTTGAACTAAAATGCTGTCCATGTTAATAGCCTATTCTCAGTATATCCTTATCCACAACCATGTCCAGCTCTTCCTGAGAGATCACAAGGCCTGGGCTAGACGTGATATGGTTTATAATCCTCCTCACCGTTGGACGCATACAACCAGTTTTTGCATATTGGGGGTATCAGCATGACAAGGACCCGGTTTACATCCAGTCTTATAGGAGAGCTCAACATATTCTCCCAATGGGCTGAGCCCTAAAGTGCTCCACAGTTGTGTACCCCAATACAGTACTTCCCAGAGAGTTTTCCTCCAAGACATGGCTCCATTAGGGTGACCTGGTCCTTCTGAAGTTGTTGCTCCATACGGGTTGGAACCAGATTACCATTGGCTGAACGATGACAGTACCCCGAACTGGCCATTGTCACTTGAAGTTATGGTAGGAATTCTTGTATCAAATGTACATTAAGAGAGAATACCTGGCAGTCCTAAGGGTGCTGTAGCTCATGAGTTTAGTAGATTGGAGAAAGGAGAGAAAGAAGCAATAATTGTGACAACACAATGAGATTGGATGCGCTATGCCAAGACAACTAGCACAAACATGTCATCGTTATCTTGAGTCAAATCAAAGTTGATTGATGATTATAACTTGCTATTGCTATTTGAAGTCCTTACAGATGTAGACATAAAGAAAACTGTGTTGAACCACTGCACATGTAGGAGTACACAAAATCAACGACAGTACATCTGTTTGTGTACACAGTATGCTGTATATACCAGTGATACTATAGTCTATTAGCTGGGTGTTACACCACAAGAATGCAAACATTGGATTTTCACAGTGAGGTAGCAACAGATGGTCCCTGAATGCATGGGTCACTGTATGTATATGCATGTGTTTGTGTTCATGGCAATGACGGGTGTGTATGTGTTCTACCTCCTTTGTTTGTGAGAATGCTACATAGCGCTTGAACATATGTCAGCGCTCAGGATGGCAAACACATGCACCACACACAGCAGCTCACACCTCAAGTCAAACATCAGAACGACTGTCCTCACAGGTTTTATTTATGTTGCACGTTCTGTAGCATTTACATAAGTATGCATCATCTTATTTATTCTGAAAATGGTGGTGTATCCCCTTAAGATGTTAAGTGATACAGTACTTTACAGGTTGACTGTACTCTATACATGTGACATGTCTGACAGTTATAGACTTGTAATACATTGTTGTGTGTGACGATTCCATTTGGCAGGTACATTGTTCTATAAATATTGTGATAAATATGATTGGATTGAATATTAAGTCTGCATATGCCAAGAAGAATCAATTTTCAATGTGTCACCCTTATTAAGAACAAGATCCCCCCTAATGGAACTGTAACAACCATCTGCTGATAGACGTAGCTTTATCTTACATTCTGACAAAAGGTATTACATCTATATACTTTCATCTACTTCTTAAGGTGTCCAGCCAGGATGTCCTCTCCAGACACGTCTTTCAGTTCTTCCTCAATTATGCTGAGGTATTTCCAGACCAGATTGAATATATAATCCCTCCAAAGTGCCCTGGGCCTTCCCTGACGTCCCCAGCTGCATGTTCTGGGAATTCCTCTATAGTGGTTCTTTCTTGATGTCCCAACTCATTACTCTGCCCTTGAAAATGGGCCCTTGGTAGGAAGCCCACTTACTTGAAAACACCATCAGTTCTGTCAGTAACCCAAAAGCAAGTGGGCCTGGTTGAGAGCTGGGTAATACAACAACTGATGATGACAGATGAGGTTACAATCAGTAAAACAGAACTAATACACATTATATACAGAATAACAGGTCTGTTTGACTGCAGGAACTTACCAACCCATAACTGAACTTTTTCCTCTTGTCTTTTTCCTCTTGTCTCTTGTCTGCTTGTGTTATTTTCACATGGTGGGTTTCCACTTCAGGAACTCAGTGAGCCAGAACTAAACTTTACCATTCACCACACTTTACCTTTACATTAGGTTCTGCTTTTGTTTCCACAGCCCTATGCCTGGTTTGGAGGTAGTTCTGAATTTCAGCGCCTGTCAGCGTAGGTGTTTGTGGGACCATCACTTTTGATTGCTTGAAGGTAAAAGCTGATGAGCTCAAGAGACACAAATGCATGGGAGTAAAGAGCAACTAAACCCAAGAGAAGAGGGAAAACTCAGTGGAAAAGTAAACCAGAACCTTTACTATACAAGTTCAGGTTATGGAAAGCTCCAGCTTAATGTTCAGTTAAGTTCTTGCTCTGGAAACCCACCTATTGCCTTTGGAGACCACTTCTGGGAGCAAAATTTTGGCACCCCTTGGGAGGTAGTACTAAATTAAGTGAAACTCATCTGATGAGAAACTAGAAGAGAGAAGAGCTGTAATGGTTAGGAATGCATAATTCTTCATTTTGTCATGTAGGTGACACATAGAAGCACATCTTCACAAAAAATATTACAATACACATGCTGTGTTCATCTAAAGATGGCTAATAGAAACACCAACATGCCCCTTATGGATTAAATGACCAGTAAGAAGTCACTTGTTATGATTAACTCTAAACAGCTTTTTAGCGTCTGCCAGACAATGTTTTTGGTGTTATTGACCACAACTTCAATGCTTATTAACATGCAGCAGCAGACAGTTATTTTCAGTGTTAAAACTCTGATAAACCCAATGTACTGTACACTACTTTCCAAGCACTAAACAACAGACGAAGTTATAAACTAGTTAGTCCCTAATTAATTGCATGGAAATGGATCAGTTTTCAGAGTACCAGAGTATGGGACTTCATTAACATGTGGTCACACAGATCCATGTAAGTGGAGAGTCTCTAGGTGTGAATGTCCTCTTTCTTCGGTCATCCACTAAGTCCTGGTTGATGACATCTGACTTCTTCTCAGGTGATACTGTCTAGTGCTGTCAGACTGCTGGTGGTGTCTATTTTGTTAGTCATTTAGTCCTTTTACCACTACCTGTCATTCACAACTGTCAGTTTTTCATACTTCCATAGGTTATGTGATGACAGCTGATTAAATTATATCTGATGAAGACCATTAGATGTGGTGGACAGCAAGACTTCTAAACACAGTTGAAAATACTTACTAAAATTAGTAAGATAACTTGCTGATCTCCATGACGTCCGAGTGCATTTAAGCATTGTATTACTCTATAAAGCATTTTCACTTATGCACATATGGGGGAGGAGGTGTGGGATGTTGAGTGACTGGAGAAACAGTTGGCTATAAAGTAATTCATCCTCATTGATTCAAATAACCTTGACTAATTTTTGTTCTTTACTTTTTAGAAATGCTGTCATATTATCATCATCTTTTCTGTCTCTTTCTCTGTTCTCTCTCTTATGAATTGGGTTAAGCGTATACAGTGTACTCTACATATTTTATCTTTGAATAATGTGATATAGTAGAGATTTGTTTTACACATAGAGGAGTCTGGTGATATTCAATATTTTTTGTTGTGCAGAACCACTACCCTGCTGCCAGAAATACTCCAATCCACTGCTGAAAAGCATGTATTAGTAAGTGAAACTATATATTTGAGGCCTTTTTAAAGCCTTACGTCAACATGAGCCAATGATATTGGAGCTAAGAGGCACAGATCCATATTGTGGGTTTTGGTTTTCTCATGTGAATTCTTGGCAACAAAGAAAGCAGAGTGCACAAATAAAACACATGACCAATACTGAAACCAACCCACAAAACCATTACATCTAAACCACTTACTTAGGATGTGCGCAAAGCTGAGTGGTACCATTCTTACCAGAACTCAGAGGCAGGTATTTAGACCTACCACACTTAACGGTAAAACTGGGCATTGCTAAAAGACATGTGGCTCTTCTTGTATTTACCTACAGTTTGACTTCCAAATACTGAAACAGATTTGTAGTCCTATGGTTTATTCACTGCACCAATGCACTCATGATTAATTATGCTGATTCAAGTGCATAAATCTTTTAAAGGAAATAATTGGATTGGGATTGGCTTCAGCACCAAGCAATATGCAACACTTTGAACTAACAAAATAATCACTATTATGTAAACAAAGATATCATATTTGCTGAAAATCTCATTAGTGACTCTGTCATAAGGTCTTTTTTCTTTTAAGAGACCTAATTTCCACCTGGTATTAAGCAGTGAACTTTATGTGGATATCTTATATGGGTCAGAAAATACATTTGTAGATGTGAATTTAGATAGTATGCACTGTATTCACTGTTGGAGCATTTTGCCAGCATGATTTGGGTCTACTTCTCTCCTTAGAGGGTAAAATTGTTCTGAGTGATCGCACTTATCCTATGATAAAATAATTCTATCCTGAGGCGAGTGGTATCTTCCAGGATGACACTGCCACCATCCGTAGGGCAAGGGAGGGTCGCAGAATAGTTTGATGAGTATGAAAATGGTGAATCATGTGCTATGGCCTTCACATTAACCACATCGCAACCTTGTTGAACACATATGGTAGATTTTGAAGAATGTAAAAACGGTGCTCTCCACCACCCTGATCCTAATCACATGAGAATATATTTTAGAAGAATGACCTTTCTGCCAGAACAACATCAACAGGCCTTGATGGCACTTATTGTATGAGTTTTGGAATTCTTCTTGGAGCGATGGGACAACAGGGATGTGGCGACTCATCCATATAAAGCAGGGAACAAACTTGACCACTAGCTAAGACTTTCTAAGAATGGACAACTGACATTTAAACACTACTTGGGCAACAGGCAGTAAAGTGGGGGCAACACACTGAACAACTGGTCTGTAACAACTGTAGGTTCTGGAGGTAGACAATCCTGCAAAGTGCTTTTGTGTCAGAACAAACATGGATGGTGAAAGGCGGCTTTCCTATTTTTCAGACAGTGCAATTTGTGCTGAAGAACAAGATGAGCAGATTTAGGGAGAGATCCTGGATGGAGATGTGCTGACACATATTTAGAAAAAAAAAACTATGAGAATGACTGGCAGTGACTGGATCTTAAGACTAAAGACTAGAATATTTTCTTTGCACACATCGCCAACTGCTGGTACCAACAGTTTGATCAGTCGTCATGACTAAATCAGATTCATAATCGGCTGTACAGTCATTATGTGTGTGCTGACCTTAAGTGTGGCTCCAAATCATACCAGCAAAATACCCCCAACAACATAACAGAGCCACCAGATGCTCTCAATTTAGGGTTCATACATTTAGGGATTTTTCATTTAACTTAATGAAATTCTCCAGTCTCTGGGTGACAATAACCTTGTTGCATGACTACTGAGCAGTTTGGTTATCTCCATTCCACAGTGATGCATAATTGATACTGTAGCTGCTCCGGAACCACTGGATAACCGTGGCAATGCAAAAGTCAGTCATAGTGCACTTCTTTGCCATTGATCTTGATAGTTATAATGAGTGGTGGCGTAGGCAGAAGTATTGATACTGTATGTATATTCAATTCAGTTCAATTCATCTTTATTTGTATAGCGCCAAATTATAACAAAAGTCATCTCAAGGCACATAGCAAGGTTGAGGACCTCGCAAAATATAAGTATATACAGAACGGTATGGAAAACCCAACAGTCCCACTTGAACAAGCACTAGGCAACAGTATATCTATTACATCAATTTATTTTCCAACACTGTTGGAAGTATCATCACCAATTGCTACTGTTTTATGGAGAAAGTCTTATTTTTCAATATTTTTTATTTTTTATACAATGATCTGACCATGATTTTTGTTTGTTTAAAAATATTTAAAGCTACAATATGCAACTTCTGTCAATGAAACTAACACTAGTATGATATTTGAAATTAACCACTCCTTCTCTTATGTTACACTCTTCTCAGTCATAACAGAATTTGTTATAAACTTACAATAAATGTGAAGCTTCAAAACTTACCAGTCAATCAAAAATAATTTAAATTCTCTGACTGGTCAAAAGAGGTGAGCCTCGCTCAAAAACCCTTAGAAGGTAATGTCTCTGCATTGCTGCCACACTGTTATATAAGTCCAGGTCACAGAAGCCTTTGTCAGCTCCTTTCCACATTAACATAAGTTTTGGAGCATGTCTACTAACAAAATATTCTAAAAACTAGAAAAATTGTGGACTGGGTTAGTAGAGCAAAATTTGTCACTTCACACACGTCTTCGTTAAAATTGAACTCAGCCACTACACACACAGACACAACTCTAATAATCTAATATTTATCATTCTCTAACCATAACTACAGAGCTTTCTGTGACATTAATTAAATGTTAAAGTCTATTCAGAGTCTATATGTTTAACTGAATTATATTAAAATGAATGGGCAGTGCTGAGTGTGAAATAAGTTGGACCTCAATGTATGAGTCATCTCTAAAATCTAGAGATGGGGAGGAGGCCCAGATTTAAATAGAGTTTGGCCTAACATGTCTCTGATAAAAAGTGAGAACACCCCTGGAGAACAGCATGCCATAATAGTTCAATGTTTAGTTAATACTGTAACATTACATGAGAATAAAAGTTGTGAGTGCATATGGTGAAGGCCCACATGAAAGAAATGTTGAGGTTTCTGAGATGAAAAATAATTAATCTAGTGCCAAAAATCTGAAAAAACTTCCTAACCATTTTGCATGCGCTTCATGTGGTAACAACAAAACCTGTGCAACATCAGTCAAGCCGTTAAACTCGTCTAATGAAAACTGTGAATGTAAAACTATCTAGTGTTCATCCTTTTTTTCGTTAGCTCCTTCTCTATATAAAATGCTGCTATATGTGTGGCATACATTTTGTCACTTCCTACGTCAGTGAGGGTGCGGACGAATTCTCTACATTTGCTGCAGCACAACAATTTCACACACTGCTTTATGTTTGGCACTTTTTCATATTGTTCTGTCAAAACAACAGAGCAGTGCTTCTTCCTGCCGTCTCTTGCTGTCCAGGGTTACCATCATGTTTTGTAGAGCCTGTGCAGAACTTGTCTATTTATTCAACCCCAATGGCAACATGAACTACCCCAGTTGTAGTATGAATAGAAATGTGTGTGCATCCGTAGTGTTAATACATATCCATCTAAAGGCAAGTAGAAAGTGTCCACTGGAATTAACAGTTGCTGTTTGCAAGTAAAATGTGTTGCCATGCACACCAGAAAAAAATGTTTTTTATCTGATGGTTAAAGTGTATTCTAAAAAATATCTATACTGAGTCTACTGTTGATGGTCTAGGTTTAAAGGAATTGTGTAAAAATGAAGGGGGGAGTGCTGGGTGTGAAAATGATTTGTACTTCATTGCATGATTCCAACGAGTTCTTTATAAAATGATTTCCAAACAGATTAATGGTCAGTGATCATTCTGGTTGTGCATGATGTCTGTGTGTTTCAATTTGACAGCGTTCGGAGGAGATGTGCTTAAGTTTTGATTTTAAATTATTGGGAAATAAACACATAAATACGGCGCAAATATCATAAACATATCCAAATGATCTATCTGTATTTGGTTACATGCCTAATGGAAAGCTTATGATCAACAACACACTGCATTCTTCAGGCAAATAATGTATAGGATCACATATTTCTTATAATTCAAATAAATGACGAGTGTAAAAGCTGGAGCTTATTGTGTTGTTGAAACATTTTACAATGGCAGTGTCGGCTTTGAAACATGAGCAGAGGAAATTTTATGAGGAGTTATCATCTCTGCTCAGATCGTTTTGGGTTATTTGTTTTAATTGGATGCATTATGAGAAGAAATGCTTGTCACATTCCTGCTTTTCCCTTTTCTGTGTAAGCAGCCCAGAGCAGAGGAGTTAAAGAGGAGCTGTGATATAAAAGACGAGTGGAGGGTGGGATCAAGAGGGCCGTCTGCTGAGGTTCGGAAACCCCCCCCACACACACACACACACAATCTGGGCAATCTCCACGACAGTGAGAAATAGATTGCTTTTTAAATAGATTGCTTAGCTCCCTGTCTTGGTGCCACTGATGTGGATACATTTCATAGCGGCGCCCTTGTTTAAATGAGTGCGTGTTTGATAGCACAGTCACTTACCCTGCTTTTATTAAGGGTACAGTACTGTTAGCACAGCCCTCATGCCTTATTTGGACTCCAAAAACAAATGGGAAAAATAGGATGAAAGATATCCATTATAGAAACATTAGGGGAGTTGGGGATGGCATCCTTAAATGTATAAGGCTGTACCGTATAGTTATTAACTGCATGGTATTTTATGTGTTTGAGCTCAAGCGAGTGCTTCATTGGAGGCAGTATTATGCTAGAGGTAAAAGAAGAAGCACCACAGAGGGGCATGTCTGTGGGCTTTTGTCTAAGGAAGAGAGGAAATGCAGCACATTTCCAATTTATTAATACTGCAGACAGGGCTTGTTGGCGGAAACCACATTATGCTGCTGGTTCGTGGGTGGGTTGGGCAAGGAAGAGGGGGTGGGGTGATATCATGATTCAGTGAGGGGAAGAGAGTGCCTCAGGAGACACTATAAGCTTCCTCTCGCTCAGCGTTGCTTCTGCTATCCTGAGCCCGGTCATCACCGAGCATCAAGCTGTGCTTTCTTCACGGCACAGGACAAAGGTTTTGTTTCTCTGAGTGTGTGACGATGCAAAGAGAAAACAAATAAATAAATAAATGTGTGATTTAAGAATGTAATTGTGGTAGCACCAGATCATTTAACAACGATACAGCTAACAGAGTTTAAGAGAAGAACACAAAGACCTGAAAAAGCTAAATGAAATTAGATAATTTTGAGAAGAAAAAAAAAACACGTTTGTATAAAAACAAGCCTTAAAGAATAAGGTAGGTGTTTTTTCTATATATATTTGTTTTGTTTTTTTCTGTCAGTAAACCCCAAGAAAATACCAGAACTGACATTGTATTAGTCTGCTAGTGTTGTCATTAAGTCACAGTACTATATTACTACCCTGTAAGGAAGTACAACATGGTTACATACTACTCATTAATTTTGATAGTTAGATTTCAAAGAACAGAGAAATATAAGATTTGATCTGATTTCTGGGTTTTGCCAAAAGTTCGTTTTTTTGGGGGGAGTTTTTAAAGATGTTACAGAAATTGTAAATGATGCAGTTGCCAATTTTATTTATTTATTTCTTATATATATTTTGTAACTTTTGATCTGATTTTTACCAGTAGCTTTAGGCAATCATGTTTGGTGTTATAAAATAATATTAAAAAAATACATTTAAGGTATGAAATGATTCAATAAAAATGGAAAACAAAAGTGTCAGGTATTGTGGGGTTTAAGATTTTGTTTACAGCATCTCTACAATTAAAGTCAGATGCATTCGATTTAAATGTCCCTCTTAGTTTGATATTTATCTAGCAACACTGAATACACATTTCATATTAAAATGCTGCATACAGTATTTCTTTTTCTTTGCCAGTTACAAGGATGTTTTTTTTTTCCTGGTTCTTTAAGCGTGCTCTGCTACATTACACCCAGTTTTAGTCTACAGAGAGAGCAAAGTAAAGATGATGCATAATTAATTGGTACAAAAGCTGGATATTTCCTGTGGCGTTTCTGCCAAATGAGCCTGGCTCCTATCCTTCCCATCATTACAGTCAATTTTCCTTAATAATGTACTTAATAAGTAATGAGTGGCCTGAAAACATCTCCAACCAATAGCTGCAAAGCATTCATCAGGCTGAAAAGCTCCTCCTTCTTAATGGCCATGTTGACAAAGAAATGTATAGGAAATTTTGGTCAAAATCCAATTACTTTTTTAAATTTTCACAATAAAGCA